>OZ024745.1:117076345-117101345 GCA_964016885.1 Eledone cirrhosa
TATATATTATATATTATATATATATATATATATATATATATATATATATAAATATATATATATATATATATATATATATATATATAATTATATATATATATATATATATATATATAATTATATATATATATATAGATATATAGATATATATATATATATATATATATATAATTATATATATATATATATATATATATATAGATATATATATAGATATATATATAGATATATATATAGATATATATATAGATATATATATAGATATATATATAGATATATATATAGATATATATATAGATATATATTTATATATATATATAGATATATATTTATATATATATATAATTATATATTTATATATATTTATATATTTATATATATATATATATATATATATATTTATATATATATATATATTTATATATTTATATATATATATATTTATATATATATATATTTATATATATATATATTTATATATATTTATATATATATATTTATATATATATATATATATATTTATATATATTTATATATTTTACATGTGGCCGGTGCTCTGGTGCAATAAGTAGCAGCAAGTGCCCACAAACTACTAGCTCTTTCAATTGCGCAGAGGGTTCTATAGAAATAGTGGACAGCTTCCGTTACCTGGGCGATAAAATCAGCAGTGGGGGAGGGTGCTCTGAAAGTACTGTAGCTAGAGTCAGAACTGGTTGGAAAAAGTTCAGAGAGCTTATACCACTATTAGCTGCTAAAGGGTTCTCACTAAAAATGAAAGGCAGGTTGTACGATGCCTGCATACGAACAGCAATGCTGCATGGCAGTGAGACCTGGGCATTGTGTGCAGAGGATATACGCAGACTAGAGAGGAACGAAGCTTGCATGCTCCGCTGGATGTGTAACAGTAATATACGTGAACGGCAAAGCATAAACGAACTAAGGAATAAATTAGAGATAAGAGGGATCAGATGTTGTTTACTCGAGAGAAGGCTACGTTGGTTTGGACACGTGATGCGCATGAAAGTCGATAGCTGTATAACAAAGTGCAGGGCAATAAAGATAGACGGTAGTCTAGGCAGACCTAGAAAAACCTGGGACGAGCTGATAAACTCCGACATCACACACTTACACCTCTCCAAGACAATGTCACTGGACCGAGACCTTTGGCGGTACTCAGTAACAGAGAAGACCCGCCTTACCTAAATATATAGTAAAACCTACTCCAGCCAGTAGGCATCTCTAACAAATACACCCCGTCCCCACCACCCCCACCCGATCCACACCACCCCGTTCTATGTAAAGTTATGTTGGTGCCGCGCCATCGAGGCCGAAACAAATGAGATCGTGTAGGTGTCACGACAAAAAAACACACAGTCCACGCTGTAATGTGGCCGTGTAGGCAACACGGTAAAAACCTCCCAGACCCACACTGTAAATGTGGTTGGTGTTAGGAAGGGCATCCAACTGTAGAAAACCTGCCAGACAGTCCTATGCGAGCAAGACAATCACTCTTGCCTCAAGTGGGGACTACCCCCGTCCAAACCCATGCAAGCGTGGAACACGGACGTTAAACGTTGATGATGATGATGATGATGATGATATATATATATATATATTTATATATATTTATATATATATATATATATATATTTATATATATATAATTATATATATATATATATATATATATATAATTATATATATATATATATATAATTATATATATATATATATATATATATATATAATTATATATATATATATATATTAGAATGATCGAGTATCGAAAAATCGGCGCACGAGTTCACGATAAACAAAATTCGAAATGAGCGGCAGAGGGCTCAATAATTCAGATGAATCAGAGCTATAACTATCGTTAAAATACCGTCACACATAGAACAAGTCTAAAATCAACCATACGATAAAAAATCGATAATAGAAGATTCGGGACAATCAGATAAAAAATATCAATAAAACAATACATCAATAATTTAAATGAATGTAAAATCATACCCGGACCCACTAGAAAGGTGTTAAATCTAGCTTCTTGGGTTTCTGTAAATCCTTAGACTGTACTCTATCAGCTCACATATAAATATATAAGACTTCTAGAGCAAGCGGGACTGGAAGTTTACTTCTTCAACGAGTTTCGTCCTAGCGGATAAGAAGCTAACTACAAGCAAAATACGCACATGGAATCCGGCAAGGGAGATAACCTCTACATCCGCGAAAACTATTCGAGGAAATGTGGAAAAACACATATCGAATAAAAAGTGCTCAATAGACATGTTAAAATAAAACAGGAGCTATTCATCACTCAATAGAATCGACAAAAAATGAGCAATAAAATTAACTGGTGGATAGCTATGTCCAGAGCTAAAAATATTAGAATGATCGAGTATCGAAAAATCCGGCGCACGAGTTCACGATAAACAAAATTCGAAATGAGCGGCAGAGGGCTCAATAATTCAGATGAATCAGAGCTATAACTATCGTTAAAATACCGTCACACATAGAACAAGTCTAAAATCAACCATACGATAAAAAAATCGATAATAGAAGATTCGGGATATATATATATATATATATATATATATATATATATATATATTTGGCCTATAGTTGTTTTGTCAGCCCAGTAAGATTTAAACTCCCAACATAACTAAATAATGCAATTCATTTTTTATGATACTCAACACACTCTTCCATCCACTTCCATTTTGAATAATATCAATATTGCTATCTTTTCTTTTCTTTACAAAATACTTTACAAAAGTATTTGGATTCATCACTGTAAAACATTTGATAGCTTGAACAATACTTGGACAGTCTCTGTCATTCAGATGAACAGCTGCATTATTATCTATTGTTATATCGAACAAGACTATTGAGAGATAAGAGTTTCAGAGAAAATATCAACTTGGCAGTGGCTTTCATGTGTTGACTCGTGAAGAAAATAGCACTTTAACAAATAATTTGATCTCTTGATATTGGTCACATGTGATTGGTCATCATTTCATTTTACGTCTGCTTTTTCCCTGCTTGCAAGGGTTTTAAAATTGATTTGGAGGACAAGGAATTACATATTTTTGTATAAATAAAATAAAATAACATTTGTATTCATGCTGTGAATGATCCCTTTTTTTAAATTTTTTTTTTTTTTTTAATTAGCTTATTTTCCACCCCCATCCCATGCCCTACTTACCTTGAAGTATGAAGGGAGAAGAGATTTCCTCCCAGCATGGTTCACAAGCCCTATTGTGAGTCTGCTGCTAAGTTCTCAATCAGATCTTCACCAGTTTGCCACACTCCATACAAACCCCTTTTTTCTGGCTTGCACTGGTCTCAAGGGCATGCTCAGTACTAACCACAACAAAATACTAGGTAAACCATATTCTACTGAACCCAACAGAACTTTTCTTTTTTTTTTTTTTTTCTTGTTCTATGAAATAATTTGCATGAACAATTTTCTTTCATCCTCTCGCTCTTCGCCCCCACCCCTTTCTCTCTCTTCACCCCCACCCCTTTCTCTCTCTTCACCCCCCACCCCCTTTCTCTCTCTTCACCCCCCTCTCTTCACCCCCCCCCCCTCCCTCTCGTCAACCCCACCCCCTCCCTCTCTTCAACCCACCCCCTCTCCCTCTCTTCAACCCACCCCCTCTCCCTCTCTTATCTCCATCCCCCTCTCTCTTGCTCTTTTGCTCTCTCTCTCGCTCTCTTTCTCTCTCTCTTGCTCTCTTATCATTTATTTATTTATTTTCTAGTTATGTTTAGTTTTTAATTTAATTAAGACTGAAAGAGATTCTATTTCTGTCCTTATTTATTGACTTCTATAAATGATATCTTTTCAAATGATTCTGTTTCTTAAGAATTTATCTCAATAAAACCCACTTCTGAATAGCATATGTTTGTGTGTGTTTATGACATTTTGTAATTTCTTCACTTTTGAGAACATTTTATCTCTTTTTATTTTTAGTACACAGAGGAAAAACTTGGTCAGGCAGAAAAGACTGAATTAGATGCTCATTTTGAGAATTTACTTCAACGATCTGAAAAAACAAGACAATGGACAGAAAAACTGCTTCGGTCCTCTGAGACTTTACTTCAGCCAAATCCCAGTAAGTATTTTATATTTAGATAAATGATTTTCTTTTTCTTGTTATTTTAAGCTTTATTATTCCAAGAGTGTCTTTGTTCAATTCATTAACAATAGTAGCTTTTTAGATAGAAAAAGATTTGCTTAACAAGTTTATTTTGGTTTTCACATGAAAAATAAGTTTTTTTTCTTTTCTATTTCTTTTTTTTTTTATACAACTCATTCAGAATAGAATTGCAGTTTTAAATAATAGTAAATAATATAAAGTCTTAGATATGTGAATCCTAGGCTACATAAAGTTAAGTTTCAGTGGTAGAACTTGATTCTCTTGTCATCTGCATTGTTAATTGAAACCCTCTTGTTACACAAGTATTTCTGGTTTATTTAGTAAATAAACTCTATCAGCTGTTTTTACTTTTGATTGTGCACAGCTTGTATTTGACATTTTGGGATTATTTTATATAATTGAAACAATTGTAAATTTATTAGTGAAAACCATGATGGGTAATCTCATAATTCACTGAATCTAAAGTGTTGTTGTTCACTGTCATGTTAATTGTGAAGCTGTTGACGATCATCATCATCGTTTAACGTCCATGTTCCACGCTTGCATGGGTTTGGACGGGAGTTTTCCCACTTGAGGCAAGAGTGGTTGTCTTGCTCGCATAGGACTGTCTGGCGGGTTTTCTACCAACCACATTTACAGTGTGGGGCTGGGAGGTTTTTACCGTGTTGCCTACACGGCCACATTACAGCGTGGACTGTCTGGCGGGTTTTCTACAGCTGGATGCCCTTCCTAACACCAACCACATTTACAGTGTGGGGCTGAGAGGTTTTTACCGTGTTGCCTACACGGCCACATTACAGCGTGGACTGTCTGGCAGGTTTTCTACTGCTGGATGCCATTCCTAACAACAACCACATTTACAGTGTGGGGCTGGGAGGTTTTTACCGTGTTGCCTACACGACCACATTTACAGTGTGGACTGTGTTTTTTTTTTTTTTTTGTCGTGACACCTACACGATCTCATGTTTCGGACTGGATTTTGTGGCACCAACATAACTTTACATTGCTGAGTACCGCCAAAGGTCTCGGTCCAGTGACATTGTCTTGGAGAGGTGTAAGTGTGTGAGGTCGGAATTTATCAGCTCGTCCCAGGTTTTTCTGGGTCTGCCTACTCCGTGGCTACCGTCTATCTTTATTGCCCTGCACTTTGCTACACAGCTGTCGTCTTTCATGCGCATCACGTGACCATACCAACGTAGCTTTCTCTCGAGTAAACAACATCTGATCCCTCTTATTTCTAATTTTTTCCTTAGTTCGTTTATGCTTTGCCGTTCGCGTATATTACTATTACACATCCAGCGGAGCATGCAAGCTTCGTTTCTCTCCAGTCTGCGTATATCCTCTGCACACAATGCCCAGGTCTCACTGCCATGCAACATTGCTGTTCGTATGCAGGCATCATACAACCTGCCTTTCATTTTTAGGGAGAACCCTTTAGCTGCTAATAGTGGTATAAACTCTCTGAACTTTTTCCATCCAGTTCTGACTCTAGCTACTGTACTTTCAGAGCACCCTCCCCCACTGCTGATTTTGTCACCCAGGTAACGGAAGCTGTCCACTATTTCTATAGAACCCTCTGCGCAATTGAAAGAGCTAGTATTTAGTGGGCACTTGCTGCTACTTATTGCACCAGAGCGCCGGCCACATGTAAAATCTGTGTTCTTACCTGTGATCCCACTACATCTTTTATGCACCCATACTTTGCAATTGGGACATAAAATGGAGTTTCTACCTACGCCTTTCCTACACACTGAGCATGGCCATTTGACGATATATCAACATTTCAGATCTTTGTCTTACTTTCTCTCATAGTGATAACTCACATAGTCATTGATTCAAACCTTTCAACTAGTCATTGTACCGTACCCTTCTACAGAAGACAACAATATCTATTTCTGTTTGGCTGATAAATATGTTCTACTTTTCAAAATTGAGTAGTTAGTATTAGTACGGGCACTCAGCCAGAAAACCAATTATTGTTTGAGCCAACATGAGTCTCTACTTCATTGATCAGCATGCTGAGAAATGCGAGGATATCTACTGTCGGAGCTAACATGGGTGTGAAGCAGTTTTTAAATTGATGTTCAACATATACTTCTGACAATCTAAAAATATAAGTGATTCCCAAATATTGAATGTATATAATTTGAAAGAAAATAGTAATGCTGAAAAATACAGAAGTACAAATTTAGTTCTGCAATTCATGCCAGCATGATAAAACTAAAGTAAAATGGTAATGATTAAGCTATGAACATCATCATGATCATTTTACATCTACTTTCCATGTTGGCATAAATAGAAATCAGTTATTTAAGGGCTGTATATGAAAAGCTGCCAATTTATGATGAGAAAATTGTCTAAAATTTGAATATTTTAATGAAAGTGAAAACACTTGCGATCCCTTTTTTATTTTTTTTTTTATTTTATTTTAAATATGTTAAAGATGAACATGGCAGTGGGTTGCAAAATTGTTTAATTATATTGCTTTAGCTTTTGCATTTAAATGTTAAGGACAAATTTGCTTTTCATCTCACTGAAGTCATGTTATCAACTATACCTTCTTCTTCTTCACCCACTTATTCCTGGGAGGGTTGTTGGGGCAGTCATCAAACACTCCTTCCAGCGTGTCCTGTCAGAAGCAACTGTCTCCAACTGATCTGGCTTGATCCCCAAGTGAGACCAGCCAAGCTCATGGCTGTTATCCAACCATCTTGTTCGTCGTCTATCTCTGAGTCTCTTGGTTGGTTTTGCACATAAAATCTGTCCAGTGATTCTTTCCTGAGACATTCTAACCACACGCCCATAGTATTGGAGCTGTAATCTCTCACTTCGGAGAAGCAGTGGCTCTACCTGGAGTGACTCTCTGATCTCCAAGCTACGCACTCTATTGAGTAACGTTACTCCAAAGACCCTTCAGAGGAACCCTATTTCAGCCGCTTATATTCTTCTGGTGATTACACAAGACCATAGGTAAGGTTTGGCACGAAAACCAAAATGAAGACGAATTTGACTTTAATTCCTTCTTGCCTTCTTCTGATTACTGAATGCTGGAGCTGGTACATTACTGTACCAGCTTTTGCAATTCTTGGATTTAATTCAGTCTTCTGCATTCCATCACTCATGAACACAGCCCCGAGGTACTTGAACTTCTCTACCTGCTTCAGTTGAACTCCATTCACATGTGGCGTGCACTGTGCAGGCTTGCTTGAGAGCACGAGTGTCTTAGTTTTTGCAGAATTCAGCATCAAACCTATCAGATGCAAGTCGAAGATCTTGCCAGTTGAGTAACACCATGTTGTCTGCAAATTCCAGCCAACTGATTTGATACCCAAATTATGTGGATTTATTAAAGATGAACAAATATAAATGAAACAAAAATGGTGGGGAAATGTATTCATTCTTTAAAAGAAATGCTAGAAGTTGGTTAACAGCTCTTGAGATGACCTAGATAGTCTTGAAGTAAAACAGTTTTAGGAAGCTAGATTAGACAAATCCAATTTGAGAAAAGCACTATGAATCGGCCTATTTTGTGCCTTCATAGAAAGATGGTCCTAAGATAAATTCATGTGGTAGACAGTTGCAATCTACAGATTTAACTTATGTAAATTGGCATGTCACTATATATATACATGTCAAGAACATTTGTTGTCTCATGGAAGATGTACTGTTACTCACTTTGGACTCCTTTCTAAACACTCCTTTATCAGTATGTTTGATTCCAGCTATCAAATTGTTGGGCTCCATTATACATTGTCTCCACTTGTACACATTAATTCCACACTTTGTCTTTGGACCCCTATCTTTATCCTTCCTGTATGCACTTCCTTTTATTTAGCTGGGAGTAAGACAGTTTGTTTTTGTTTTTTTTACAGCCAAATGGCCAGCATTTGCATTCATAGCTAACGCATTGATGTTATAGAAGCATGGTTTTAGTGCAGGGTATATTGGCTTTCTGGAAAACAGACATTCCTTCATTTGTTCTGGACTAGATGTGTATGATTTTCATCAGATATCTCTGGTATATTTCCAGCTTATGGACGTGTTGCTTATAACTTGTTCATGTTTCCACACTATAAACCAGGAACAGTAATATAACTCACATAATTTGAAACGCCTTCAGTTTGAATCATGACCTTCAAACAACCAACAGATATTTTGGTACATATTATCTACTGTTGGATATCCTCATTGATATCTGCAGGCTGTTGTATGTAACTACCTAGATATAACATCGCGCCCTTATGTTTGTATGTCTGGCTGTCTGCATTACGACTGTGTGTGTGTGTGGGTGTGGTGTGTGACGTTTTTCAAAATATTTACTTCTGCATTCAGATTGAATTTTTTTTTTTTTTAGTTTCAGAAGATCCTGTTAAGATTGAAAGCAGTGATTCTTTGCTTAAACTTTAATCTGTTATTTTAATATCATCATCATCATCATCATCGTTTAACGTCCCTGTTCCACACTTGCATGGGTTTGGACGGGGGTTTTCCCACTTGAGGCAAGAGTGGTTGTCTTGCTCGCATAGGACTGTCTGGCGGGTTTTCTACAGCTGGATGCCCTTCCTAACACCAACCACATTTACAGTGTGAGACTGGGAGGTTTTTACCGTGTTGCCTACACGGTCACATTACAGCGTGGACTGTGTGTTTTTTTGTCGTGACACCTACACGATCTCGTTTGTTTCGGCCTGGATGTTGTGGCACCAACATAACTTTGCATTGAAGGGGGCGGTGTGGATGGGGTGTGACGGGGGTGTATTTTGTTAGAGATGCCTACTGACTAGTAGGTTTTACTTTGTATTTAGGTAAGGCGGGTCTTCTCTGTTACTGAGTACCGCCAAAGGTCTCGGTCCAGTGACATTGTCTTGGAGAGGTGTGTGTGAGGTCGGAATTTATCAGCTCGTCCCAGGTTTTCCTGGGTCTGCCTACTCCGTGGCTACCATCTATCTTTATTGCCCTGCACTTTGTTATACAGCTGTCGTCTTTCATGCGCATCACGTGACCATACCAACGTAACCTTCTCTCGAATATATATATATATATATATATATAATTATATATTCGTGTACAGATATTTTTGCATAATATAAACAAACATATTTATTTCATGAGGCTCGACGGCAGCAAAAATGAGAGGAACGCAATTATATGCTTTTGAAAAATTTTAATGGAAAATTTTTTGCCTATTCACCCAAGGCGACTTCACTTTTTATTAGGACTTCTGCATCAATTGATAAACATACAACGAAACTGTTTCAGAAAGGAGGGATAAACATGCCAATCTGTTTAGAATCCCAAGTAACACCGGGCCATTCTGCTAGTATTCATTAAAAATACTCCTTCCTCGTATAACAATATTAAAATTAGAGGACAAAAAGATTAAATGCTGAAAATATTGGCAACTGTTCCGACAAAATAAGGGGAAAGTCATTCTCTTCAACAGCCATATCCCCCTAAGAATAAGTATTGCTATGTGGAATAGTTATTAGAGGCAGCTGTACTTACATTCAGAACTGATTTATTGTCTTTTTCTGCTAAGTTTCCATTCCTCTCATAGAAAGTTATCATAAGGACCAGAAATAAGTCCATAAAAGGACAATCAGTGAAGCGGGTGAACAAGCAGTAATACATGAAGACTATTTTATACAAATACTAGCAGAATGGCCCGGCGTTGCTCGGGATTTGCTCTAGGGTTCTTATATATTTGATATATATTTATCCTTATCGAGCCTCATGAAATAAATACGTTTGTTTATATTTTGTTATTGTGTATGCAAAAATATCTGTACACAAATATATAATTATATATAATATATAATTATATATATGCAAAAATATCTGTACACGAATATCTATATTAAAATAACATTAAAGTTTAAGCAAAGAATCGCTGCTTTCAACCTTAACAGGATCTTCTGAAACTAAAAAATATCAATCTGTGAACGCAGATGTAAATGTTTCAAAAAATGTTACACACTACATCTATATATCTATATATATATGGAGGCACATGGCTTAGTGGTTAGAGCATTGGCCTTACAATCGAAAGGTTGTGAGTTCAATTTTCAGACCGGGTGATGTGTTGTTTCCTTGAGCAAGACACTTTATTTCACATTGCTCCAGTTTACTCAGCTGTAGAAATGAGATGATAGGGACTGGGGTCCCTATCATTGCACTGCAAAGTGGACGTGGAGGTGCCACGGTAAAAAAGCACCCAGCACTCACTGTAAATGAGGTTGGTGTTAGGAAGGGCATCCAGCTGTAGAAATCAAGCCAAAATCAGTTCCCGTCCCACCTTTGCAAGCAGGGAAGAGTGGACGTAAAATGATGATGATATCTATATATATATCTATATATATATATATATATATATATATATATATATATATATATATATATATAAAGAAAAAAAGATGAAATCGAAAATGCAACTGGAGTCTTTTATTTAAAAAAAATATATATTTTAAAAATAAATATATATATTTATTTTTAAAATATATATTTTTTTTAAATAAGACTCCAGTTGCATTTTCGATTTCATCTTTTTTTCTTTATACTTTCACTCGTGTAGGACACCTCGGTTATTTTTCATTTTGTAAAAAAAACCTCACTTTCTAAGATATAGATACAGATATAGATATATATATATAGATATAGATATAGATAATGTAGGTGAGTTTTATTGTAGCACAATAAAGTAATGCAAATATCGGATAAGTAGCACTCTACAGTTTGTAGGACTGGAGTATAAATAATATAAGATCAAAAGATGGTTAAAAGCGTTCCAAGAAATGTGCATAATAAAATACTTGGAATTCTTTTAACCATCTTTTGATCTTATATGAGAGTGAGTTTTTTACACGTATGTAAACTCCCCCCCCCCCTTTGTATTTGTCCCAATCTTTGATGCCCTGGTGGCAAATAAATAGAATATACCGGTTCATGACAAGATCTACAGGCACGGACGCCCCGGCAGGGATCCTTCCAAGAGGACATGTCCAAGATGCGCGCAGGAGATTGAAACAGTCCTGCATGCAATTGTACACTGCCCGGGCGTAACTGACCTGTGGAACTATGCAGAACAACTGCTGTCGCATATGGGACAAATCCAGTTGACTGCCAAGTCCATAGTAAGGATCAAACCGCCAGCCTCTTTCAAAAACGAAAGAGAGGCGGTTTTCCTCTGTACGGTGGCTATGGTGGAAGAAGTTATATGGTGGACGAGGTTGAGAGGACTGAGGACAGATGCCTTTCTCTCCGGACAACAATTGATTCCCTTCTTTAAGTATCACTTTAGAAGGAGAATCAGGGTGGAGAGAGAGGCACTACACCCCAGTAAATTTACTGAAAGGTAGGTGAATGAAGCGAAAATGGCTCGAGTGATTGGGCCTTCTCTATTTATAAGCCTGTAGGTTGAGGAACAGAGCAAAAGGAAGAAAGGACCACTTGCACAACACGCTCCTGGAGTTGAGGGTTGTTCTATTAACGGGGTATTAAACAACCCATTTGTGGCGCCTCCCTCCCTGTTAGGGATTTCAATTGTTGTAATTGTTTGTTTTTTATATTTTTTACACGACTGTATGTAAAATCCCCGGCATGTCTTTGTATTGTCCCCTTTTCTTGTGCGCCCTTGTGGCTAATAAAGAAATATATCTAAAAAGAGTGAGAGAGAGAGAGATCGCTATATCGCCTAATGCGGTCCCTAGGGCATTGAAAATTTGAAATATTTTTTGCTCTAGATATATAGATAAGTGTCTCCTGTCATAATATTCTATTATATTCAACCTTTTCGCTCTATATTGATCTATGACTCAACATATTTTCTACATTTTCTTTACATTGTTTTCTATACTGATTGCATTACAATGATATCCTACAATATGTAGGTAGACATAACCACACACCAACTCCAACTATATGCTTGCAAATCAGAATCCCATATCCACAAATGGTATTGTGCATTCTCATTTAGCTTGACTGAATCAAAAATATTATGCGGATGATTGAGTTTTG
Organism: Eledone cirrhosa; assembly: GCA_964016885.1. Lineage (NCBI taxonomy): Eukaryota > Metazoa > Mollusca > Cephalopoda > Octopoda > Eledonidae > Eledone > Eledone cirrhosa. The sequence continues at coordinate 117,088,522 of OZ024745.1, forward strand.
TATTAATGCCAATAATTCAATATCAAACCCTTTAGCCTGCACTACTCTTTAAGATGTTTAAATAAATCATCATCATCATCATTATTTAGCAGCCATATTCCCTGCTAGAAAGGAAATTCGTTTTCAAATTTAAGAAATTAATTTTTTTCATCTTATATATATTTTTAATAGCTCTTTCATTTGTACTGTTACTTTGTGCTTATTCACGATTCTTAACAAAAGTCGGTAGGGCAATGAACAGAATATCTCATGGTATGTAACCACACCCTGTTGCATTCTGAGTTCAAATCTAGCTGCAATCAACTTTTTAGGATTATTAAAATATAGTACCCCAAAATGTGCAACCTTGTGCCAGTGTTAGAAATCATTGTTGGTCCTGTGGTTCGTAAGAGAGTACTGCTGGTCTAAATTATTCTATGACTATTACATGTTCCAGCTGAGGGGCTGATGCCATGCTGGGGCACCGTGTAATTTCATCCTTCTAGATTTGCAATTGTAATCCAGTACTTGATGAAATAAGTATCAATAAATATACAGATTAATTCAATCAACAATACTCTTCTCTAATGATTTGACATTGTGACCATCGTCATTTTAACGTATGCTTTCTCTGCTAGCAACAGTTGGACAGGTCGATACAGACCAAGTCAGTACTGAAGTTGTCACTGATCTCCCAGGCAGGTTAGGGATCTGTGCCTTGCTTATGTGCGGTCTCGTGTTCCATCGAGTGCTTAGGAGAGGTTGTCCTGCTTTTGACACAACCCTTTGTTTGACAAGATTTCTACAGCTAGATGCCCTTCCTATCACCAACAACTTTAGAGTGTACTGTGTGTGTTTATTGTGTAAATCACCACCACTAGGAGGTTGTCATGTCCTTGTCCTAACTGAAGGGTCCTGCCATGAAAATAACCTCTGGAATGATGCCATGATAAAATGCACCCAACACACCTTGTAAAGGGGTTGGGTTTAGGAAAGGCATCCAGCCATAGAAACCCTGGAACATATGAGGCAGATATGGCCTTGCAATCAGCCAAGCCAGTCAGTAACTCCGAAAACTCGGGCCACTACAACACTTCCAACCCATGCCAACATGGAAAGTAAATGTAAAATGTTGATGAGAGAGAAGACTGCATTGGTATGGACATGTGATGTGCATAAACGATGAGCACTAGGTGAAGAAATGCCAGGAAATCCTAGTGGAAGGAAACCGCAGTAAAGGTAGATCAGGAAAGACCTGGTCAGAGAGATGATGAAGGAAGGCGATGTGTGGAGAGATGTAGTGTTGAGAAGGACCAGTCCAGCCCATGCAAGCATGGAAAAACAGATGTAAAAACAATGATGACGATGATGATAACTGTCTGCTGACAGTGAACTTCAAAGAATATCAAATATATAAAACTCATTCCAAGGCAGTTTGTTAGACTTAGGATTGTTCTTCATCTAGTTCAGTTTTGAATCGCATTAGGATAAACTTTGAAACATTAAATATTTATAATTTATTGATATTTATACGATTGCCTAATCTCAATTTACTGCAGATTTTGCTTCATACATGGTTTAAAAACCATCATTCATTTAAGGGACATAGAAGTAGAAAACTTTTATAGACAGCAGCTGTTTGAATGTTTCAGAGAAATCAAAAAACTTAATCCAAGATTGCTCTGTTTTGTAAAGTTTGTGAGCGCTGCTGGTTAATTACTTTTTTATCCAGTCACTGTTTATTTTCATTAATCTAATATTTTAGAGATGGATTAGAATCGTAAAAAAAAAAGCAGAAATTTCACGAGTGACAGTTTTATTTTATCCTATACTACTAATTTGAATACTTCAAATACAAGCAGCTGAAATTGGGTTTCCTCTGAAGGGTCTTTTCAGTACCATTACTCGATAGTGTGTAGCTCAGAGATCGGGCATGTGGTTAGAATGTCTCAGGAAAGAATCGTTGGACAGATTTTATGGGCATAACCAACTGGCAGGAGACCCAAAGCAAGATGGTTGGATAATATCCATGAAGTCAGCTAGTCTCGCTTGGGGATCCAGCCTGATCAGTTGGTGATGGTTGCTTCTGACAGGACCTGCTGGAAGGAGTGTTTGAGGACTCTGTCTCCACTACCCTCTCAGAATAAATGGGTGAAGGAGACTTCTAATTTGAAACAATTAGAAGTATAGGATAAAATAAAACTGTCACTCGTGAAATTTCTGCTTTTTTTTTTACAATTTTAATCCATCTCAAAAATATCAGATTAATTAAAATAAAGAGTGACTGGATAAAAAAAATTATTATTCAGCAGCCTTCACAAACTTTACAAAACAGAGCAATCTTGGATTAAGATTTTTGATTTCTCTGAAACATGCAGACAGCTGCCTTGTAGTAACAGGAGCAGAGTGAGATTATCTAATAACAGTAAATGGGTACAAAAATATGACTAAACTTATCTAACCACATGTTGCAATTCTGAAAATATGTCATAAGAGAAGAAAATTTATAGATGAGTCATATGAGTAAGCAGTCTATTACAAAATGAAGCCTGTAGATGAATTACATTGTAAGGTTTGTTTTCATTAAATGAAAGCATTAGGTTACTGTAGTTAAAGAATCTGGGATGGTGTGTAGGAGAGGTTGTGTTGGTATGGGCATGTGATGCTCATGGATGATGATCAATGGATGAAAAAATACCAGGAAATGCCAGTGGAAGGAAGCCACAGTAGAGGTAGACAGAGAAAGACCTTGGTAGAAGTGGTGAGAGCTCAACTCAAATCACTGGGACTCACAGAGATGACATAAAACGCAGTGAGTGAAGAGATTCTGTGCTGAGAATGACCTGTCCAACTCCTGCAAGCATGGAAAAACAAACATAAAAATGAGTTAACACTGTCTAAATATATTTGATATAGAGCTTTGTAGTTCCACACACACACTATTCTTCTCTCTGGCTTGAGAACATCATACATACTATAGCAGAATTTCCATGATATATGATTAAACAAATAATGTATTTAATTATATGGTGATAATAGTTATAGCAGAATACATATCAAGTTCCCCTCAAACATTGATCATATGTTATTGCTACAGAGAAATTAAACTTCTATTTGCAGAATGATTTCAGATGTCTTGTAGAGACTGTAATAGCCAGTCAGTATATAGACTTTTCAAAAGAAAACATTAAAAGTAAAGCTGAGGTTCCTTTGGAAATAGAGCCGACAACTCTATAGTCATCGACTATGAAAATGCATTTGACAATAGCACACCATGGAAAGTGAGACATAGTGGAATTTCTATAAACACTCTGGACTTGCATAAATGGATGTTTTGCAGAATTGTGCAAGGAAAAAAGCTGAGAGATTTTATATTAAGACAGGAGAGAAGCAGGGTTGTTTGACCAGATAAAGACCATCAACAAGAAAAAATGAACCCATTGGAGTTAGATCTACTTTCTAGAATTTGCACATGCTTTGGTCCACATTGTTATGCAGAAGTAGAAGGCCTCTGACTTATCCAGTTTTAAACAAATACAAAGAAAATATCACCACCTAGTTTGATACAAATGAAAGTTTTCAGGGTCTTGAATCCTTTAAGGTAGCCCCTCATGGAATGGAGAAATGCTAAGATCATTAAATTAGGGACATTTCAATTCAAGAATCTCTAGAGTATTACGTTAATCTTCAGTTCATTAATCTTTACTTAATATAAAACTATCACTGATGTATAGTACAGTCATGAAGTAGGTGCAAATATTTTTGAACAGATATCTGTGAAACTGGTCTGTTAGGTAGGAGTAATAAAAAATCTCTGGCAAAAGGCTTCCATGAGAGATTCTAAGGCTCATTACACTAAACCAATATCAAATATCGCTAGAAGAGCTTAGATATGTAATATTCAAATAAAGAAGTGTTGAAATGTAAGAAATAAATTGTCTCATGACTGAAATCCAGTTTGAATTCACTTGGCAACAGAGCAGCATAAGACCACAAACACTGGAGGACTGTTGTTGATGACCTAAATTACATTAAATGCAAGCTTGTTTATCTTTTGGCTTACTAAAAGAAAACCTGTACAGACCTACTTGATAACTAAAGCGTCTCTTTCATTGTAGTTAGTGAAGTGGAATTAAAATTAGCAATTATAATTCTCAGTTCCAAAGTAACAGCTATCTTGTATCAAACCGACAAGTTTAAAAACTGAAAAAATACTTCAAGCTATACTGAAATTTCAAAATTTATAGTATTTTCTTTTTCGCCCACTTATTTTTGGGAGGGTCATGGGGGTAGAGTCCTTAAGCACTCCTTCCAGGGGGTCCTGTCAGAAGCAACCATCTCCAATGGATTCCCAAGCGAGACCAGCCTAGCTCATAAATGTTATCCAACCATCTACCCCTGGGTCTCTTGCCAGATATTTTGCCCATAAAATTTGTCCAGTGATTCTTTCCCGAGATATGCTAACCACATGCCCATAATATCATAGCTGTGATCTCTCAATTCGGAGAAGTAGTGGCTCTTCCTGGATTGACTCTCTGATCTCCAAGCCATGCATTCTATTGAGTAATGTTACTCCAAAGACACTTCAGATGAACCCCATTTTGACTACTTGTATTTGGGATCGTATTTCTGTCATTACTCAAGATTCATGACCAAAACTAAGAGTTTGTATGAATACCGAATTGAAAATAGTAAATTTGGTTGTTATACCTACCTCCCTTCTGATTACTGAATGCTGAAGCTGGCACATTAATGCACCAGCTCCTATTTTTGCACCTCATTCAGCCTCCTGCCTTCCATCCATCATTAACACAACCCTAAATACTTGAACTTTTTTATCTGCATCAGTGGAATTCCATTTGCATGTAGAGTGCAGTGTGTAGGCTTTCTTGAGAGGATAAGTGTCTGTCTTCACAGCACTGATTTTCATTCCTGCTGTGCAACACTCGGCAGCAAACCTATTAAGTACATGTCAGATATCACCTTCTGACAAGTTAAGTACTGCCATTTGGTCCCCAAATTCCAGTCGACTGATCTTACACCCACCAGTCTCGATTCCATTTCAATCCTTCCTATGAAGATTATAAACAGGAGAGGTGACAGTATATCCTACTGGTGGAGTTTGATACCCACATTGAATGGTTTCAACTTAGCACCATTTATCCAAGCATAAATACTGGGGCATTTGTATAGAGGCATCAGGGTAACAAGAAGCTGTCCATCAATCCCATACTCCTGCAGAACCCCCCACAACTAGTTCTGTGGTATGCAGTCATGCTGTTTCAAGGTTTATGAAACAAGAATACACCTCTTGGCTATACTCCCATGATTTCTCAGACCTACTGCAGTGAATATTTGGTCAGCTGTGCTGCACCCGGGAAAAGCTAGCTTGTACTCAACAATATCCCTACATCTCTTTACCAGACTTTACCAAGGAAACTTAATAAGGAGATCACTCTATAATAACACTCTTCAAATGGAGTATATTCTGTATCCTTTTGATACTTATTTTGTTAAATTTATGCTTTAGTGATCTTTGTATTGAGGTTATATTCATGGATATTTCTTGACAAACCTTAAAGACTTGTAATGAATTATAATTAGCATGCTAGTAATACTGGAAACTATTATCTTTTCCAGCAAAATAAATCCTGCTTCTGTAATAATTAAGCAGATATCTGCCTATCATTTATTTTTGATTTTTATGATTCTATATTAATCCACCAATTAATCATATCTTAATGATTATTGGAATGTTTAATAAAATCAACAAGGTTGCATATGCTCTTCAATTAATAATTTACATTAAAATCAAATAATCTTGAATTAAGCTAAACAGGTATTCATAATCATATATGTGAGGTATATTTTCTGTATCTCTGCTTTAATCCAGAAATATAATTGGTTAATAAAATCGTAGATATTTGAATTAACAAAACGCCTTTTAAAATTCAAATATTGGAGTTTAGATATTTTTCAAAACCTCTGATAAAAGCATGGATTTGCAATAATATTAAATGTGCAGAAAATATTTTAAGTTGAAAATTTCAAGGTAATGAGTATCAATCTCAAGGATTTATTATTTGACTTTAAAATTAAAAATAGAACATCTTAGTATTAAATATTTTAAGCTCTCATTTACTTCACTTCCAATACATGTTATATAGTGTCAGAGGAAATTATAGAAAACCTCTAATATCTTTTTCTTTCCAGATATCCGTATGGAAGACTTTTTGTATGAGAAAGTTGATAAAAAGAAGAGAGACAGGTATACAAATGCTGAACAGTTGGGTCAAGTAATGATTGACTCTGGGAATGACTATGGTCCAGGAACTGCTTATGGTAAACAAAATCTTTCTATTTTATTTTATTCAAAAGTCATGTTATGTTCTTTCTTCCCTTGATTCCTTCTGTTTTAGAATTCCTCTACAATTCCTTCTGTCTTAGAATTCCTCCGCAATTCCTTCTCTTAGAATTCCTCTACAATTGCTTCTGTCTAAGAACTCCTCCGCAATTCCTTCTCTTAGAATTCCTCTACAATTGCTTCTGTCTTAGAACTCCTCCGCAATTCCTTCTCTTAGAATTCCTCTACAATTCCTTCTCTTAGAATTCCTCTACAATTCCTTCTCTTAGAATTCCTCTACAATTCCTTCTGTCTTAGAATTCCTCCGCAATTCCTTCTCTTAGAATTCCTCTACAATTGCTTCTGTCTTAGAATTCCTCTACAATTCCTTCTCTTAGAATTCCTCTACAATTGCTTCTGTCTTAGAATTCCTCCGCAATTCCTTCTCTTAGAATTCCTCCGCAATTCCTTCTCTTAGAATTCCTCCGCAATTCCTTCTCTTAGAATTCCTCCGCAATTCCTTCTCTTAGAATTCCTCCGCAATTCCTTCTCTTAGAATTCCTCTGCAATTCCTTCTCTTAGAATTCCTCCACAATATCTAACTACATTACATATTTTTTATTTGTGTTTTTTGCTGTTATATCAATTGAGATCACACTAGAATTGACTGAGCTTTTTCCCTCTGGGATTGATAAAATAAGGGTCAGATGAGATTCACTGGACTGCTTTTCTGCAGTCATCTTCAAATAAACATTAAATCTTCTTCCGCTCAATATATGGTTACATTTTAAGCTGACCCTTTGCTATGCACATAGCAATCAGCTGTTCACAGCTCTCCCCACATTGAGATTCCTACAATTTTATGGAAATTCATAAACACTCGTCGTTTCAAAACTTTTCAATTAATGTTTACATTGAATCTAAAATTTTGACAGCTGAAGAAAATGTGATTCTCTTGACTTAGCCAATGTCATTAGGGTTGTAATTAAAATGACACATCATTTTTATTGTCACTTTTCCATGCTGATACTGGTTGGAGATGTTTTGAGAAAATGTTTTATAGCTGGATGCCCATCTTGATGCTAACCTTTTCAGTTACCTCTTATGATGTGCAGGGATACTGTGTACCTATTCCTAAAACTGGCATGCACACAACAATGCTTATGTGACATGACAAAAAATGTCATAACAAAAAGCACCCAGTACTCACTGTAAATGTGGTTGGCATTAGGAAAGGCATCCAGCCGTTAGAAACCAAACCAGAATCAATTCTGTATGGTGAAGACATGATCACCTCATCTGACTTGTCTCACAATAGGACAAATCATCTACCCCATGGTAGTGTAGAAAAATGTACATTAAATGGTGATGATGATAATACTAAATTAACTGTCAATTAATTGCATTGTAATGTTTTATCATTGTAATGTTTTATATTGTGAGTTCAATTCTCAGACCGGGTGATGTTGTTTCCTTGAGCAAGACACTTTATTTCACATTGCTCTAGTTTACTCAGCTGTAGAAATGAGATGATAGGGACTGGGGTCCCTATCATTCCACTGCAAAGTGGTCGTGGAGGTGCCACGGCAAAAAAAAAAAAGCACCCAGCACTCACTGTAAATGAGGTTGGTGTTAGGAAGGGCATCCAGCAGTAGAAATCATGCCAGAATCAGTTCCCGTCCCACCCTTGCAAGCAGGGAAAAGCGGACGTAAAATGAAATGATGAAAATGATGAATGTTTTATCATCAGAAAATGAGAGCAACATAAACATTTGTTTAGTTATCAATACTTTAAACATATCAGTTTAAGTATTACAGCTAAAAGCTAGATTTATTTCATTGATTATTGTTAAACTAATGCAAAGTATGAGCATATCAAAAATGCTATTGAATAAACATGGATCTGTTTCAATTCTCAACTAAAGCCATTTCATTTCGCTTGGGCTACTAATGATTTTAACCCGTTAGCATTCACATTACTCTATATTTACTATTATATTTTCATGCTAAAGGCTTTACTTCACATAATTATCTCACATAATATCAAATCTATAAGGTTTTGATAAACTGTCTGATTTCAAACCTCTGTCCATTTATAGTCTAGTGGCTAGGAGGAAGATGGACATGTCAGGTTATGTAATACGTGACACATATGAGAATAAATTTATCTGAAGTGTCTCAATAACTCAAGGCTATGTGATATGATGGTAAACTACTACATGTCATTATGTTAGACAGGCTATAATGGTCATTACTTGAGGATATATTGAATAAACCAAGTTTATATTACAAGTTATGAACCATAGTCCTAAGATTTTTACAGAAACAGTAAGTTGTAACATATTTGGCCTTTTTTTTTTTGCCAAAGGCAAGACTGAAGTGAAATCACTCCTTTAGAAGTGACACTTTAATTGACTGGGAAATAATAACAACAATAGTTTCTACTTTTGAGATGTATAAGCTACTGCAGTCATATTTCTGAATGCTTATAAATGTTCGTCTGGGGTCGATATTCAAGAAACATCTTGATACAATCTACAGCTGGAATAGAAACTCCTCCTTTTCAAATTCCTGATAATGCTAAAGTGTAAAGACCCCCTTCAGTCACAAATGACCATGGGATTTGCACCTAGAGATACAAGCCTGAGTAATGTGTGTTTGTGAAAAACCAGCTGTCGCTCATACATACTAGTCTCCCCTCTTCAAGCTACCAATGTTGTCCAAGGGAAAGACAATGACCGATACAGCTTGGTATCAATTTACATCATGACTAATTTCTACAGGTGAGTAAACTGGAGCAATATGAAATAAAGTGTCTTGCTCAAGGACACAATGCAACACCAAGTCCAAGAAACAAACTCTTAAACTAAGCCAGATGTTCTAACCACTAAGCCATGTACATTTATATGATAATGCTATTGAACAATTTATCCTTTTTAACTTGGAAGTATCCACAATGAGGATGACAACAGTTTCTGATGAAATTTTCAGTACATATTCATCTTATACATAATGCATTGAGGAAACTGTGCCAAAGGAAGTTCTGTTGTTACAGAATCAACACAGGTACTACATTGGTCGATTCCCAAATGATTGTGTTCACACTCTTGTTGTAGAGAAATGAAACATGGGAGCTTTATCAAAAAGACATAAGTTTGGAATGCTTTTATTAAACAAGGCTATGAACTATCTTGTGCATATGTTTAGGTGCATGGCTTAGTGCTTAGATAATTGAATTCACAATTGTAAGGTTTTGAATTCGATTCCCAGACCAGGCAATGTGTTATGTCCTTGAGCAGAACACTTTATTTCATGTTGCTCCTTCTGCCAGGAGTTGTGACTGGTAGATAGTATCAGCAATGGAAAGACTAATGGAAACATTTTCCTTGGTCCGATTTGACAAGTACCACCCCACTTGGTAAGCGAATGACGTCTGGGATTGATTTCTTTTTATATTTTACTGTTTGACTCGGTGATTGACTGCAGGTTATTTCTTCCTCTATCTCTTTCCTCTTCCCTCCCACTGTGTCAATCTTCCACCTATCTACTTAACCATCTAGTCTACCTCTTTTTGTATTTCCTTCTCTCTTCCACCTTTCTCAGCACAGCCAGAGCTTTCTCCTTTCACATTTTTATAGTGTGAAAGATGGGAGGAAACCAGCAAATAAAAAAGACATGTGACTTTATAATACTGATTATTATTGACAAGATAAATTGTTCCAGGAGTTAACTTCATCTTTCTTCTCTCCAAGCTCCCAAATTAAGTACTGGAAATATACCTAGGTCTATTAAATTTATAGTACATCCTCAATAGTTATTTTTGGCCTTGTGCCAAAGTTACAAATCAGATATTTTTACAAATGTTAGCTTTTGACACAATGAGATTGTATTTTCTTTTTCTTTTCTGTAAAAATATTCTAGATTAATATTGTAGCATATGCACTTCAATGGATTTGTTGGTTGGAAAGTAGAGAAAAATAGAAAAAGAATTAAAAAACTGAAGGAGAATAGTATAAAATTGAATCAATATCTAAGGGAAGAGAAATAAGCATGAAAGAATGTTAGTTTAGTAGATGGTGCCTATGAGAAATTATGATTTTTCTTTTTTTACACTGCATGTGGGTGGTGTTGCCAAGAATATGTTTGTTGGTGGTTGCCAAAATTAGATGATTGACACGTTTTATGATAGCTACAGAACAAAAAGAAATCTTATTAACATGTGAAAGAAATAGCAAGTAAGAAATTTTCTCTTATCTTCTTGTCTCTGGAAATTGGAATATTTGTCATTGAATCAACATAAAAAATAAAATGAAGCTGTGAAACAACAATGCTATTGTGCAGTAAAATTAGGTTATGTGTACTAAATGTTAAACCTTCAGAAAGATTACTACATAAATATATTAACTAGAATAGCAATATTTCATTTAATTTTTATCTCTGTTTATTCCATTAGTAATATTTATTGCATTTTGGCCAGGCTAATTTATTTAGCAAGGGTAGAGCTGATTGCATTAACTCCACCCTCAGTATATTGCCGGTACTTAAATATTTAAATGTCAGATGAATTGTTAATAAGATTATATATTTTTTATCTATTTAATTTTAACCTTGTTGTTAGAGATGACATTTTTTTTTAAATAATTTTCTTCTTTAAAGAGTTGAAATCTTTTATAAAAAATCATTTTCCTCTTTAAAGGGTCTTTGGAGTAATGTTACTTGATAGTTCTTAGCTCAGAGATCAGTCGATCCACGTAGAGCTGCTACTCAGAATTGAGAGATCACAGCTCCAATATTATGTGGTTAAAATGTCTCGGGAAAGAATCACTTAACAGATTTTATGGGCAAAACCAATCAGCAGGAGACCCAGAGGTAGACTCCAGATAAGTAAGAGATGGTTGCTTCTGGCAGAACCTGTTGGGAGGAGTGTTTGAGGACTCTACCCCCTCGACCCTCTCAGGAATGAGTGGGCAAAGAAGGGATTAATAATCTGAAAAATTGTAATTTTATTACTGGTACTTGTTTTATAACTCTTGGAGAAGTGAGAAGCAAGGCTGACTATAATGAAATTTGATTCTGGAACATTGAGACACTGAAGAGATAGGTAGTGAAACATTGTATTGTTTTCAGTCATCTTCATTAGTTTCTTTTAGTAATATTGAACAGACATAAGACTGACATGGCAGAGCCCACTATCTTATATTCTCAACTCAAATCATAGGGACAATTTGATCGATTATGCCACTTCCCTTTAAAATATGAAACATTGTGCCAATATAAGAAATCAATATTGAACAGATGTAACAAGTGTAATCTGATGGAAGTTTCTGATTATTGAAGAAGGATGTGTAAAAAGTGGTGAATGGAAACAATATTTTCCCATCCAAAAAAAAACCACTGTAGCCAGAGAAGCTTTTAGCTCTCCTCTCTCTGTGTGTTTTACATTAAGAACAGTCTATATTAACAATAGATTCTTAGTCAATCAAGCTATAAGCTTCAGCTTCATCACTGGTGTACTGTTGCATTCTGTTTATAGTAAAGATACTTAGGTTTCACAGCTGTGCTGTATTTAATTTCTTTCTATTTGTCTGGACCATGATAGAAACTTCAGCCCTCTTTCAACCAATTCATTTTGAGAAGCAAGGTGGTGTAAAAGCCAAATTTGCTATCTTCAGTTCAGTATTCATGCCAATCCTTATGAATAAGGGTTGGCATGAATACGATAGCAAATACCTGCCAATATGGGGTTCCTCTGAAGGGTCTCTGGAGTAATGTTACTTGGTAGTGCATAGCTTGGAGATCAATCACTCCAGTTAGAACTGCTACTTCTCTGAATTGAGAGATCACCGCTCTGGTACTATGGACATGAGGTTAGAATATCTTAGGAAAGAATCGCTTGACAGATTTTATAAGCAAAACCAACTGACACATGATCCAGGGGTAGACTCTGAGCAAGATAGTTGGTTAACATCCATGAGCTCGGCTGGTCTCACTTCATGATCCAGTCAGATCATTTGGAAATGGTTGCTTCTGAGAGGACCCACTGAAAGGAGTGTCTGACAACCCTCTCTCATATATCTTGTGTTGAATTTCAATTCAGACCTTTCATTGTTTATTTGGGTGGGCCGATTAATTCTACCTTAATTCACCTAATAGATCTTTTAAAGGTTATTTACAATAAACCAATGTTGTATCCAAAGGGAAATTCTCTAAACTGGATCCTAGCATTGAACCAAATGGGAAGGTTTCATCAGTATCAATATTTCATATTACCAGCAAATTTCTGATAACATCACAAAATTTTTGTGCTGTAAACAGAGAATGGCATTCATTTGGCCAAGACTATTTCTCAAACAAAGAAAAAATGGAAGTATTTCTTCTCTCCACCAGATGGAACCAATTCTTTTAGTTCATTTATACTCTCAATAAAGCCATTGCCTATCATAATCTTTTTTTTTTCACAAGACATCCTGGAATTGTTTTTTTTTTTTTTTTTTTTTTTTTT
>OZ024745.1:117108845-117136345 GCA_964016885.1 Eledone cirrhosa
TAAACATATTTAAGAATTATAGTCAACTGACTTTAAGATTAATTTCTTCATTCCTTTTTATATAATATTCCTAAACAATAGTGTTTGTTGTTGACTTTCAAAGTCAAAATTCCAAATCTGTGACATGACATGTTGACTCATTCTTTTCCCTCAGCCTTGTCGCTTCAGCCACACAAACTTGTTCACTTCCACCTGTAATGCAGAGGAGAGGAAATTAAACAAATTCTGAAGCTTGTGCGACTGCTTCATTGTCCATACTGCCGATTTCCTCTGCATAAATGGAAAGACAGCGGCTAGCCTGAGGAAGAAGTCTTGTAAGGCAAGGTGGCTGTTGCAGCAGGTGTCATTGACCAATCTCTGTGGCAAAGTGTTCGCTATTTTGTCGGCGCTCAGCCACATCCCCACTCAGTCTGCCCCTCTCTTTCTTTCATTTCTTAATTCTATTTTTGCTTTTTTTTCCTCTTTCCTGGTTTTGGCTCATTTATTTTTTATTTTATTTTAAATATTAAATATCTATACAATAGTCATATAGAATAAGAACATAACTTATAATAGAGGGGGACTGAGATTGCGTACCCTTTATTATTTACACAAGATCCTCAGTAAAAAGTGAAGTGAATTGGTTAGATCTATGGGTGGTGGGTGGGTGCGCGCGTGCATGCACCTGTTCAAGATTTAAATTGTTCTATGACCATAACTATTCAAGATTTTCTTGGAGTGGGTAAAGAAAATCAATATCAATCATTGAAAAATTTTATTTTTATTTATATTATTGTTGATCCTTAGTAATTTTTTTAAAGTATATTTTAATCTGATTTTTTTTTTGTTTCAAAATTGGTCAATTTTTCAATTTCTGGCTTGTAATTTTAAGGAAATTAATATTAAATGAATGTAATCTTTGAATGTTATAAACCATCTTTTGAACAACCTCTATGATTATCGAGGAAAATAATCATTTAATATCAGTTAATGACACAGCTATAGTTTTGCTGTAATGAATTATTTATGATGCATTTGACATTGCTACAAAACCATAAAAGTTATTGTTGATGGTAGTTATATTTTTAGATTGTTTGCCATAAATCATTTTAGATAAACTCTTTTTCTTTTTTAAGTCTATTTTCTGAAAGAAACCTTACAAAATAAGAATTTATTGATTCAATTGAATTACATAATTCCAAAAAATTATTGGTATAAGTAGCTTCTCTTTATGCTTCATTTAACCGGTACTGTAATTTTATTATTTTGATCAAGTCAGATATTTCAATTGAACGCTTCTATCTGATGTTGCACAATTCAATGAAATGATTTTATATCCAAATACATTTATATTGCTGGTTTTATTAGTAGTTTTTACTACTTTCCTTATGCAAATAATATATAACCCATTAAGCTTCAAAAGCTCTGTATTAACTCCATAAACCATGGATTCAGCCAGTTGTATGATAATTTCAATACAAATTGATGTACAAACGTATGAATAACATTTATCCTTCAAACCATAAAATATTTAGCAGTTAAACTCGATGACATGTTTGGTGATAGACATAAACACTAATATGAGACTGAAAACAAAACACACTGATGAGCATTTTGGAGTTTGTTTAGGTCATTTTAAATTGTTGAGCTTTGAATATGTCTTTGTTCAATTATGTTCTATTGTCTCTAGACAAAACTCTTTGCTCTACAATCTTAATTTCCCGTTTCTATGGAAAATAGCCACAATGTGGATGCAAATGTGCTCTGCAAAACTTTTTTCTCACACTAAAGATTTCACCCACCCTGATCTGGTGATCTTTTAGTTATTGAAAACAAAAATATAACATCAATACGATTATTATAGACTTTAATCAATTTGCTTTTTCTTCTTTCCTTGTGTCTGAGTATCAAATACCATGGCAATTACTATGGAGTATATAAGCATCTTCATGAGAATATAAAATTATTAGAATCCCACCAAGGGAATTTAACTCTGAACTGCAATCCAGTACAATACTCATCAGTTTTACAATGTTACTGCTGCTTAGCCATGAAGTATAATGTCTTGTAATATCTATTTATAGATATATTGATCAGAGTGCTAAGAGAAGTATTTTGGACATGGTCCAGTCTAATTGACCATGAAAACTGCTGATCCTTTGCCTTCGCTCTTCAGTACAGTATTGATTTGACCTTTGTCACTCTTGTATTTCCTTCCTTATGTGGCAAATTTATATTTAGATATATTTAAGCAATATTTGATTCTATTACTTGAGGTGAACAGCTTTAGTTATATTCCAGCTGTTGCCATTAATATTGTTATTTTTTTCATTTTTATATTATCAATGTAGTTTTATGGCATGCAGATGAATGGACTATTAAGGTGTGGAAACCTTAATGTTTTTAGATCAATACTGGATAGTGCAGGGAGAGATGTATATAGTGTTGCTGTGATGCAGTGTTATTTTGTAGAATGTAGTCTGTTTCAGTATTTTCATGCTTCAAATTGATTTTTGTTTATGCCTCAACATTTCTGATAATTTCAATACTATGTGAAATGCTCATTCCAGTGGAATTTATTCTTAGTTTGATGTTATTCAGCTCCAGGTCAGCCTTGATTGAGCAAATCTATGATGAAAGGCATTTCAGCTTTGCCCCTTTTGACCTTGCTCCTTAGGTCAACCCTAATTGAGCAAATCTATAATGGAACGCATTTCAGCTTTGGCACTTTTGATCTTGCCCTTTTCTGGGATAGTATTTTTAATAATCAATCAACAATATCCCAGACTTTATTTGCTTACTGAGTGGGCATCATTGGTACTATATGGAGATATATTGCCAGGCAGTTGTTAATGTGGTATCACCATCATCATCATCATCATCATCACTGTTTTACATCAATGTCTCCACACTAGCATGGGTTAGACGGGTTGTCCTGTTGTGGGCAATGCCAGGTCATGTGACCATGTCTTATACAGAACTGATTTGGGCTTGGTTTCTACAGCTGGATGCCCTTCCTAATATCAACCTCATTTACAGTGAGTACTGGGTGCTTTTTTTTTTTTTTTTTTTTTTTACCGTGGCACCTACACGACCGCTTTATAGTGTGGACTGAGTGGTTTTTTTGTCACGACACCTACACAACCACTTTACAGTGGGAGGGGTGTGGGGGCATATTGTCTCCAGATAGTTGTTAATCTGGTATAATAAAATCAGATTTATAAAGCAATGATATATTTAATAATGCAGTTGTTGATTGTCTAAAAATATGATTGTTTTTGTATGCATGTGAGATATACTATTGAAGTTGTGCTTTATATAAGATCCTACAATCCTCAAATAAAATGTTCTTTAATACTAGACTGCAGAGTTAAGCTGGACATTGATTTTATTACCATTAGTGAAGTGAATAAATACAGAAATTTTCGTAGTTCTGTAAAAAAAACAAAAGTCCTCTTTTTCCTCAGCTCTAATTTGAGTATTTGCATCTTGTAATGTTTTCCCTAATTCATAATACATTTCTAAGAAAGACCTTCACCGTTTACAAGTTAAACGGCTTGCTTTGGGGGCTATTTATCTTTAATTTACTTTTTATTATTGTTTAATCTATGCAGCCAGTTTCTGTGTTACTACAGCTAGACATTTCCTTTTTTTTTTTTTCATATTTTGATATTTTCATATTGAAATTCAGTTTTACAATTGGATACACCTACCACCACTAAAGAAATAGCAATTGAGCTTGTTAGACAGGCAGCTGTGTGTGTGCTTCCCATTCACAGTACAATGGTTGTAGTAATAAAATTTGAACTCAATAGGATTCTGTCTTAGCTTCATAAATGGAAAATACAATAGCTTATGTGTTTTAATTTTGACATGTTCAGGAGTTCCCAATATACTAACTAACCACTGCACATTCAATTCAGGATTACCTTTAGATTTCTCTATTGTTTTATATCTGTGTTATATGTTATCTCTATTTAGGGCCTGGGGTAAGATTATGAACAGTTTGACATTACACATTTCTATTATGGTGGTGTAAAAATACACACATGTACACCAGGTCCGAACACAGAAGCCGAACTTCTACTGTCATCACCTCCATCTCTCTCGCCCTCCCCATCTCTCACTAATATGAGTAAATGGGGTCCCAAGAGATGAAATTAAGATATTCTATTTATCTTCTTTTACCTTAAGTAATGTCCAAATTAGAGAAGAAACCCCAAGTGAATCAACTGGTTTCCTTTCAGTTTATTTTCCTTTGTTGTAAATCTCCCCTGGTTGGTGTTTTATGGAAATTTCTTGATTGATTTTACAGCTATATTGATATATATTTAATCATTTTTTTTTGTCTTTCTCTCTCAATGTATTTCCATAACTATCAATCTTTGTCAAATACACATTTGAAATCTGTCTCTTAATATGGTTTAGTAAAACAATTTATATGTACAGTTTTATTCTTACTTCCATTCTAATTATATGGTGGTTGTATTAGTAAGTAACATGATGAATTCGCACACGCACGCACACATGCACTCACACATGCACTCACACATGCACTCACACATGCACACATGCCTCTCACTCATGCACACACACACACATTACACGATCATACAGTTTCCATCACCCCAATTCCCTCCCATGACATTGGTTGACCCAAGGCTATAATAGGTTAATTATGCAGCCATACCTGCACCTGTCTATTTTGGAAAATATTAACACATAATTTTGTAACCCATTCTGGATTGCTAACCTATATAAGCAAGTAGAATTTAAGTACTATTTCTACACACACCAAATCACCTATAGTGGATGTGAGATGATAATTCAACACATTATCCACTCAGCCATTTCACTTCTAATAATGACTTTCAGAACTAAGCATCCCCTTCTCAAACCTGCATATTAAGGAATATCAAATAATGAGTTCCTTCATACCTCTTCACTTCTCTATGTCCTTCACTCCTGACCTCTTCACTTCTCTATGTTCTTCACTCCCGACCTCTTTTCTCTTTATAATTGAATAATTGTTATGACTAGAATATTTAGTAGAAAATATCCAATATATTATCTTTGCTGACTTTCTGAAGGTTTTTTTTTGCCCTCAGAATGGGAATATTTTCTCTAAACTATTTGCTAGCAACAAGTGATGGTGGAAATATAAAATTGTTGATATAAAATGGCTGCAAATTCAGAAATGTTGGTGGAAATATAAAATTGTTGATATAAAATGGCTTCAAATTCAGAAATGTTGGCCAAAATATGATAAACTGTTTCAAAACAGATGGGAATGCATTCTATTATTAGGATCAAGTATATATACAATTGTCAACTTTGATTTTCGTCCATTCAAGGGTGATAAAAAAAAAATACTGGGGTTGATTCTTCACCTATGTCACTTTCTCACTTCCATTCTCTCACTCTCTATCCTTTTCTGAAAGAAATCTGCTGTATTCAAGCCTGGAAAGGAGATGGGCTCCTCCAGGTTTTAAAATGCCCTATAAACATTGTATCTCAATGACTCCCTCGGGAGATACAGGAACATGCATATATACAATACATTTGTGTAGAGGGTGGTTGTGTGTTTAGGGAAGTGAGCCTGCATGAGGCTGTGTCTGTATAGATTATGTGTGTGACAATCCACCTTATATGAGGCTGTGTCTGTATAGATCATGTGTGTGACAATCTGCCTTATATGAGGCTGTGTCTGTATAGATCATGTGTGTGACAATCTGCCTTATATGAGGCTGTCTGTATAGATCATGTGTGACAATCTGCCTTATATGAGGCTGTGTCTGTATAGATCATGTGTGTGACAATCTGCCTTATATGAAGCTGTGTCTGTATAGATCATGTGTGTGACAATCTGCCTTATATGAAGCTGTGTCTGTATAGATCATGTGTGTGACAATCTGCCTTATATGAAGCTGTGTCTTTATAGATCATGTGTGTGACAATCTGCCTTATATGAGGCTGTGTCTGTATAGATCATGTGTGTGACAATCTGCCTTATATGAGGCTGTCTGTATAGATCATGTGTGACAATCTGCCTTATATGAGGCTGTGTCTGTATAGATCATGTGTGTGACAATCTGCCTTATATGAAGCTGTGTCTGTATAGATCATGTGTGTGACAATCTGCCTTATATGAGGCTGTGTCTGTATAGATCATGTGTGTGACAATCTGCCTTATATGAGGCTGTCTGTATAGATCATGTGTGTGACAATCTGCCTTATATGAGGCTGTGTCTGTATAGATCATGTGTGTGACAATCCACCTTATATGAGGCTGTGTCTGTATAGATCATGTGTGTGACAATCCACCTTATATGAGGCTGTGTCTGTATAGATCATGTGTGTGACAATCCACCTTATATGAGGCTGTCTGTATAGATCATGTGTGTGACAATCTGCCTTATATGAGGCTGTCTGTATAGATCATGTGTGACAATCTGCCTTATATGAGGCTGTGTCTGTATAGATCATGTGTGTGACAATCTGCCTTATATGAGGCTGTCTGTATAGATCATGTGTGTGACAATCTGCCTTATATGAGGCTGTGTCTGTATAGATCATGTGTGTGACAATCTGCCTTATATGAGGCTGTCTGTATAGATCATGTGTGACAATCTGCCTTATATGAGGCTGTGTCTGTATAGATCATGTGTGTGACAATCTGCCTTATATGAGGCTGTGTCTGTATAGATCATGTGTGACAATCTGCCTTATATGAGGCTGTGTCTGTATAGATCATGTGTGTGACAATCTGCCTTATATGAAGCTGTCTGTATAGATCAGTGTGACAATCTGCCTTATATGAAGCTGTGTCTGTATAGATCATGTGTGACAATCTGCCTTATATGAGGCTGTCTGTATAGATCATGTGTGTGACAATCTGCCTTATATGAAGCTGTGTCTGTATAGATCATGTGTGTGACAATCTGCCTTATATGAGGCTGTCTGTATAGATCATGTGTGTGACGATCCGCCTTATATGAGGCTGTGTCTGTATAGATCATGTGTGTGACAATCTGCCTTATATGAGGCTGTGTCTGTATAGATCATGTATGTGACAATCTGCCTTATATGAGGCTGTCTGTATAGATCATGTGTGTGACAATCTGCCTTATATGAGGCTGTCTGTATAGATCATGTGTGTGACAATCTGCCTTATATGAAGCTGTGTCTGTATAGATCATGTGTGTGACAATCTGCCTTATATGAAGCTGTGTCTGTATAGATCATGTGTGTGACAATCTGCCTTATATGAGGCTGTGTCTGTATAGATCATGTGTGACAATCTGCCTTATATGAGGCTGTGTCTGTATAGATCATGTGTGTGACAATCCGCCTTATATGAGGCTGTGTCTGTATAGATCATGTGTGTGACAATCTGCCTTATATGAGGCTGTCTGTATAGATCATGTGTGTGACAATCTGCCTTATATGAAGCTGTCTGTATAGATCATGTGTGTGACAATCTGCCTTATATGAGGCTGTCTGTATAGATCATGTGTGTGACAATCTGCCTTATATGAGGCTGTGTCTGTATAGATCATGTGTGTGACAATCTGCCTTATATGAGGCTGTCTGTATAGATCATGTGTGTGACAATCTGCCTTAGAGGCTGTGTCTGTATAGATCATGTGTGTGACAATCTGCCTTATATGAAGCTGTGTCTGTATAGATCATGTGTGTGACAATCTGCCTTATATGAAGCTGTGTCTGTATAGATCATGTGTGTGACAATCTGCCTTATATGAAGCTGTGTCTGTATAGATCATGTGTGTGACAATCTGCCTTATATGAAGCTGTCTGTATAGATCAGTGTGACAATCTGCCTTATATGAAGCTGTCTGTATAGATCATGTGTGTGACAATCTGCCTTATATGAAGCTGTGTCTGTATAGATCATGTGTGTGACAATATGCCTTATATGAGGCTGTGTCTGTATAGATCATGTGTGTGACAATCCGCCTTATATGAAGCTGTGTCTGTATAGATCATGTGTGTGACAATCCGCCTTATATGAAGCTGTGTCTGTATAGATCATGTGTGTGACAATCTGCCTTATATGAAGCTGTGTCTGTATAGATCATGTGTTTGACAATCTGCCTTATATGAAGCTGTGTCTGTATAGATCATGTGTGTGACAATCTGCCTTATATGAAGCTGTGTCTGTATAGATCATGTGTGTGACAATCCGCCTTATATGAAGCTGTGTCTGTATAGATCATGTGTGTGATAATCTGCCTTATATGAAGCTGTGTCTGTATAGATCATGTGTGTCACAATCTGCCTTATATGAAGCTGTCTGTATAGATAATGTGTGTGACAATCTGCCTTATATGAGGCTGTGTCTGTATAGATCATGTGTGTGACAATCTGCCTTATATGAAGCTGTCTGTATAGATCATGTGTGTGACAATCTGCCTTATATGAAGCTGTCTGTATAGATCACGTGTGTGACAATCTGCCTTATATGAAGCTGTGTCTGTATAGATCATGTGTGTGACAATCTGCCTTATATGAAGCTGTGTCTGTATAGATCATGTGTGTGACAATCTGCCTTATATGAGGCTGTGTCTGTATAGATCATGTGTGTGACAATCTGCCTTATATGAAGCTGTGTCTGTATAGATCATGTGTGTGACAATCTGCCTTATATGAAGCTGTGTCTGTATAGATCATGTGTGTGACAATCTGCCTTATATGAAGCTGTGTCTGTATAGATCATGTGTGTGACAATCTGCCTTATATGAGGCTGTGTCTGTATAGATCATGTGTGACAATCTGCCTTATATGAGGCTGTGTCTGTATAGATCATGTGTGACAATCTGCCTTATATGAGGCTGTGTCTGTATAGATCATGTGTGTGACAATCTGCCTTATATGAAGCTGTCTGTATAGATCATGTGTGTGACAATCTGCCTTATATGAAGCTGTGTCTGTATAGATCATGTGTGTGACAATCTGCCTTATATGAGGCTGTGTCTGTATAGATCATGTGTGTGACAATCTGCCTTATATGAGGCTGTGTCTGTATAGATCATGTGTGACAATCTGCCTTATATGAGGCTGTGTCTGTATAGATCATGTGTGTGACAATCTGCCTTATATGAAGCTGTCTGTATAGATCATGTGTGTGACAATCTGCCTTATATGAAGCTGTGTCTGTATAGATCATGTGTGTGACAATCTGCCTTATATGAAGCTGTGTCTGTATAGATCATGTGTGTGACAATCTGCCTTATATGAGGCTGTGTCTGTATAGATCATGTGTGACAATCTGCCTTATATGAGGCTGTGTCTGTATAGATCATGTGTGACAATCTGCCTTATATGAGGCTGTGTCTGTATAGATCATGTGTGTGACAATCTGCCTTATATGAAGCTGTCTGTATAGATCATGTGTGTGACAATCTGCCTTATATGAAGCTGTGTCTGTATAGATCATGTGTGTGACAATCTGCCTTATATGAGGCTGTGTCTGTATAGATCATGTGTGTGACAATCTGCCTTATATGAGGCTGTGTCTGTATAGATCATGTGTGACAATCTGCCTTATATGAGGCTGTGTCTGTATAGATCATGTGTGTGACAATCTGCCTTATATGAAGCTGTCTGTATAGATCATGTGTGTGACAATCTGCCTTATATGAAGCTGTGTCTGTATAGATCATGTGTGTGACAATCTGCCTTATATGAAGCTGTGTCTGTATAGATCATGTGTGTGACAATCTGCCTTATATGAAGCTGTGTCTGTATAGATCATGTGTGTGACAATCTGCCTTATATGAAGCTGTGTCTGTATAGATCATGTGTGTGACAATCTGCCTTATATGAAGCTGTGTCTGTATAGATCATGTGTGTGACAATCTGCCTTATATGAAGCTGTGTCTGCATAGATCATGTGTGTGACAATCTGCCTTATATGAGGCTGTGTCTGTATAGATCATGTGTGTGACAATCTGCCTTATATGAGGCTGTGTCTGTATAGATCATGTGTGTGACAATCTGCCTTATATGAAGCTGTCTGTATAGATCATGTGTGTGACAATCTGCCTTATATGAAGCTGTGTCTGTATAGATCATGTGTGTGACAATCTGCCTTATATGAAGCTGTGTCTGTATAGATCATGTGTGTGACAATCTGCCTTATATGAAGCTGTCTGTATAGATCATGTGTGTGACAATCTGCCTTATATGAAGCCATGTCTGTATAGATCATGTGTGTGACAATCTGCCTTATATGAGGCTGTGTCTGTATAGATCATGTGTGTGACAATCTGCCTTATATGAAGCTGTGTCTGTATAGATCATGTGTGTGACAATCTGCCTTATATGAAGCTGTGTCTGTATAGATCATGTGTGTGACAATCTGCCTTATATGCACCTCCAACTGAAAGCAGAATGGTAAGTTATAAACTCTTGTTCTTGAAGTAAAATAGTCTGTTCTGTTAGTAGGTGCTAACTATACAAAACACACACATCTGACACTCAATTATTTCTCACAAAACATAGATGATGCATTAATGCACGTTCACATATACTTGCATGTATGCACATACATGCATATGTAAATTCATATCCAAGAAAGCACCACCTGCCTAATAAACAGCTTATTCCTTAGCCACTATTTTTACTGCATCAGATTTTCTTTCTTTGTACTTGACAATTCCGTGCTAAATAATCCTCAATTTATTTGATGTAGTTGCTTTTATTCCTCATAAAATCCCTACTGTCTCACCAACTTTACTAAATAAACACTTTATGTAAGGCTTCCTCATAACTGTATCCATCATAGCCCCACTTTTAAATAGAATTGATGCATTTATGTCCACCCTCCAGTATTTTAAGAATCTGAAAGAATAATAAAATATTTTTGTCTCTCCTATATGAAAAAATATGCAGGATCAGGTTACATGTTATTAAATAAACTGATGTTTTCTAGATACTGTTGGCTCACTTTCAGTCATTGCTTTATTCATTCTTTCATGCATAATTGAATGTTTATTCTCTTTCAGGCTAATAATTAGATTTGATTTAGTGTGTTAATTAGATTTGATTTAGTTACTATGATAAATAATTCAGTAATGTCTCAAATTTAATTTACACCTATACATCTGAACCAAAGTAATGATTTCTGGATTTACTCCAACATGAAATGTATCATCATCATCATCATCATCATCATTTAACGTCTATCTTCCACGCTAGCATGGGTTAGATGGGTTTGTCCCATTTGAGGTAAGTTGTGTCGGGTGACCATGTCTCGCTCATATAGGACTGTTTCTGGCTGGTTTTCTACGGTTGGATGCCCTTCCTAACGCCAACCACATTTACAGCGTGGGCTAGGTGCTTTTTGTCGTGACACCTACATGGCCACTTTACAGTGTGTGTTGGATGTTTTGTGGTACCAACATAACTTTACAGTGTAAGGGTAGTGTAGGCAGAAGTAGGAGGGAGGTGTAGGGAGTATGGGGTGCATATTGGATTAAGAGGTGCCTACTGAGTTTAAGTCTATGCGCAAGAGAAGGCGGGACTTCTGTATTACTGCATAGCGCCAAAGATCTCAACCCTGTGTCATTGTCTTAGAGAGGTTCAAGTGTGCAAGGTCAGCTTTTATCACCTCGTTCCAGATCTTTCTGGGTCTACCTACTCCATAGCTTCGATCAATTTTGATCGCTCTGCACTTTTTTATACAGCTGTCATCCTTCATACACATCATATGACCATACCAACACAATCTTCTCTCTAGTAAACTACATCTGATCCCTCATATGCCTAATTTCACAGTTTGTTTACGCTTTGCTGTTTGTGTATATTACTATTACACACCCATCGGAACATGCATGCTTCGCTTCTTTCCAATCTGCACAGACCCTCTGCACACAATGCCCAGGTCTCACTACCATGTAACATTGCTGTTCATATACAAGCAACATATAATCTGCCTTTCATTTTTAGAGAAACAAAAGGTCAGTACTTTGAACAAAAAAATAGGCATATTTTTGTCTATTATTTCCTCATATTTTGTAGTTATATATGTATATATATATATATATATATATAAATTCCTTGGGGAAGACATCATATCATTTATGATTCTTTAGTAAAATAACAGCTGTTGTAAAGATAAGTCAGCTTATTATCAACACTTGTATGTATTGCCATGTAATTCAGTGTATTGGTTTCACCTTTCCACTATTTTATAATTGTTCAAATAGTTTGGGGATTGTTTCTGACAAAATAAGGCTTCATCGCTGGGGTTTAGATGTCAGTGGTAAAGTAACATGTCACATATTTTCACTGTTATGTTTACAAATTGAATTTGTAAAATATATGTTGTTCACTTTGTTTGAAAAGATTAACATAGCTAAGTGCACCAATGAATACATGTGCAAATGTAAATTTAGTATATCAAAAACAACTTTATGTAGTGGGTGAGGGGTATTGAGTACATAGTTGCTGTATCTTTTCTTTTAACCCTTTTGATACTAGACCATCTGAAACCATCCCTGGTTCCACAATACAAAACTTTGTTTTCAAGTATTTATATTTATATAAAATCCTTCTCTCATAATTTCATGTTCGAACTTTTATGTTCCAAACACTAGCTGAATTATGAGAAAGTTAATTATATAAATAAAAGGTACATGTATAGTACATAGAATAATATACAAATGTCAGAGAAGTGAATAGTGTACGAGTCATGATATACATGTGTGCGTGTGAATGGAGGGAGAATATTAGGTGTAGTGTTGGCGAATCTCAGGAAGCATGGAGGTTTTAAAGGATGCAGTGTCTCAACAGCTAATAATTGATGCAGGTAGTTTGTTCCATGCTTCAGCAACTCTGAGTGTGAAAAATGTTTCCAAAAGTCATGGGAGCTATGCTGTTTTCTGACTTTGTAGGCACACCCACATGTTAGACACGTGGAAATCAAAAAGGTACTCAGGGTTGTTGTTGGCAAGATGGTTAATAATTTTGTGGGTGTTTACCAAGTCAGTTGCCAGATGTTGGAGTTTCAATGTATCCATGCCCAGGGAAGCAAGGCGTTCAGAGTGTGGTCGATGCCTGGTATTCGCTTGGTTGCACCTCTCTGAACAGTTTCCAGGCGGTCTGTGTTCTGAGCAAGATAGGGGTTCCAGACTGGTGATGCAAATTCTAAGTGTGGCCGCACCATAGCTATATACAGCTTTAAATAGATAGCTGGAGAGCGGCTGACAAAGGTCTTGCTGAGTGATGCTAAGACACCCTCGGTCTTCTTGACAATTTTTGAGATGTGCTTCATCCAACACAAATTGCTGCTGACAGTAATGTCCAGGTCATGTTCACAAGAAGACTTCTTCATATTAGTGTTGTGGAGGGAGTATGTGGATGCTGGGTTTTTACTCCCAAAATGCATGGTGGTACACTTGCCAGCTTGAGTTGCCAGTCTGTAATCCACTGTTGCATTGTGTCCAGGTCAGATTGCAGGCAAGATCTATAGTGTTCAGGATCTGTCCTTTTTATCTGAAGGTACAGCTTGATGTCATCTACATATTTGAGTACTGTGGCATTCTTTAAGTTGGCATCTATGTCATTGATATGTCACAAACAAAAGGGGACCAAGAACAGATCCCTGTGGTACACTAGATGACATCTCGTACAGTAAGAAATGCTGTCCAAGAACCGTGACTATATTGACCACTTCATCATTTATTTAGATATATTCTATCTTAGACTACATTGTCCAGTATGACCTCTTTTTTTTTTAACTGGTTTGGTTAAGATTTAAAGGAAATTTACCTTCAGGATGTGTTTTTTTTTCTCTTGAAAGTAACAATTACATACATTTTTAATTTAATCAAAAATTATGAGTCATATTTTCATATTAGTCATAATTTTTGACCAATATGAAAAAAGAATATTTCAGTTAGTCACAATTTTCATCTTATTTTTTTAATGAAATTTTAAATTTGTAATTTTTATAAACAATGAAATTATTTTATTAATTTCAATGATTATTTCTCAAAACTAAATATAGTATTCCAAAGTATTAATATTAACTAGTAAAACCTCCAATAAAGACAAATTGCAACATGTTTCCTAGTAAGTGGTTTGGAGCATAATTATGTCATGTTATTTTTACTCGTTTTTTTTTTTTCTTTTCTTTATCGTAAGACCCAATCTTAAAGCTGAGTCATGCTGATGTATCTAATCAATAAATACAATAATTCCATTAGGATTATCTTGACATTCTCTTTCCAATATATTTAGACTTTTATTTTTATTTATTTTTTAGACATATTCATTTGAAAGATTGTGTGTGTATGCATGTGGGTGTGTGTGAGTGCATGAGATTTACCAATACTGTTTTATTTTCATTTTTTTTTTTTTTTTTTTTTCTGAAAAGAAATAATGGTTTTATTTTTGTATTGTTTATAAAGACTAGGATAATTCCTGAATATCTTTTGCTCTTGCTGCTAACAGTAATTGTCTTAATTAATAAACATTGATAACATATGCTATTTTGTTGTAATGTAACTTATGTAGAAACAAGATAACAGTAAATAATCAGCTGGATGGAGTAATTGCTCATAGGTTATGAGTTCAAATTTGCTCGTAAGAGTTATTTTAAGTTTCTTGACATTTTTTCTGTCCTGCTTCAGTTCAACTGATGCAATGGAATAAATACCTGATCATCTAAGAATGTTGCCTATAATAAACTGGCAACTTGTTTAGATGATATCATCCAATACTCTGATACTGGAGAAAAGAACAAGGCTGTCAAATTTAGAAACAATTTATTTTTTTTAGATATATATAGATGAATGTTCAAAATGACCTAGTTAGGTAGTGTGCTTAAAACTAGAAGTACCAGTGTTTGTTGACAGTTAAGAGTGTGTAATTAATCAAATTAACTCTGTGCATGCAAATGTACAGATATTTCAAACTGTCAACTAATATTCCCCAACTCTTCTTGTTTGCTTGCTAGATTTTACAGTCTGCCAAGTAACATTAAATACTTTTTGTTGCTCCATTACTTATGGGTCAACAGCATGGAATGGTAGTTAATGTGTGTTTGGATGTGAACTTCAAAATTTTGTAATGAAATGCATAAATATTTTTCACTTTGTTATAATACACTTAAACCAACTAAAAAACAAGGTATGATCCCATGGACGATCTAGACTGAACATGTGATGTTTGGGTGAAGTCATTTATTTAGTTTTAATTCTTGCAATTTAATGTTTAATACAAAAGAATGACTAGATAATAGACTATCCAGAAGAGATTTAGGGCCCAGGATTTGAGCAAATTGCTTTCGACAGTTTCTAAAAAAAACATAGTCTGAAATAGGATTGTTGAGAAACAAAATGTGATGTTTAAACAAAGTGTGTGTAGGGGGGGGGGGGTACACAGTAATAGCTATTATAAAAGTAGAGAAGATGCAGCTTGGTTGTGTGCCAAACAGACATATGCTGGTTGTTTCCACATTATGTGATCTAGTATCTTATTAACAGCCTCACCAAAATACTGCATTACATGTTCAGTTGTATTTATGGAGGATGATATTTGGTAGTTGTTTTTAAAAAGTATTGGTCATCTTTCTTTGACAGACTTGTAGTATAGACAGCAGACCAAACAAGGCCTTTTGAGGATGATGGTCTGTTGAGAAACCTTTGGTTACTGCAACATGTTCAGAAACTCCGGCTGGATATATAAAAGTGATAGTATAACATAGCATATAGTGTATATAACATATAACATAGTGTATAGGCTTGCAAAGAGACATTAACAGCTTGAAAGTATACAACCTTTTGGTTCTGATAAGGAAACAATACTTTTAGATGTTAACACTTAACATAGTGTACCACATGAAATCACATTAGCAGGACATCCAGAAAAGTATAAAAGTCTGACTGCATCACATTAAAAATTAACATCTTTACTCTAATTGTACACATTTTCACAATGATTTGCCCACATTTGAATTAACAAACCGGTTTTTAGATATTTACTACAAACATTTGAATTAACAAACCCATTTTTAAATTTTTTTCTGATAAATCATTGCAGAACGTTAAGTGTTAAGTAGTAAAATAGATTGAGATAGAGCATGTATCAGAATAATCATAGACTAGTTAATAGGCAGCACAACAGTAACAGTGATATGACCCCAAAAGGGACTGAGGAATTTACAAAAGGACTGTTTCTATGGGAATCTTTTACAGAATACCTTGAACCTCTTAATCATAGCTGGCAAATTTAATGGGCATTTTGTTCAACACTATGATGGTTTTACTGATGCACATGGAGAATATGATGGTACAACAAATGAAGAGTTATGTGATGCAAATAAGAGTTGGAGTTATGTGATGCAAATAACCCATCTCTTTGCAAAACTAACTTAAGGAAACTTGCCAGCCATGTGGTCACCAACCAATCAGATAAACATTCAAGCAAGATAGACCAGGAAACAGAATAGGCAACTAAGGAAGAGAGTACCAATCAACACAGATCAGTGATCTCTAGTTCATCGCTAGATGAACTCAGCGATACAAGTCAATTTGGTGAAGGAAGGTATAGAAGCTTAAAGATCCTCTGTTAGATGTAGGTTCAAAGAAGTGCTAGTTGGAAAGCTAGACTCATAACATAGAAAGCACCTTGGCGTTTCTATGAGATAACCTGGCATTAGGAAGGGCATCCAGCCGTAGGAACCAAGCCAATGCTTGCTATCACTGATGCTAAGAGAGAGGCATAGAAATATTACTACAAGAGGTTGCTGAATGTGGAGAATTCCTGAGAAACTACTCTAGGTCGATCCAAAAGGGCTCTAGCTATTGAAATTGACAGCTCTATGATCAAAAGCACAGTCATGGATATGGAGATAAAGAAAGTGGTTTTATCATTGGAGATAACTACTAAGCTGCTGAAAATATTAAGTGGAACAAGAATTAGTCACTTACAATCAATCATGTGGTGCATGGAGGCATTATACCCCCAAAATGACATAGTCACATCACTATCTATTGCTACAAGGGCAAAGGAGATGCTCTAGAATAAAACAAATACAAAAGCATCAAACTGATGTTGTAATTTATTGGAAAGCAGTTTGTGTTTGTGCTGTGCTGGTATACCACTGAAGCCCTCTTTTTAATATAGATGTTCTTAGATAAGAGCAAGCCACTATATTTGTCCTCCATTGAGTTGGAAAAGGCTTTTGACAGGATATGATACTCTGTAATCTGGTGGTCACTGAGAAAACTAAATATAGATTAGTAAGATATGAGAGGTATTGTTAGAGATGCTGCAAAATGAGAATTATTAAGGAATTTAGAATCCAATATGTGTGCATCAGGGTTTGAATTCTCCATACTATAACAGGATTTAGAACACCTGTAAGCCATAATTCTCATAGCTAAAATCTGTCATTGGTTTAGAGAAGAAATTAGAAATGCGACGCAAAACCTAGAATTAAGAGACCCCGACGTAAACTTAGCAAAGACAAAAATAGAAGAGAAGACAGAAGTGTATTGCTATTTTGGAATTGGCTGTGTTTAAAATACAGGAAAGGAGTGGGTAGGGATTTCATACAGTTTACCAAATATATACTATGGCAGCAGCACAAGATATGCAGGTTGACAAAAGAATCTATATGTATCAGATATACAGAAATAGTTAACAGTAAGAGCAACAATGAAATAAATTCATTCAAATACTCTGAAAGTTTGCTAGAAGTAGTTGATAGCTTCTGTTATCTTGTAGATCTAATTAGCAATGTGGGTGTTTGAAAATACATAGTAAAGAGTGGTGTGGAGAAAGTTTAGAGCTAGTACCTTTCCTGGCAACAAAGGAGTTCTTTCTCAGAGTAAAGAACTGATTATATGAAAAATATCTCAATAAAGTGTATGGGGGGGGGGGGGGGGCATTATTAAATTTGCTGCTATTGGCAGCTGGTAGGATAACATCCAGAAGCTTGGCAGGTTAAGTTAGAAATGGTTGCTTCTGGAAGGAGTGTTTGAGGACTCTGTCCCCACAACCCTCTCAGTGCATGAAGAAGGCAGTACCAAAGACTACCAGACTTAGAATTCTGTTAGAATTCAAGACCTATCAGTGTTTATTTTGCCTTTCATGATTCTGGAATCAACCTCACATGCACTAAACACCAAACAATTACTAGGAGCCAATTCAGTCAAGTTTAGCTTCTTTCCTTATGTGTCTTTATATCATCATCATCATCTTCGTTTAACGTCCACTTTCCACGCTAGCATGGGTTAGACGGGAGTTGTCCCACTTGGGGCAAGGTTTGGTCGGGTGACCGTGTCTCGCTCATATAGGACTATCTGGCAGGTTTGCTACGGCTGGATGCCCTTCCTAACACCAACCACATTTACAGTGTGGAACTGGGAACTTTTTACCGTGTTACCTACACGGCCACATTACAGCGTGGACTGTTTTTTCTCGTGACAGCTATACGATCTCGATCTCATTTATCTAATTTATTTGGACTGGATGTTGTGGTACCAACTTTATAGAGAGGATGGTGTTAGTGGGAGGATAGGGTAGTGGATTGGGGTGTATATTTGGTTAAGAGGTGCCTACTGACTGTAGGTTTCGCTTTGTACATAGGCAAAGCGGGTCTTCTGTATTACTGCGTAGCGCCAAAGATCTCAGTCCAGTGACATTGTCTTAGAGGGGTGCAAGTGTGTAAGGTCAGAATTTATCAGATCGTCCCAGGTTTTTCTGGGTCTACCTACTCCGTAACTACCATCAATTTTGATTGCCCTGCACTTTTTTATACAGCTATCGTCATTCATGCGCATCACGTGGCCATACCAACGTAGTCTTCTCTCGAGAAAACAGCATCTGATCCCTCTTATTCCTAATTTCTCACTTAGTTCACTTATGCTTTGCCGTTCACGTATATTACTATTACACATCCAACGGAGCATGCATGCTTCATTCCTTTCCAGTCTAAGCAGGTCCTCTGCACGCAATGCCATGTCTCACTACCATGTAGCATTGCTGTTCGTATACAAGCATCATACAATCTGCCTTTCATTTTTAAAGAGAAACCTTTTGTGGCCAACAGCGGTATAAGCTCTCTGAACTTTTTCCATCCCGTTCTGACTCTGGCTACTGTACTTTCAGAACACCCTCCACCACTGCTGATTTCGTCACCCAGGTAACGGAAAGTGTCTACTATTTCTATAGAACCATCTGGGCAATAGAAGTGGCTAGTATCCTGTGGACACTTGATACCTATTGCACCTGAGCATCGGCCACATATAAAGTCTACATTCTTAGATAGTTTACCTGTGATCCCACTACATCTTTTATGTACCCATACTTTGCATTTGGGACATAAAATTGAATTTCTGCCTACTCCTTTCCTACACACTGAGCAAGGCCATTTCCCTGAGGGTACCTGTGCCTTATTTTCCTTTCTACAAACTAGGACTTTAGTCTTAGACAAGTTAACTTTAAGGCCTTTTGATTCTAGGCCATGCTTCCATGTTTGGAATTTCTTTTCTAGTTCAGCCATTGATTCAGCTATGAGCGTTAGATCATCTGCGTATAGGAGTTCCCATGGGCAGCCGATCTTGAACTCCTGTTATAGCCTGAAGGGCAATAATAAATAGGAGGGGGCTCAGGACAGAGCCTTGGTTAACACCAACTTTTACACTAAATTCTTCACAATATTCATTGTTAATTCTAACCTTACTGACTTTCATTATACATAGCTTGTATAGCTCTCACAAGCCATTCATCTACACCTAGTTTTCTAAGAGCCCCACCAGATAATGGAGCGGGGGACTCTGTCAAAGGCTTTTTCCAGGTGTACAAAAGCTAAGTAGAGGGGTTTACTTTTAGCTAGGTACTTTTCTTGTAGTTGTCGTACAAGGAAAAGAGCGTCTGTGGTACTTTTACCCGACACAAACCCAAACTGCATTTCATCTAGATCAATTCGCTCTCTGATTAGTTGCGCTATAACTCTTTCTGTGACCTTTATGACCTGGTCAACTAACTTAATGCCTCTATAGTTTCCTCTATCTAGAACACAGGTCCTCAACCCATTTAGGCCAAACGCCCCCCCCCCCCTCCCCACCACCCTATTTTTCCATTTTTCAATATACTACTGATTTTTATATCAGATTACTAAAAAATTGATTAACAATATTCCAAAGATGTGTGTATTATCTGATTGTGTTGTATGTGGTCCTAGATGTGCGTGCTACTCGCTTCTGTTTTTTCTTGTCTTTTTTTTATTTGTAATATTATTTATACAATAGGGAATAAAATAGATCTACATAGTGTTAACTCGTTACGGTTGAGTCAATACTTTCAGACATGAAATACATTGTTATCGGTGAAGGAAAGATAAGATTCTAACTGGCTGCGCTCAAAGTGTCTTTGACCCAGTTGACTGTGGGTTTTTCCATTTTTAGGATCTCAATTACCGGACATGCCTACTCACAGCTGCGGTCAGACTATAGTTATGCTGTCTGCAAGCTCATTCAAATGCATTCACACTGGCTGTCTCAAAGACATACAAATATGGCTTATAAAACTTACCAAAATAAAGAGCCTTCCAGCGCCCCACCAACCCCCCTCCCCCAGCTACAAACCCCTCCCCCCCTGGAGTTCCGAAACGCCCCCCGGGGGTGCATATGCCCCCCGTTGAGAACCTTTGATCTAGAGCATCTCCTTTACCCTTGTAGCAGTTAATGATGATGCTGCTACGCCAATCTTTTGGTATGACCCCATTCTGTATTACTTGGTTAACTATACGGGTGACCATAGTATGTCCCACCATTCCAGATGCCTTCAAAATCTCAGCAACTATCTCCGAAGGCCCAGCTGCCTTGCCTGTCTTCATATCTTTGATTGCCTTACTTATTATACTACCTTTAACTTGCACCACTGGTCCTTCTATTGGATTGATTTCGGGCAGACTATCTTTTTCCCACTTATTCTCTTCATTTAATAGTCTCATAGTGACACTTCCAGGCTATCTTCTTATCAGCATCAGTGAGGGCAAGTACACCGTTATCATTACGGACACACTTCTTCCCGACACTATCACGGTTTTCCTTGACACATTGTCTAGCAATCCTGAACACCTCGCGTTTTTGGTCCTCACGTTGTAGAACATGCTTGAACTTTCTTTCCTCTGCTTCCCTTTTTGCAAGGTACACTTGTCTCCTAGCTTTTCTCCTGGCCACTTGATAGTGCTCTCTACTTCCCCCCATTCTGCCATACTTTCCAAGCCTGCTTTTTGGCCTTAATTGTCTCTTCTACCTTACTGTTCCACCACCAAGTTACTCTCCTCCTGCCAATAGGTCTGCCCCAGCCACAGATTTCATCCGTAGCTTTCAGCAGGTTCACTTTCAAGAATTGCCACTGTTCCTCTATATCGCACGTCTCTAATTGCTCTTCCTTATTGTCAAAGGCATCAAGTAATAAGCTTTTAAATTTGTCACTGGCTATGGGGTCCTTCAAATTCCATATTCTTCTCCTCAAGGTAGGCCTCCTCTGTTGTCGAGTACATCTATTCCTGACTGTGAGGTCACTAACTACTAGGCTATGTTGGGAGGTGCATTCTTCACGGGGGAGGGATTTAGTGTTTACAACAGACACTTTGTCCCGTCTTCTAGTAAGGATATAATCTATCTGGCTGGCGTGTTCCCCTGATCTATAGGTGATCAAGTGGTTTTCACGTTTTTTTGAAGTTTGTGTTACAGATAGTTAGGTTATTGGCGTCACAGAATTCCAGGATTCTGAAGCCTTCCTCATTTCTATTTCCAAACCCCAACCTCCATGGATTCCATCATAGCCATCACTATGTTGTCCAACGTGACCGTTTAGATCGCCGGCAATAATTAGGTAGTCGCTGTCGGTTATTTGGGAGGTAGTGTGCATTAGCGTCTCATAGAACCTGTCCTTTATAACGTCAAGTAGACCAGATTGGGGTGCATAAGCGGATATTATTGTCACAGTAGTTTTATTTAGAACTAGCCTTATTTTAATTATTCTGTCATTTACTCTATTTACGTAGATTACCTTATCTACCCATTTTTCAGCTAACATAATTCCTACTCCACCCAGTCCGTTGTCATTTCCCACCCAGAAAAGTTTATAGCATCGTTTTTTACCCACGATGAATCTGGCAGACCCCCCCCCCTCTCCACTTAGTCTCTTGAATACAACAAATATCAACTTCTTTACGTTCAAGCATCTCTACAACCTCATTTTAGCGACCTTTTAATGTGCCTACGTTCATGGTACCAACTCTGAAGTTGGGAGGGTGGGATGGATGGGTTAGAGGAGCAGGGAGAGGTGTGTGAGATGGAATTATGTTGGTCATTTGTGTCTGAAATAGAGGGGTCTTTGTATTCTCGTCCTGCAGCAGGAGGTAAATTTATCTTTATCTGTGACATCGTCATTGAATGCTTAGACTTTCCAAATCTCCGCAGTCAACCCATCAAACAGGTCTAAACTTGAGGAGTAGTAACCGGGTCGGTAGCTTTGCTATACTGATTTGTTAGGGAACTTACTAAAGCCGCTGAGTTGTGATTGGACCATTAGCAATGGTGGTGTGTAGGGGAGGGAGGGGGGGGGGGGGGGGAAATGGGTAACTTTAGAAGGATTTGATTTAGGAAGGGTCCAACAGAATGAGACAAATCATTTAAAAACATGTAAATATTAATTGAAAATCCGGGAGAAACAAACGGGGAATTTGAATTGTAGACTAGCATAGCTCGGAGTTTAAAAACACTGCTCATTGGAAAGACTGCGGAATATGGAAGACAATGCTTACATTCTCAAATCAACAGGTCGTCCATAAGATAATTTAGATAGATAAATTCTGTCTTGGGAAACAGCAAGATGTATTTTATACCTGCGATCAGGCGGGGGGGGGGGGGGGGGTATGAGAGAAAGAGCAAAGTGATTATGAAGTTAGGGAGCGAGTTGCAGGAAGGTTCTAGAATAATTAATTAATAATAATACTAGAAGGATTATATTTTGGAGAAGGATTTGATTTAGGAAGGGTCCAACAGAATAAGACAAATCATTTAAAAACATGTAAATATTAATTGAAAATCCGAGAGAAACAAACAATGGGTAACTTTAGGAGAAGGATTTGATTTAGGAAGGGTCCAACAGAATGAGACAAATCATCAATGTGAGAAATCAATTCTAATCTTTCTACTAAATATTCTCTCTAAAATGACTCCTTTTCTGTATTTTTATATTCCTTTATTACCAATCTTGGCAATCTCTTCTATTTACTAATAAAAGCAACTATTTTCAATTTGTCTTGCAGGAAATTCATTAATTAAATGTGGCCAAACACATTTACAAATTGGAAATGCTGAGAAGGAATTTGTACAAACTGCCTGCAATAATTTTCTGTCACCATTGAAAAATTTCCTTGAAGGAGATATGAAAACAATTACAGTAAGTTTCCTCTCTAAAAATCTCAAAAACAAAAGTCTTGAATAATCCAAATATTATTTAATTTCAGTATTTTGCTGTTTTAGCTTGCTTAAAAAATTCATTTTGTTTCTTTGGAAAACTCATATCTTACTAAATATTTTAAAATAAAGGCAGCATTATATTACCTATCGGTAGAGGGTCGGACGCCATGCTTTGCAGCAAAGAGTTACGGCCCTTTATGGTCTGAGTTCAAATTCCGCCGAGGTTAACTTTGCCTTTCATCCTTACGGGATCGATGAAATAAAGTACCAGTAATGCACTGGGATAATTGCTGGCCTTGTGCCAAAAAGTAGAAACAATTATATTACCTTTAAACTTCTATGCACTCATGTTTTTTTTTG
The DNA here is from genome assembly GCA_964016885.1 of Eledone cirrhosa. Taxonomy (NCBI): domain Eukaryota; kingdom Metazoa; phylum Mollusca; class Cephalopoda; order Octopoda; family Eledonidae; genus Eledone; species Eledone cirrhosa. The sequence continues at coordinate 117,132,659 of OZ024745.1, forward strand.
TTTTTTTTTTTAATATATGGAATTGTTGGTAAGTAGAATAAAGTGTCCTGCTGAAGAATAACAAATTTGTCAGGGATTATGACTCCATGTGTGACCCAGTTCTTAGAATAAGTACACTGTATCCCTGAATGCTGTAAGAGGCAAGTAAAAATGTTGACATCAGGTAGAGCACCTGATTGTAAAACAACACATCCAACATATGCCAGTGAAAAGTCGACATAAGATGATATATGAGAAAGAGAGCTGCTAAAAATTGTACTTCATTTTGTATATGTATATTTCTCCTTGAAATTTTAAATTATGTTTGATTTTAATTTTTATAGAAAGAAAAGAGAGTTTTGGAAGTTAAGCGTTTGGATCTTGATTCTTGCAAGAACCGCCTAAGAAAGGCTAAAAGCCAAGCTGGCCAGCAACAGGTAATAGTTGTGCTTCTTTCTCTCTCAAATGTTTATGAAGTGTCAGATGTATATAATTATTTTTGATTCTTTTTCACTTTATAATTGTTATAGTTACAGATCAATTTATTCAAAGATTGCTTTCAATAATAAAAAAAATACTGTTTATTTTCAAAAACTTAAACTTATTCCACTTTTGAAATGTATTGCTGCTTCATTAGAATTCTTTTTGAATTTTGAATTTTTTAACTCTTTATCATGAAATGTTAAAAAGTAAATGCTGCATTTACATAACTTTTTTTTCTGCTATAAAATACTATTTCTTCTTTACATGTGTGTGGACACATTCTCTCTTTCTCATGCTTACACACACTCTATATACTCACACATATTTTTCTACACATACACACATGCTCTTACTCTTTCTCCTTCACATTCTCAGTGACAAACTCTTTCCCGTTAAAATATATATTCTTATACTTTTTCTCCTTGCATATATATACATACTTATAGTATACTACTCACCCCGTTTTAGTTTTAAATTTAAATATAAAATATTATCTAAGAGCTTCTTGCAAAGAAAATACTTTTTAGCTAGCATATATTTTGTTTGTGCTTATAACAGTTAATTATTGGTTGTTCCTGATTATAACAGCTAATTATTTTTTATTAACCATGTGTACCACTAGCATGAGTTATCTAAAAGAAAAAAAATTGTTATTAAGCACTGTTCCATCACCAGAGGTAGGGTATTTGATTTCAGTTTTACTGTATTTTTAGCAATAAGTTTTAAGTTGCTCACAACAATCTTTTAATTTGAAGGAGCCCCATGAGATGGGGTGGCTGTTGTAGCGGGTGTTGCTGGTCATTGTCCTCAGAAAAGCCTTTGCCATTTTGTCTATGGGGCGCAGCTGAAACACCACCCTGACCTTGATGTAGAGTCTGTCACCCTCTTCACTACCCCCTTTCTTCCTTTGTCTCGTAGTCATTGCTCTTTCCTTCCTTTTCCTCTCATTTATGTATTTCCAATACAGCTTTCTTTTTCTGTATGTTTAACCATCTTTTAATTACACTAAAATAAATTAGTTTTACCCTTGATGGGTGGGTATTATATGAAGACTTCCAAATTTGACATCAACCATCTTGAACAATCAAAGTGTTGCTAGATGGTCACTCAACTTACTAGAAATTGCAGCCAAATCTCCCTCAAATTGCACCTCACCATTTTGAAAATCTAGAACATATTGAATAATGTAGTTGTGGATACACTATATCTGAGAATGATGGAATGTTCATGGCTGAAATACCATTAATCATAGGCCTGCTCAACCAGAGCTAATCTGGGGATAAATAATGTGTGTGTGTGTGTGTGTAAACAAATTTAGTTAAGAACAATTCCTCATGCAAGCAAATGCAACAAACTGTACAAATGCAGTTATACAGAGCACAAATAATACAATATCAAAAATGAAATTAAATTGTTTTATTCCCGACATATGTTTCTGCAAAAATAAAAAAAATTTGCTCATGATCTGATGACTAAGCATTTAATAATTATTTTTGCATCATTCAGAGGAAGCAAATTATGTTCGTTATAGGAAGCAATGCCATAAACAAAACTTTCAGATTGCCTTAACCTGTAAACAAAACTCATAACTCCTGCTAAACCTGACGAGCACCAGCCACCAAATGGGGAAAGACAGACATTATCAATCTGCAGATGTCATATTACGTAGTTTCTCTAATATATTATAAACTATTATCTGCAGTAACTACAACCAGAAAGTATCTAGAAATGAGTTTACTCATTCAATTGTTTACCATATTTTTTACTAGTGGTCAGATCTTTGTGAAAATTTTCCATATTAGAGTAAAGACTTTGATTTTTATGTGATACAGTCATAATGCTGTTTTGTACATTTCAAGAAAGCCTTGCTAGTGCAACTTCATGTGAAACAGAACATTAAGAGTTAAAGAAATACATTTTTAAAATTATATATAAGAAAACATAGATTAGAAATCTTAAACGATAGTAATGTAAGGAATCGCTGATTGTTCCAACATCTTGTCATTTTTTTTTTTTTTTTTTTTTTTTTTTTTGCCTTGTGCTTTAACAATTGTTTTCCTCTGTTTTCTCCGTGTTTTCTCCATGTTAGGTAAATCTTAAATGGAAACTGACAGTTATGAAGTACTTTCCCTCTATATTCATTTTATACATGTCATATCATGTTTATAATAGATTATAGCAAAGGTTTTTTTTTTTTTTCTCGTCACGCACATTGTTCAATTAGCCTATAAGCAAAATCATGTGAGAATGTTAGTCCTATTATTGTAGCATCAGTCATGTCATGATTCCTTGGAGTAACTTTTTTTTCTTAAGACAAGAAATGAAGCTGAACAGTTGATTTCATGTTCAATACATACAGCTAATTTCATTTCTCCATTGTCAGTAAACATCTTGCTGGTTACCCAGATATATTAGATAGAAATCATTTACATTTTTACACTTAATTTGGAGTGTTAATTACTTTGAAAACAATACATACAATATAAGAAGCAGTAAATAACAGAATTCATTTAGTTAGCTTTTTTATGGGATAGCTTAGGTTATAAAGACATGGTTTTGAACATAGAAATTATTTTGATAGAGCTTTCTTTCTTTTTTTTTATTTATTTCTTGCATACATAATATAATAAAGGAAATGTTTGGAATGTGGCAAGTGAAGTTTTTTAGAATTGAAATAGAAACATCCCTGTAACATTAACTACATAATACTGTACATGTCTGCTGATACCTATCTTTTCCCATTCAGTGGGTTTATATGCCCCATTATTAAACTGTATTATGTAGTTAATGTTACAGGGATGCTTCTCTTTCTATTTCAATTCTATATAAGTTATCTACACTATGCAAATATAGTACTGCATGTTTAGCACTTGAAAATCAGACTATTGTAATAAGCAAGAAAGCCAAACTATTTTTTATTAAAAACAGCTTGTATATTGATGAACAATAGCGACATCAGACATTTGGTTTACAAAAATTAGTCAATAGTTTATTAAATTTTCAATGGGCCAAGTAACATGAGGAGGTTTATGATTTTGAATAATTGTATTTCATTCTGCAAGATGTGTTCAACTCCAGATTCTGAAAGATTGTTCCAGTATTTAATAGCTGGGTGAAGAAAACACCTATTTAAAGTGTTGATGTGACATCCAGCATGGGAAGGGCATGTACAATTATAAAGATGCATTGGTATATACTGCTGCAGTAGCATTGATCTGATTTCTA
>OZ024745.1:117141345-117178845 GCA_964016885.1 Eledone cirrhosa
CTTGAAATAGGATTGGCTCTGTTAGGATGAATTGCCCTTGAATTACAATTTTTTTTTTTTTTTTTTTTTTTTTTTTCTAGAAGCACTAAACATCTCAATGGATTACACAAATTAAATATTACTACTTAAATCATATGGCTTTTGTCATACTGAAGTATGTCTCTAATATTTTCCTAATGATGTCGCCATGATAGAATGTAGTCAAACTGAACATGCATTTTTTTAACTGTCTCAGGACATAATTTTGATGATCACATTGTATGACAATTGCTTTGTACAAGGTAATCTTTTAGGTATTGGAGAAGGCATAGGAACTGTAAACTACATCCAAAGGAAAGGAGGTATTCACAAAACCATTAGGTTTATAATTTTATTGAAGAGAAATAATTCAATCAACAAATTTTGAGAAATAATTCACTTTTTCTTGTCAGATTAGGAAGGTTGAAACAAACAGATTAATGTCCTGTCTCTAGGTAAAACATAGCTTCCATGGAGTTTAAACTAGTGACCTTGTTAATAGTCTGACCGTTATTTTTAATATATAAACACAATTAACAGATGGTTTTTATGTCAAGTAAAACCATATAAATCTTCCATTTTACCTTTCTTGGTAGCATGAAAGCTAGAATCTACAAGACAGTGGATAAGTTCAAGATGTTTAATCATTGATAGCAACATTTTCTCTTGTTTTAAGCTGTTTTCTTTGCTTTGCAATTTCAAAATAGATGTGTTGGAAGTTAAACCTGTAACTGCAAGTTGCCTTTCTTCACTTTATACCAGTTTCCAATGTAAACTTTGATAACCTTTAAAAGCTATCTCAATAATTGTTTCTACTTTAGGCACAAGGCCAGCAATTACCCAGTGCATTACTGGTACTTTATTTTATCGACCCCATAAGGATGAAAAGCTATCTCAATAATGAGCCTTGTTTCCTTCTTTTAATATCTTAGGAAGAAACTTTGTGTGGACATTTTTTTAAGTACCAGCTAAGCAGCTGGTGGCATTTAGCAGAAATCTAATGAATTATGGAACTCAATTTTTCTGTTTAAATTTTAGTATCTTCTTTTAAAGACATTGAGCTAAATTAATACTTAAAATATTTTCTTCTCCATTATCTACCTAGGTTTTCTATTATCAATTAATTTTTGATGAAATTATCAATCAATCAACTCAATAAAATTACATATCAATGATTTTATTGCTTAATAGCTTTTATTAGAAAATATAACCAAAATATTAGAATTTTTATTTAATGATTTACATTTAAATAATTGAAATTTATTCATCTTTTATTCATTTACTGCTAAATCAAGACTAAATGTGGCAGTTCCTTTTTTTTTTCTGTGAAAACTTTCAATAACAATTAGATTGGACAAATTGTCATGCCCTAAATAGTTCTTACAGTATTAAGTCATTAAACAGATAATGTTATAACTCGATATTTCTAAGGTTTCTTTCCATTTCTCCATTATATGTACACTGGTTACTTGATATTGCATACCATCCTAATTTGCATTTTAGACTCATGAGAACTTTTTATACCTTAGATTTTGTTAGTTCAGTCTTCAGCCAAATATAAATTCTTTCTAGGAAATGAATTTGCTAATGTTTTGTAATTCATTACAGTGCCTGTACTTTTCACTGCTTTAGCTTTTATCCTGTGTAGATTCTACTGCTTCCATAAACTTTGTAGCACCTGATTATGTCATGAATATGCTATGAAGAGCTTTGAATCATGCTACCAATTATAAATATATTGATGTCTATACTGCTTAGAATTATATTCCTAATTATCTAACCCATAAATCAGATTAATGTTGTTCTTTATCTGGCAGCTCATAATTTATTCATGATTTTTTTTTTTTTTTTTTTTTTTTTTTTTTTATTTCAATATATTTGCAAATAATAGATTCATCAAATATTTGATTCCTAAATATGGAATCCAATAGGTCACTCCCTGCTTCATTGTAACTTATACACATGGTTAACTCTTTGAATATGAACAAACTTTTCTAGTGGTGTCACCCTAATACAAAATAGTGAAACTAGGCATGTTTTTTTTTATCATTCTCTACTCTACATCTGAAAGTTAACATACAACTACTGAGGTATCTGATTACCTGACCTGATCAAAACACACCTGAAAGGCTCATACTGATTGTTCTGTTATAAACCACCTGTTAAGGTCCCCCTTCAGTGGCAATGGAAATACCTCTACTACTACTAGAGATTGAGCATATATGAATGTAAATTATATTTGATTGTATATTACTAGCAAAACCCTTAATTACATTATTGATTTAATTTCACATTATATAAGTTTGTTTGGGACTTTTCTTTAATGAAATCTGAGTAATTAGCAATATCATCATCATCATTTAATGTCTACTTTCCACACTAGCATGGGTTAGACGGGTTTGCTTCATTTGAGGCAAGTTGGGTCAGGTGACTATGCCTTGCTCATATAGGGCTGTTCCTGGCTGGATGCCCTTCTTAATGCCAACCACATTTATAGTGTGCGCTGGGTGCTTTATGTTGACACCTACACGACCACTTTATTGTGGGCTGGATATTTTGTGGTACCGACATAACTTTACAGAGTAAGGGTGGTATGGGGTGTATATTGGATTAAGAGGTGCCTACTGAGTGTAAGTTTAAGTCCGTGTGCAAAGGAAGGTGGGTCTTCTGGTAATAATTCATATAAAAGTTTATCACTGTTTCATGAGCTTTTTTGATATAAGAATTTTTCATTACTAAAATATTTAGACGTTTTAAAAAATGTGAATTGTTTTTCTTTGCCCAACACTTTTTCCTCCTTGTGAATAGTAATCTTTCAATGCAGCAATGAAAATGTGAAAATGTTTGGTTTGATTATTCCACAAAAAGGTGTTTCCTGAAATATAAACTTGCATGTGCATGATATGATTAATAATGTTTGCTATTCCCTTGTAGAAATAGTCCACTCTCCAATAAATCACCACCATGTAGCTGAATGTTTAGTGACATAGCTTAGTACACATTTCCTCCATTCACAATTGTCTTTCTTATTGAACAAAACAATTTACCTTCACTTTCACATTGGACTGCACAAGATTACCAATGCTTTATTTCAGTTTCCGACAATTTATTTGTCACTTAAACTGCCAACTATTGACATTGTTAAATTCAAGCTGGATCGCAAACACAAGCTGAAAAAGAAAACTCTGCACATTTTTCTACCATTCTTCTTATATTTAAAACAGAATTGTTAACTTTGACTTGATTTATATTTTGTCAGTTTGTTTTGTTGATCTTTCTTATCCACATGCACACACACACCTCACAAACGCCACACACATGCACAATATATATTTTCAGAACCTCCTCCACTACTAATTAGGTCACTCAGGTAACAGAAAATATCAACCACTTCTATGCAATATTCTCTGGATTGGAAAAATCAGTATTTTACTGGTGCTCTTAATATCAACTATTCCTGTTTGTCACATACAAAGACTATATTTTCTGTTAGCTTACCTGCTGTCCCACTACACCTAGTCAGTACCAATTGTGTATATCATATATAATGCCTATCTACTCTTTTGCTACTTATTGAGCATGGCTACTTCCCTGGTGCTATCATTCTTGTCCTCTTTCATACTTAGCTATAGTTTTCGTCTTTGCTAAGTTTACTCTGAGTTTTTTTTCCACTACAGAAATTCCTTCTAGCTCTTCCACAGATTCTGCTTTACGAGTTAGGTTGTCAGCATATAGAAGTTTGCACTGACACCCAGTCTTATACTGCCTAGAGAACTATAAGTGAGCTGAGGACAAAGCACTGGTGAATACCTAACTGCACATTGAATTCCTCACTAAGGTCATTACCTACTCTCACTTTACTGACAGCACCAAAGTACATGGCTTATACTGTTCTCACAAGCCACTCAACTAGACCCAGAACATGGTTCTCTATCAAAAGCCTTCTCCAAATCAACCAGAACTAGGTATAGTGGTTTATACTTAGCTCAGAACTTCTCTTGTAGTTGTCTCACTGAGAATAAGGCATTTGTGGCGTTCCTTCCTGACACATAGCAAAACAGCATCTTATCTAATTTGACTCTTTCCGTAATTTATGCAAAGACTTTCCATCAATTTCATAACTTTATACATTAGTCTTATGCCTCTGTAGTTGGTCCTTTCTAAAGCATCACCTTTTCTATTGTAATAATTACTGATTATACTGCTACACCAGTCATTGGTATGACTGATTGACTATGCAAGTGTGTATGACTTTGGCAGCAATCTTGGTTAAACTAGGCTTTGTTGTTGAGGTCAGAATTGCCACTGAACTCTTAAAGATTTCATTCACTCCATATTTAATTCAGTTTAATTAAAATTTCTCTATAGGTGATGATTTTACTATAGGTCTTCTTCTTTGCCCACTTATTCCAGAGAAGGTCGTGGGGGCACAGTCCTCAAACACTGCTTCCAGTGGGTCCTGTCAGAAGCAAATGTTTCCAACTGATCTGAATGGATCCCTAAGTGTGACCAGCCAAGCTCATAGATGTTATCCAACCATCTTGCTCGGGGTCTACCTCTGGGTCTCCTGTCAGTTGGTTTTGCCTGTAAAATCTGTCCGGTGATTCATTCCTGAGACATTCTAACCACATGACAATTTGATTGATTAAAATTGTTTGACTTACTACATAAAGTGCCCACTTCACTGTTGTTTTAAATTAGTATTCTAATAAATAAATTTCTCTGATGTTTCACTGTATCATATAAATGTTGAAAGAAATTTCTTCTTTTAGCATGGTTAGCCAATATTGTGGCAGACAAAATGCAGTTTCATGCTATTATCAATGTCTCATGCTTCACCCTACTTTGGATTACTTATGGAATTCAAATAGTGAAATATTTAAAACTAACCTATTTTATTTAATAAGCATCTTAATTAAAATTTAAGTCATTAAGTTATGACATTATTATACAACATAGGTTAGTATATATATATTTCCAATTAAATTTAGCAAATTTCTTGTATATTCAGTTCCAAAGAGGATTTTGACATAGTGGACATGGGCAATACTAGCCTTAGTTTGAATCCAGCCCAGTATTGTCTACATAACAATATGACTCATAATAATGATTAGATTAAATATCTTTTTAATGTTTCATCTCTGCATTAGAAATCAATTATATAAAACATATTCTCAGTAAAAATGTCTCGCATAGATATGGTTTTAGATTGATAATGAACATATAACCTGCTGCATTATTGCGATACTTTTGTTAATTGTTTTCTTGTGTTTATAAAACTTGAAATTATTGAAAGCAGTAAAAATAACCATACGTGCATGAACCATCTTCAATATATTGTTTTTACTTATATTCTAGTGTATCAAAAACATAATCAAAGAATGTAAGATGGGTATGCAATAAATATTCATCAATGAGAATATCTTTTCAATCTAATCAAAAATTTCCCTTCTTTTCACGCTCTTATCAGGATGATGCTGTTGCAAAAGTAAGTTTTAAACTATATGACAAACCATATGTAAATGGTGATGGTTTTCATTTGGTCTTTGTCACTGTATGGTTGGTGTTGTTCTAAAGTTTTTATTTGTATTTTTAATTTGTTTATTTTTTATTCATATTATTTATTTACATTTGGCTTTATCATAACTATTTCAATTCTTAAATGTTATGGGCAATTTCACAAAAAGGCATGACCAGTTTTGAATTATTTGTATTGAAAAGGTAAACTGAACTCCAGTGAAACCCAGCTTGTTTCCTATAAAATTACCTTTGTTTCTTAATAGCTTTTTTTTTTTTTCATTTTGTTAATTTATAACTTCAGTTATAAAATATTTTTTAAATAAGTATTTTATCTTACATAGCAATCAATACCTATTGGAGGATTTCATAATGTCTGCCACAAATTTTCTATAAGCTAAAATTGTGCTTACAACAATATACATTTAGTTATCATTTAGTTATTTTTTTTTATTCAAATTTACTTTACAAAATCATATCTGAAATTATCAGTTATCTTATTTTATAATCTAACTTTACAGAATCATTTCAAAAATTTTTTTTATGTAATCAAACTGCTTAAATCTTTGATCTATTTAACTATCAAAATATTACCTTTTTACTTTTTATCATTTTCTGCCGAGGTTAACTTTGCCTTTCATCCTTAAGGGGTCGATAAAATAAAGTACCAGGCAGGCGCTGGGGTCGATTTAATCGACTTTCCCTTCCCCCCAAATTGCTGACCTTGTGCCTATTTAAGAAACCATCATTTTCCAATGGATAATGGAAATATTTCGATTTTGTTTATTCAGCTTAATTTTTATATTCTCATAAAAAATTATTTCTTAGTGTTAATCCTTCAGAATTTCATATCAATCAACCAAAATAATTTTTATATAGTAGATCTGAAGTCCGTGGAAACTGGTGATGATCTGATGGTCTGCATTAGCAAAAGTTAATCCATTATCTACAAACTTTTTATAGTCTATATATGAAATCATACAAAACACTCCATTTACTATTGATATTTACTGTTATTGTCTGCATGCTTTTAAAAAATAAATCCTTATTCCATTTGCTGTGATTCTTTTCATTTAAATATTGCTTGTCGCTGATTTTTATTTCCAATTTTGTATTGCAGTATAACTATCAATGTTTGAAACATGTTCTCTATATTTTCAATCATTACATAATCAACTAGACTTAGGATTGACAAAGCTGTGCTTAAGATATTTTTAGTTTTTCATTCAAGGGTGCTTGGTGCTTTGGTATATAGGCTGTAAAATGTGTGGATAACTTGATAAAAAAAAGATTCTTAATCATTTAGCATTCATATGCCGTCTAACCCATGCTAGCATGGAAGAATAGACGTAAAACGGTGATGATTACTAAGGATTTGGGTGTTTTAGATACTTTGATGCATTCATATTGAAATAATTGTTTCTACTATTGGCACAAGGCCAACAATTACCCAGTACATTACTGGTACTTTATTTTATCGACCCCGTAAGGATGAAAGGCGTAACCTCGGCGGGATTTGAACTCAGAATGGCAAGGGCCGTAACTGTATGCGTCAAAGCATGGCGTCCGACCTTCTACCAATACTGCCAATCCACATTGAAATAATGATATTAAAGTATGAAATGATGTGATTAGGTAGGCAGTTTCCTATTACCAAAAGTAATAGATGAAGTGATCAGAATTGGCCAGTTTGAATATTGCTTTCTTTAGACATCAACACTAAAGGATCTAAAATATTTGACTGAACTTTTGTTAAATAATAAAACTCAGTTGGACTAGTAATTAACTTTTTCAGAAGGTAATAAAAGTAATACAAATATTTCTCCAAAAGTGTATCTCTAATCTTCTTATTATATGACATATGCACAATGAGGGACAGATTGAGTTTGGTGAGCCAAACTAAGGCATCATTTGTAGTATTATGGATTGCTTCTAGATCACTGGGAAACATCTGAAGGGGCAAACCTGAACAACATGCAGCACTATCAGTCAGGGAGCCCACGGTCACATGCAGCACTGTCAGTCAGGGACCCCATGGTCACATACTGGGCTGTCTAGTCAGGGACCCCATGGTCACATACTGAGCTGTCTGGTCAGGGACCCCACAGTCACATACTGAGCTGTCTAGTCAGGGACCCCACAGTCACATACTGAGCTGTCTAGTCAGGGACCCCAGTCACATACTGAGCTGTCTAGTCAGGGACCCCACAGTCACATACTGAGCTGTCTAGTCAGGGACCCCACAGTCACATACTGAGCTGTCTAGTCAGGCACCCCACAGTCACATACTGAGCTGTCTAGTCAGGCACCCCACAGTCATACTGGACTGTCTAGTCAGGGACCCCCACGGTCACATACCGGGCTGTCTTTCATTTTCCATTGATGATGATGGACTGTCTTGTCATGTGTTGTGCAGATCTGATTAAGGGACACTCCTGGCTTTCTAGGAAGGTCAAAGCCAGCTGGTTTAAATGTGGGGTCCTGGATGAGGTTTTGTTGACAAATTTGGACTCCTTCCATGATCTTCGCCACTCTTCCTTCAGATCAAAGTTATATATATGCAAAGTTGATATATGCACATGTTTCTAATATCAAGAATTTTAAAATGATTGAGCTTTTGAATTTTATTTTCTTGCCAATTGGTGGTGGCATATATTTTTTTCAATCATTGTAAGCTTTGTGTTTGTGGATGATATTTTTTTTGCATCATTTGTATTTGCACTGCAATGCTGTTTCACTGTTTAAGTTACCAATTCATTTTGATGTGCTAAATTTAGTTGAATTTTTAAGAGAGCTTCAAATGACAGTTTGCTTTCTATGTAAAAATCATGTCAAAATGATTTCATTGTTATTAACTTAATATTATTTTTATAATTTTATCTAAAGTAAATATGAAATCAAAAGTATTTAAGAAATGAATATGTAAAAATGTTTACTAGTAGACTAACAATACTAGTGTAAAATCTGTTCACAAAGAAATAGTTTTATCTAAATTTCTAGTGTGACTGAAAACATTAGAATTGGTAATATACTTCATAATATACTTCAATTATTTCTAGGACTACTAGAATATATTGCAGATGACAATTTCAGTGCATAAAAGATAGCAATATTCTATTATATAGGATATAATATTCCATTATATCCTATATCAAACTATAAATTAATTGAAGAACATTGACAATACTTATTGACAAATTTCAAAATCTGGTGAAATAAAATATTTTACTTTAATATGTTATTGAATTATTGTCATTATAGTGTCATGCTAATTTTTCTTATTCTCTAATATTTTGTTTGTGTATGAAGTATGTGATATTTAAAAACATTTAGTGTATATGTGTGGACACCTACTTATTATTTTTTTAACAATTTATAAGCATTTACTTATGTCATTTAGAGTTGCTAATAATATTTATCTTTTCTTTTTTCCAGGCGGAAGCTGATTTGAGAGTAGCTCAATCTGAGTTTGACCGCCAGGCAGAAATTACCAAGCTCTTACTAGAGGGAATTAGCAGTACACATGTATGTATCAACTGTTCTATATTTATTGCTTTTGACATATAAAACATTAGGATATTTTATCTCATCTTTAAAGCATTATTTTCTCCTTATTAAGAAATGTTGAAATTTATGAATTGTATATAGAGAGGGTTACATTAGGAATCTGTTAGTTCCATAATAGATATTTCAAATCATTTGTAAATGATTTTAGAGAATAGTTTTTATAAGAACAGCATGTATATTTATCTTTAATAAACCCGCATGCATGTTTTTTTTTTTTTCTTTTTTTTTTAGCTTTACTAGAAGCCAAAACATTAGGGTTTTGGGGGTTTTTTTTCTCTCATTTAAAATCTAAAAATTACACAAGCTATGGATAACTCAAAATAATGATTGTTTTGAAGTTTCTGTTTAACTATCAATTTTATTTTACAATATAAATGACAATAAGGGAACAGGAAAAAATAAAATGAGCAACAAAAGAAAGGGGGAAGGGAGGGAGCGACAGACTACACCCCCAGTCTGTGCAGTATGTCTCAGCTGAGCCCCACAGATGAAATGGTGAAGGCATTGCCATAGAGAATGGCCAGCAATAGCCACCTCACCTCAAGAGGTCTCAATGGTAACCAGTGCCAAAAGGAAGCATTTGAAGCCCCCAATAGTTGTTTATCTTCCTCTACTCTGCATTGCAGATGGCAGCATCCAGGTTTGTGGCTGAAGGAACAAGGCTGGAGGCAAAGAACCGATCACAACACGTGACATCCAGATTAAAGATTTACCTTCCTAGAACGTGAAGAGTTATCTCATCATAGTGCTGAGCAGCCAGCTCCAGTTGTGACAGGAGGTCACATCAAGGTTCCTTCTGATTGTCATTCAAACTGCCAAGAGAACTAACCTGTGCTAGATGGCAGGACAGCAGATACAGACCAAATTCATCAACAAAGGCTCCACAACAGCATTTGTGTGGTTCACATACTTGGAGGCCAAGGCACTGTGCCACTCCAATGTAAGTGCACTCTTCAAGAAGGGTACTGGTTGAAGAGGGCACTAAATTAAGCCATGTGCCTCTGTGAGACGGGACAGAGGCAGGTGCAACAACATTGGTCCAAGGAAGACTCAATCCACCTGAAGGTTGATCTGTACTTAATATCATCCCAGTTGTGAGACATCTGTATACTGGGGACAGTGAGGTTAGCCAGAGCTAACTCCAGTTCCTGGGCCATGTTGGGTTCTGTCATATTGCAAAGGATCTCACTGATGAGGGTGCAGCTGGAGAAGATTGAGGATAGGTAGGCTGGCAGTGTCAGGCCAAGGCCACAACATTTTATGGAGTCTCACCTGTTGCCAGCCGACACTGTCAAAATTAACGTTGCAGATGAGTTGGCACAGCATCAGATGGTGGCATCAAGTTTTATGAAGCAATCCACATGAGGGTGACAAGATGCACTGCACAGCATGAAGAGGAGGTTTGGGAGGTCTAAGCAATTCCTCAGAAGAAAGTGTTGGATGTGCGTCAATGAAGCACAATCCCTCTTGTTTTTATTTATGGGTGCATTTAAAGTTTGCTTATAAATGACCCCAAAACAAAGAATGGCTTCAAAGTTTTACTACCAATAAAAGAATCAACTAATTTTTATAATCTGGTAAAGGAAATTTCCTACTCCAAAGAATGTATAAAACAAATGTTATTCCAATGACTTTAAAAATCATATTTATATTTTGAAATGCTTACTATATCAAAGTAAAATTGAATGAATATATTGGGTTGTCAAGAAAGTAATTTATTTTTTCGCAAATAGTTACGATTTTTTTAATGACTTTTGTCAATGTTATGATTTTTTTCCTTTTAACATTTGATAGCCGTTACTTTTAGCTTACTTCAGAAGCAAATTGCGCGCAATTTTGTTTACAGCTGTTAGTTCAGTGCCAATTTTAACATGGAATGCAAAAACGAACATTTTCGCCTTATTTGGCTTTTTTATTTCCATAAAGGCAAGAAGGCTGCTAAGGCTCACAAAGAGATATGTGAAGTTTATGGTGTTGATTGCTTAACAGAATGCACATATCAGAAATGGTTTTAAAAATTCCGTTCTGGAGATTTTTCACTCAAAGATGACCAACATTCCGGTCAATCTACTGAAGTTGATGATGACCGAATCAAAGCCATAATTGAATCTGATTGTCGTATAACTGTGCGAGAAGTTGCAGAGCGGTTAAATGTATCACACACAACAATTGAAAACCACTTAAAATGTCTTGGACTCGTTAAGAAGCTCGATATTTGGGTTCCACATAAATTGAAAGAGATTCACTTAACACAACAAATCATTATTTGCGATGTGCATCTCAAACGCAATGAAATTGACCATTTTTTTAAACAAATAATCTCTAGTGATGAAAAATGGATTGTCTACAATAACATCAATCGAAAATGATCACGGTCCAAGCATAATGAACCAGCACAAACCACATCGAGAGCGGAATTGCATCAAATAAAGGTCATGCTGTCAGTTTGGTGGGATTACAAAGGTGTTGTGTATTTTGAGCTGCTTCCAAGGAACCAAATGATCAATTCAGATGTTTACTGTCAACAACTAATGAAACTGGAGGAAGCAATCAAAGAAAAATGACCAGAATTGGCAAATCGTAAAGGTATCGTGTTCCACCATGACAACGCTAGACTACATACGTCTTTGATAACTCGTGAAAAGTTATTGGAGCTTGGTTTGGAAGTGATGTTACATCCACCATATAGCCTTGACCTTGCACCATCAGATTACCATTTATTTAGAAGTTTGTAAAATTCTTTGAATGGTAAAACTTTCAATAATGATGATGACCTGAAATCGCACTTGCTTCAGTTCTTCGCTGATAAGGACCAGAAATTCTATGAGCGCAGAATCATGAAGTTACCAGAAAGATGGCAAAAGGTCATCGAACAAAATGGAAAATATATAATTGATTAAAGTTCATTCGTTGTATGAAAATAAATGATTTTTATTTCACACTAAAAAAACCGAAATTACTTTCTTGCCAACCCAATATATATATGTATCATTAACATCATCGTTTAACATCCATTTTCCACGCTAACATGGGTAGGACGGGCATTCTCTTTGTGAGAGATCAGGTCAGAGGACCTTGATTCACATACACACAACTGATTTTGGCTTGTTTTCTACAGCTGGATGCCCTTCCTAATGCCAACCACATTTATAGTGTGTGCTGGGTGCTTATTGTCATGACACCTACCTGACCACTTTACTGTGTCGGCTGGACGTTTTTTATAATATAAATCTAACTACCGATTATACTCGTATATAAACCAAGAAATATGTGATCAAAAATCAACGGTAAAATGGCAAGTGGAATTATGTTTGAGGTTAATATTTCTCACCAACTTGAAATTCTACATAAATCAGGCGCTAAAATAGTTTCGCTTTGGAGGTGAATATTACGCTGGTGAAATTTGTTCTTTCTTTTGGCCTTCAAAATGGGTGAAAATTAGTAGTTGTGAAACAAAATCTATACTCTAAATGACACTTAGAACATTTTAGATATCAAACTATTAAGTTTCATAAATATGTTCTCCACTCATGAGAATCTCAAGACCATGCCACCTAAATGTGTTGATTAGCTGTGTCAACTTATACATGAGGTTTGAATTTTTGTTCATTTCTCAGACATAAAATAGGAGTCGGCTTATATTCGGATTGGCTTATGTTCGAGAATGTATGGTAAATTTTATTTAAGGTTATGACTTCTTCAGCATCTTTAAAAGCGTATTTTTAAATATCTTTTATTAACAAAAGTTTAACAAGATATATCAAAGCATAAATTTTGTATTACTTTAAATAAACTTGGATAGAATTAATTTAATATCTGATTTTCTTTCCCTACTTCTCTACTTATTCCTGAGAGGATCATGGGGGCAGAGTTCTCAAACATTCCTTCCAGTGTGCCCTGTCAGAAGCAACTGACTCTAATTAATCCATCCCCAGATGAGATCAGCCAAGCTCGTGGATGTTATCCAACCATCTTGCTCAGGGTCTACCCCTGGGTATCTTGCAGATTCGTTTTGCCCGTAAAATCTGTCCAGCAATTCTTTCATAAGACATTTTAACCACATGCCCATAATATCGGAGCTGTGATCTCTCAATTAGAAGTAGCGACTCTACCTGGAGTGACTTTCTAATCTCCAAGCTACGCACTCTATCAAGTAACATTACTCCAAAGACCATTTGGAGGAACACTATTTTGGCCTTTTGTATTCGCATATTTGCAATGATATTATTTTGTCATTACCCAAGATTTATAGTTAAGGGTTTGCACAAATACCAAATAAAAAAAATAATGAATTTGGCTTTTACACCTTCTGATTAGTGCACCAGCTCCTGCAATTCTTGCACTTAATTCAGCCTCCTGCCTTCCATCACTCATGAACATGGCCCTGAGATACTTGAACTTCTCCACCTGCTTCAGTGAAACTACACTCATATGTAAGGATTGTCACTCTTGATTGCATTGCTTAGGTGCCTTTCCAAAGATCCAGGCCACTCAGCACACACGAGTCGCCGTCTTTAAGGCTTTTAACATCTCAGGCTGAATGTTATCCTCCCCAGCGGCCTTGCCACAGTTGGGCCCTTTAATTGCTCTTGCGACCTCAGCCTCTGAGAGATTAGTCATTGTCCCCAGATACACTTCATGTACATCAGAAGGTGTTGTAATCTGGGTTAATATATCAGTAATGTATTCTCTCCACCTTGCAAGGATGTACCTCTCTAAAGAGGGTAGAACCCCAGACATGTTCCTGATAGCAGGTGTGAGGGAGGACTTCTTATTACAAAATCGGTGGTTAGTCTGCCAAAACACTTTATTTGTTGATCTGAAGTTGGATTTAAGCTTATCCCCAAAATCCTGCCATGTCTTAACTTTGGATACCTTTACTGTCTCTGCTGCAACTTGTCATGTCTCCTTGTACTGCAAGTGCAAGAAAGAGGACTTGTTCCCAAGCCAAACTTTGTAGGCTTCCTTTGCTCAAATGGCATCTTCAACGTATTTATTGAACTAAAGGGTCCTCTAGCCATCTGGCATCACACCAAGCCTCTTTTGTCCATAACTGCTGAGCTGAACAAACTCCTTTCTTCTCAACATTCCCAGTTTGTTTAGAGAGTTCTCTGAATTAGGATGAAATACTTTCTGCATACCTGTTCTTGATTTCCTTATCCACCAACACTTCCCACTTTACCCTGTAAGTTGACCTGGATCTACCAGTTTTGTGGGGTTCTTTAACTTTAGGTAGTCTCAAGTTGCAGGTAACTAGATGGTGATCATTTGACAGCTCAGCCCCTCTTAACACAAAGATCCAGTACAGAATCAAAGAGATCTGAGACAATAACAAAATCAATTATTGATCTCTGTCCTTGGTTCCCCTTATGCGATGTATATTTATAGATGTCTCTGTGCTGGAAGGTGTTCATAATAGTTCATTGCTAGAACAGAAGTCACAGAAGGCCTCTTCATTCATATTTTGATCGGGATTGCTATTCTTTCCAATCACTCCTTTCCATGTCAGGTGGTGACAAAATATGCATTGAAGTCTCTAATTAGGATATATGATTGGAAAACATTTTCTAATTTTGTTTGTAATTTGAAATTATAATTAACAATTACTTAGTTATTGTCATTTTAAATTGCTAATATCATTTTAGCCATATAATCTGGTTTTCACTTCTTTATAAATTTCATATTCAGCCTGAGTAGACTAAAAGAAATAATTACTTTATTTTTTTATGTATTTGTATTATGTTTATTTGTTCATATTTTCTAAATTCTACAAATTTGCAATCTGATAAAAGGTTTTTAGTAATTGGTATTTTAGTAATACACTGTTTTGTTTTAGTGGTTTATATTGCATATAAATTTTGGTAAAATTGAGATATAATTTTGCTACCAAATAATGACAATCTCTGATAGATTCATTTTTATTTTTCTGTCAGACATGTGCAATTCACATTTCATTACACCAAGTGATTGTCATTTTTATTGTTTTTAGTAGCTGTTAGCCTTAGTTCTAAAATATTTACATCTAAAAGCTGTTTACTCCATACTCCTCATATACAATCTAAATTGATACAGAGTCGTTTCTTCAGTCTTTTTCTCATCAAATAATAATATAAAAGAAATGCCTATTTTTTATGTGCATTTTTGTTGATTTTTTTTTTTTTTTTTTTTAATTCACAATTTTAAGATTTTACTTTTTTCAGTAAAGGTAATGTTGTTTTAGGCCAAATGTTGTGTAATTTTTTTTTTCCAGTTTCTTAAATTAAATTAACTTTCGAAAATTTGTAGGTCAATGTGATGACCTACAATAGAGGCATAGAAATCTTATAGCCACAGTGTAACAATTTTGGTTATTATTTTGATCTCAATAAGTAAGCAGATGGTCCCATGATTTTCCATATTTCTGTTACTCAAATATATCAATAGTCAATTTAAAACAAATGTTGATTCATGACAGAAAATCACCAAAATTGATGCCACAAGACGCAATGCAATATATGGGTTATAGCTGCTGGAATACATATTAATGTTTACATTTATCCAATTAAATTTAATATTTCATATGCTGTATTTTGCTTCCTTTTTATCAAGATGGTTGCTATTATGATGATTTAACAGTGTTCTGAATTTTTGCCATTGCCAGACACAATTTTTGGGGGAAAGGAAGCTGTTTTTTATTTTTTATTTATTATTTTATTCAAATCACTTAAATTAAAATGGGTCCAAACATCCACTTCATATTTGAGTGGCTTTGTGTGGCAAACACTGATCAAAACACCTGCTGTGACAATTCATATACACCTTTTCAGAACTATCCAGCATGACAAATTAAATCCTATCCTTGTAAACCATGTAGAAAAAGAAAATACATTCTAGTCATAATATAAATTAGTTACATTTTCTGCCTTTTTTAGTTACATGCCATGTTCATATGGAGATATTTAAACATAAATTTGCATACAAACATTTTCACTAACATTCCTTAACAGACGTTTCTACTTCAATTGTCCGCTTTTGAAAACCCTGTGTGCATTTCTACATGCTGACACCCATATGTAACAGAGTGAATGTGTCTGTCTTAATATTTTCTTCTTACACACTACTCTACATCACCCCATCTGGCTAATCTTACAAAAATGAAAGTACGCTCATGAATTCTGAAGTTACTTTCAATCATTATCATCATCGTTTTACATCCATTTTTCCATGTTTTCCTGAGTCAGCAGGTTTTTTTCAAATGCAGCATCCCTCCACTCATCATCTTCCTTTGTCATCTCTTCTGTGTGCTTTAGCAATTTGGATCAGCTCTCACTACCTCCTTGGTCTTCTTCAACTAGGGCTTCTTTCCCCTGAAATTTCTTGGCACTTCTTCACCCATATGCATCACATGTCCATACTAACACTTTCTTCTCTTTTTTATACTACATATGATTCCTTTTATACTCAGTTTGTTTTTTTTTCTCAGCTCATCCATGCTTCATAATTCACACACCTTATACATCCATCGAAGCATACTTGCTTCAATAATATATTTAACACATTGTTTTTAGTGTGTAAATAAATAATCATTGCTGTTAATTTACGATAATTTAGGAATCTGGAAGTAAAGTTCAGGTATGTATTACCTTAGTTGAAGAAACCCCATTGTTCAGTTTAGGTAGATCAAAAGATTACTGATCTACTCTGTGTCTGCTTTGTCATGCTTTAGTGACACTTATATTGCCTGTTTGCCATAAAGTAATTTTATTTTTATTTATATTTATTTTCTCAGTTCCTTTGCCCTATCTGTCTTAGAAGTTAAAAAAAAAAATAGATTGCGTTCCATGTTCACTTGCCTTTTGTTGTTTGCTGTCTGTTGGTGCTGCCAACTTTAAATAGAATAGTGCAATTATTTTTATTAACTCTTGAACAAATAAGCATCTTTATAGGATGCAATATTTTTGTTATATAACATTTTTCTTATTTACCCTAGCACAAGTTGAATGCAATTGGTCTATATCTTAGTTGAAGCTACCCTTGTAGATGTGATTTTTGTTTGGGAAAGTATTTTTTTAATGTTCTTATGTGTGTATATAGATTGTCTGTTCAATCGTACAATCCACTTTAATTCATCGTTTTTATGCACTAATCACTTGAGTTAGCTAACATTTTCTCACCATATAAACATAAAATTCCTGCTACAATTCATTTTTTTTTTTCGTGTTTTAAATGAAAATGTAACAATTTTCTTGATGAACTGAATCAGATGGATATTTGCTATTTAAACAATGTATCCCACAATTCTATATTTTTTTTCTTGTCTCAAACTTCCTCTAATGCAATTTATAAAATCTGTGACTACATCATATGAAATTCTTAATCGTCTACAGATGATTTTTTTTTTTTTTTTTTTTTTTTTTAAATGTTTCTCATTCCAAATATACAATGGAATTAGTTTCTTTTGCTTCTTGGTTTTTATTCTTTTGAAACCATACTTATGAGAGAAAGTATTTCAAAGCTAAATAACTAATAAAATCTAGTTTAAAATGTTTAATAGTAATCGTATTCACTACTATGTTAATTTCTTTGAAATTTTATTGGTTCTCTTTTTTTTCTTTGTTCTTAACTGTATTTTTTTGTGGTTAGGTTTTATGGTTCTTATCACACTTGTTATACTATGTATAGACTGTAGAATTTACTAACATAGCAGGCAGCAGCTATTGAGGAAGATTCCTTTTTTAGTCTCTAAGTCTAAAGTTTGATTCAGGCCAGGAGGCTTGGCAGGCTGGTGATTATCCTGGTTCTGTGGCATGAAACAACTGAGATTACAAGACACACCCCCACTGGACAGGATGCCAGTCTAGCATAGGGTTAATCCCCCAGCTATTGCTGGTACTCATTTTCAGCTGTGTATACTGGAGCAACATGAAATGAAGTGTTTTGCTCAAGAACACTACATACAGCGCAGCCCCAGAATCGAACCCATGACATTATGATCATAATCACTAGGCCACGTGCCTCCTCCTTTAGTTATTATGGGAATTGTCTGATATCTATAATTAGAAAGATTTCAGAAAGTTAAGCTCTACCTTAATACAACTAGGAATATATCTCCAAAGCTTTATAGTCTAAATAAAAATATGATAGTTTCTCATATGTGATATAGTGAATTGAAGAATTATGATCAGTTTTTAAATTCATCTTATTACATGTGTAAGATCCTATATGGTTGTCATCAATACAGATGCCATAAAAGGTTATTGCTTAATTTTGAATGAAAGACAGCAAGGAAACTCGACCTGCAAAAAGGTTTGTTTTTGTTTCATTTTGTTTCATTTTAAGTTTATTTAGAAAAGTAAACAAGAATTAAGTTAAAAGTATCTAATGATAAATATAGATTTTTATGATATAGATTGATTTCTTTTTTAAATAGTTTACTAGTTTGGCACTTCACTCATAATTGCTCTTAAAGGCAGTCCTGAAAGACTTTATTGCCAGAATGTGTCACAAAAGTAAAAGTAATAAAACCATACTATTTATAATGATAAATATAATACAAATAAGCACATAGAAAAATGTTCTAGGTACAGTGCTTGTAACTAAACCCAACTCAATATGATATTACATAAACCAATGTAAAAACTTTAAAATATCTACTCTTTAGTGTAACAGCCAAATTCTATAAAGAAACTGTACCATTTTTTTATGCAGAGCCCATTTGTTTTAAGCCTTAAATTTGAGGTCAACAAACCCACTGCAAAAATATAGTGCTAATAGAAAAGACTTGGGTTGATTGCCTCATTCTTCATGTTCCTTTGAACATATTTTGGTCTATTTAACCAAAGGTATCTTTTCTTTGAGCTCCTTAATGGGCATACCTGGTCCATTGAGCCAGTTTCTGTGACATTCAGTAGATATAAGACAACCCTTACATTGGATAGAATACAAGTCTATCATATTGAACTCAGCATTGCAGGCTAGTGTAATCCTCATCAATTTTACAGTGCTGCCACTGCTTACAGTGGAGAATTATAAATCCTGTGTTCCAACTTATAGTCACATCATCTCAGCCACTGAGATTTAAGTGTATTGGTTACAGGTACTATACGATACTAGTAACCTTACTATAATCCTCCAAACAGTTGTTTAGTTATCCATCTCAATACCAACTCAGCTATCCACTCTCCTACCTAGTAATAATTGTGCAATGTTGTTTTGACTGATATGTTTTGAAACTCCTAAACATCTGACAAATCTTATTTATTAGAATGAATGTGCCTGAGCAAATTTGATTTTTGAAAATGA
Source organism: Eledone cirrhosa (assembly GCA_964016885.1). Taxonomy (NCBI): domain Eukaryota; kingdom Metazoa; phylum Mollusca; class Cephalopoda; order Octopoda; family Eledonidae; genus Eledone; species Eledone cirrhosa. The sequence goes on from OZ024745.1 coordinate 117,160,729, forward strand.
TAAAATCTCTAAATATTTAGAATAGGGTTCCCTTTATTATTTGTAAATGACTAAATTAATCAATAAGAAGTTTCTTCTGAGTTCAATTTCTCTGGAGAACAGTGTGTGGGGAGATGTACAGGAGAGGGGGCAGTCATGTGATAGAATTGGTTCAGGCTACAGCGTGATAAGAAGTCTTGAGCACTTATATGAAGGTATATATGATACAAAAGTCTCACTATGAATATTTTAAACTGTGATCATGTCACAGCTATCTCAGTTGCTTATATACTTTTTTGTTTATGAAATATCAACTGGAGATGTTCATTCACATACAGTGTGAACTTGGCTGACTAATGCCAATATTTTATTTGTACTATATGCAAATGAGCATCTCCAGCCATCGTTTCATATGCAAAAAAAAAAAAGCATGTCAGCTATAAGCTTATTCTTGTTTCAGTCCTGAGTGAGTAAATGTCACCAAATCCAGAAACACTTGTCTGACATTCTCACACAGCTACTAAGGTATTCATAGCAATGTGTGTTTATTATAAACATATCTTATATACTGTTATATACACCCTATTATGAACCAAACTGTTACTGCTTAACAATTATAGAAATATTTTCTTCTCTAAAACAAAATTTTTTTTTTTATAATTTATTGGTTTGTATTGAGTTTCATGAATTATTTGAAATTTGATTTCTATGTAGTTAATCAAGAATTACTAATTGGAAGATTAATAGGACACAGTTTTTAATAATGTACTTTTGCATTCTTAGTTCCTACCAAGATCAAATTTGTCTGTCATCATTTCTTGATAAAATAGGTGTCAGTGAAAGTACTGCTGTCAATTATATTCTCACCAACACCAAAATGCCTGGCTTTGTGACTAGGCTAGACAATTCAAATTACGATTATTTCTCTAAAATTCAATAATTAGCATTAATTTAATAATAAAATTAGAGACAATGCTTCTATTTAGCTACTGTGTAAATTTCACTTACACATTTCTAGTTATGATTTTTTTTCCCCCACCCTTTATAATTAAATCCGTTAGTTTGCATGCATAATTTAAAGTTGGTTTTCTAATTATTATTTTAGTCATTGCTAAATTATGGTTCTGTTTGTCCTTGTAAAGCTTTTGTTAGCATGATTTTTTTTTTTTTTTTCATTGTAGTTTGGGGTTTTTGTTTTTTTTGGTTTTCTTTTTTACGTTATATTTCATTTTTAAATTAATCCTTGAGAAGGATTAGACTTGTAATTAACCAAATTTGACTGATTTGAAAAAAAAGTTAATTATCAAAGGATCACACCTTCAGCTTTCTGACATCATAAGGCGTAGGAGGCTGACATTGGCCAGACATGTGAAATGTCGATGAACCTACTGACAGTCCTTTATTGGAAGCCTGATGTATGCAGACAAGTTGGGAGATCAACCACCATGCTGAAGGATGTTCTTGAAGATGACACTGGGTTGGAGGCAGGGAAAATTCAGTAATGCTAGACAGGGTGAGCTGGAGGAGGAACTTCATCATGACACCCGTAAAGGATGTATAGAAGAACATTAGTGTCCTTATTAATAATAATGTCAAACTTATTCTTTCTTATAAGTTTCATGTTAAGTTTTTTTAAGATATGCATGTACTTTTTCATCCTAATTATGTACTCTCGGGTCCTAAATAATAATAGGGTGGGGTTGTAATAAAAATCGGTAATTTTTCTAGTTTGTCTCCCTTGATTTTTTTTTAAAAACCAAAATTAGTCATTTAGTTTACATATTGAGACTCCAATCCATCCTATTTATCTTATAATGTATGGGATTTCTTGTAATGTTCTTTTTTTTTTTTTTTTGTCATGTATGTTTTTTAATGTCTAATGAAAATAGTTTGGCTGAAGATAGATTAGCAAAATTAAATAAGCAAGTTGGGGGGTGGCATTATTTGTGACCTGAGAGTAGTTAATGTGATGTTTTTTACTTCTGTATTATAATGAAATGTAAGTATCAAGAGGGAGAGTAATTACATAATTGATGTGAGGTTATATTTCTATTATTAACACTAGCAACACAATAGATTACATAAGCAACAATAGCTCAGAGACTGAATATCATGTAACAGACTTTGTAAATTATTTCTATTTTCTCTGAGATTTCATCACATTGGCATCTTAATTCTACAATGTTATTCTTTAAATTTGTTAGATTTACTCTTATAATAAAATTGTTTTTAATGCTTTGGTATATCACTTACTGATTTGCTGTATTACTGGTTTGGTATATCAATTAGATCTTTCTTATAACAAGATCTAATACTTCTTGTCCATAAACCTTTCGTTTCTAAAATTTAAAGATTTAACATATTTACATCACATATTATCTAGTTCTTGAGTAGAAAGCTTGTAGCCCTGTAGTTAATTATAAGTTATTGGATACAACTTTGAAGAATGCCCTATAGTTATTTATAAATTATTAGACACAACTTTGAAGAATGCCCTATAGTTAATGTTTAGACTTGTTAGACTAAATAAATCAACTTTTCTTTACCATCTTTTAAACTACTTAATACTTATGAAATTAAATTTGAAGTTTCTTTTTTTCTTTTTTCTTGCCCCCCCCCCCCCCCCTTTTTATTTTTTTTTTATTTAAAGGGAAATTAGTGTCTTCTAGCTTTTGAAAAGCTTTTATTTCATTGTATAAGTTTTGTCCCCCTTTATTTGTGAAGTAATACAATCAGTTTTATGCACTGTTTCATCACCAACTAATAGATATCAATTGAGGATAAAATAACAATTTCATTATTCACAACTACAATTGCAATATATATTGCCAAATTCTATATTTTGTAAATTAAAAATTAAAACTAGTATTCCTGCTGAATTGGGAGGAGTTCTTGAAGGTTTCTGTTTAAGTGTAGGCAGTTCTTGAAGGTCTCTGCTTAATCATGGGCAGTTCTTGAAAGTTCAAATAAGGAAATATAATGCTTATCTTTTGATGGAAGCTGAAAAAATGTTATCCCATAAGCAGTATTTTAGTATCAAAATCTTCAATACATCCCAATCAGTATTTCTTTAATTCTAATCGGTGAGGTAGATTAATTAGCAAGGTATATACAGTATGTTTATGTACAATAAACATAAGTTCATACAATATGCAAATGAACATCACCAGTTGATGTTTAATATGCAAAAAGTATATAAGCTATAGCTTGTACTTGTCTCAGTATCAAGAAGGTAAACATTACTGATAATAGATAAAAATCCAGAAACACATGTCTGACATTCTCACATGGCTACTGAGATAGCTGTGAGATGATCCCTGCGTAAAACATTTGTAGTAAGACTGTTGTATGTTTCTTACATATAAACATATTGTATGTCTTCATATACACCCCTATCAAGTGATATAGACAATGAGTAATTTGACATTTGGTTTTTATTTGTTTTATCTGTTGATTAGATTTTTTTTCTGCTACAGAAGTAATATTATGGTTCAACATTAGTCTGAAATTTATTTTTAACCTCATTTCAACTACCGCATATACTTGTTTATAATATTTTGACTTCAGTGTTTGATTTGCTCATAAGTTGCATGTTATTGCTTGGAACGTTTCTCAAATAGCAGTTCATCTGTTCTATTGTATTAGAAACTTTTATAAGATTTCATCACCTTTACACTTAGAATTCTTTCTCATACATCTTTCATCTACTGTACAACATCTTGGCCCAGACTTTTCAAAACATTTCCCTTAGTTTCTTGATTCCAGAAACCAACTACATGTTCCACTATATTCTTGTGTGTTTTTAAGGGTTTGTTTAAACACATAATGTCTGTAGATGTAACAGTCTTTTCATACAAATTTCATCATCCACCTTTTTTTGGTGAACTTTCAAAAAATATTTTGTACCATAAGCTAAGTATGCTAAAATAACCATAAAATGTTACTCACTCAGTTGTTTTGATATTGACAATGTTGTATGTTGTCCATAGTAGTGTTCTTACCATCCATGTTAAAACAATGTTTTCACAATCTATATCCATAATATTTGCATTCAGTGATTACACATGGAATTACTAAACTTTATTGTACACCTCCTTTTTTGTGCAATGTTGGTTCTCTGATGTAATGCTAGTACATTTCTATTGAAGTATGTCATAGACCAGGCATGTCAAACTGAGGCTCCCCAATGGTCACATGAGTTACATGTGTTGTCTAAGGGCCACACACAACTAATTGCACACATTACAACTAATTTTTTTTATTTTATATTGCGAAGATAAAACATGCTCACGCTGTAAAAACCTTTGTGTGAGCCGCATGTGTGTTTGTAAAGGGACACAGGTGGCCTGCAGGCCGCATGTTTGACATGCCTGTTGTAGACCATCCAGCTGAGGTAATATGATTTACTTGTATTTATGGATAGTTGTAATGTTTTTTCTAAGAGCTATGCATAGGAAATCCCTTCAAATGGACATAATGTATGTTAGTATATGAATCTTTCTCCAATATCTCAGAATACAGTATATCATTAACAGTTTTGTTTCTGGCATTTTATTGGATGTTTTTTGTTTTCATCCGTCTAATATTTCTGACACACAATATACTATCTCAGCATTATCATTTCTATGCTCTTTAGCTTTTTCAATAAAACACAAATCGACCTCATAACTTTTACCTTTTAGTACTCAAGATTTAGTTTTTATCCTTTTCTATTTAGAAAATAGAATTTTTTTTTTTTTTTTTTTTTTTTTTTTTTTCCCCAATATTTCTTGTAATAAATCCATGCATATATAGGTTGGAAGTTTGGACACATGAATGATGTAACATACATATCAAAGGTTTGATTGTTCTGTGGCAGAATTGAATTCTGTTTGAGGATGTAGGTTTTCCTGTGTCACATCATCAGTATATATTGGTTGACAATACCATTATTCATATAAACTGCAAAGTAACATGACCAATTCCCCCTACATACTCATTCATTTTGTGATGTATTAGTGCGTACTGTGAATTTTAAGTACAGAGCAATGTTAAGTAGGTAAGTCACCTGCAGTTTTTTATGCCCTATTTTGAATTTAAAAAGAACGACTTATCTACCAATATATATAACTTTCTTTATATATACCAATATATATATATATATATATATATATATAAAGTTTGTTTTTATTGAAAGCTAGAACTTATGTTTTACAATTAGTTAGACTTTTATTTTTCTAATTCTCATGTTCTAACATTCAGTAGTTTTCACTTCTCACTTATCAAGATAATATTTCTATGGGACTTTTATCTTATTTTATTCTAAATTATTTAAAGATTACAAAAATTGTATCATTTTATTTCCGTCGTTTCGGTTAAAATTTCACTGTTAGATTTTAACTTAAAATAAGCACATTGGACTTTTTTTTAATTTGTCAATATTTTCTCATGTTACAGTTGGGGGTCGGGTGTAGAGAAGGAGTATCTGAATGTAATTGTCATGTATTGCAAACCCCCAAAACATATATTTTTAATCTGATTTCCATTTTGGGTAAAAATAAAGGTTAAAAACGAATTATTTTCAATTGTTTTGTTAAACACTGTTATATAGCAATTGTCTTTTGACTTAATTTTTCTCTTAAATACTTAATATGCAAGTATACTACAATGAAATGTTAACTACATGACTTTAAAGGGGAATCTTTCTTCTGCCACTTAGTCATCAATATACATATAGTGCTTTCTCTGAGCTATTCTATTGTAATGTTGTTGTTTTTTCAGGCTCATCATCTGCGCTGCATAAATGACTTCATTGAAGCTGAGATGAATTATTATGCTCAGTGTCATCAATATATGGTAGACCTACGCAAGCAGTTGGGCGGGTAAGGCATTGTTTTCAACTTCTATTTTTTTACTTTTAACCCTTTTTAATTCTCAAATTTAATTTCTGATTAAATTATATTCATCCTACAATTGCATTATTTCAAAATAGCATCTTCAGTCAGGAATCTGTTGTACCTTAGAGATTTTGGAAATAATTCACTTCACTCATAATATGGGTTCCTTTTCTCTTAGTTTATTTATTTATGATTCTTCTGATTTGACATCAATAATAACTATCTACTATTTTAGGCTTTAAGAGTCAACAGTGAAAATGTCAGCAACAACACTTTTGTGTGACAATAACTGTCACGATTTTGAATTTGAAACATATGCAGCTGATGGCACCTTAATAGGCTAATGTGGGCAACTCTTTGTGTTTCATACCTGTTTTAATAGGCCTTTAAGGTTTGCTGAAAGTTGTTGGTCAATCTTTGTTGACCCAGTACTGTTTCTTAGATGATTGATGTGTTACACAACTGAATTTATTATTTTTAATCTACACATCAAAATTGTAAAATACATTGGTTGATCTAAGATACTTAGCTATTCCTTATTATTTGGGGGAGGCAGGGGTAAAGTAAAATTGTATATTTGTTTTCCTAAATGATAATAGTAATTGTTAAAATTACAAATTCCATTGAACGATTAAAAAATTTATTTTGTTTTTCAAAATTTCAATGAAGTGCAATAGTTACACAAGATGCTATATTAGTTTATTGCTTATATCATTAAATATGTGGATTGGCAGTATCGGTAGAGGGTCGGACGCCATGCTTTCCAGCATAGTTACGTCCCTTTACGATCTGAGTTCAAATCCCGCCTAGGTTGACTTTGCCTTTCATCCTTACGGGGTCGATAAAATAAAGTACCAGTAATGAACTGGGTAATTGCTGGCCTTGTGCCTAAAGTAGAAACAAATATATATTTTACATGAATTTTCATAGCTTTATTCACAGTTGTATTTTTAAATTGTTTTGAGAAATACATATTGTAAAGTTGTATCAAAGTTTGCAAGTGTAACACACACACACACACGTATATATATACGCACACATATATACGCACGCACACACACATATACATACACACACACATATATACACGTATGCACAACACACATACATACGCACACACACACGCATAATGCACACACGCACATAACACACACGCACACATAACAGACATGCACACATAACACACACACACACATAACACAGACGCACATAACACACACACATATATATATATATACTTACACACATGTATATACTTACACACACACGTATATATATATATATATATATACGCACACACATATACACATATGCACAACACACATATACGCATGCACACACATAATACACATAATACACACACGCATAATGCACACACGCACATAGCACACGCACATACACACACATAACACACACGCACACATAACACACATAACAGACATGCACACATAACACACACACACATATATAAATACTTACACATATACACACACACCACATACAACACAACACACACACCACACACACACACACCTCATACACCGCATACAACACAACACACACACACACACCACATACAACACACACACACACACACACCTCATACAACACCACACACACATCATACAACACCACACACACACACCGCATACAACACAACACACACACACCACATACACACTCACAAACGACAGCTTTATTGCCTTATGTTTAACATTCAACAATACATTACCATATATGTGATAATTTTCTCTTTATTGATAAAAACAAACATTAAATCTGTGAACATATGAAATTCACAAGACCCTCTGCTGGACATGAAAGACTTTACATTAATATTTATGTAAAACAATATCTATTAATGTTTCATTTGTATTCTATTTATGTGTACAACTTAGTTAATGTTATATTTAACACTGTTTCATGTTTTTTTACAAAATATTTTAGGCCTTCTAATCACATGTTCTCCTGGACCTCATAAGCTGATTTCAATCTTAAACCTCTTCTGTCTCTTCAATATATTTTCCTTTCTCTATTTCTGCACTCCTCCTTATTAAATTTCTACAGCATCAATTCCTGCCCCTATCCCCCATTGTAAATATGTTGTGTACTGTTGCTAAATTACTCTTGTCATAATGAATTGAATGTTTCTCTAAATAATTTTCCTTTCTATGTCGGTTAGTGTTATACTATAATCAACTAATAATCCCTGAGCAGCATTTAAGTAAAACCTATTTATTTCACTATTCTGGAGAATAGTAACTAAATTCATAAGGTACTGGATTCTTGAGTGATCATGAGCCAATATTCCAGAATACACTGTCTCTGGATAAACATTTAACATTTATCTAACTTTAGCCTTAATTTAGAAATTATCATTATTATGAATTTAAGGTAAATAATTTCTGTTATGAATATTTCAATTCATTTTTTTATTTTTTTATACGCATTGATCATTTTACCATTACTTTTCAGCAATAATAATCAATAATTTCTCTTATAATTTCCTAATTTATGTAAATGGTTTAAACATTTTATATTCAATGTCCTCTTTAAAAAAAAAAAATTTTTTTTAAAATAAAAAATTTCTTTACATGATAACTTTATACAGATTTCAATATCTTTGATAACTATTATTATTATTACAATTTAGCTATTATGTTTCTCTCCTTTCAAAAAAATGTCATAAAGTTCTCCAAATGTTGCTCTATTTGCTGCCACTCTATTGAAGCCCCCCTACCCTTTCCTGTTGCAGTATACCTGCTGATAACTGATTGCAGGACCATCATGTAAGATGTAGCATATTTTTCGGCCTACTATGGTATGCTATGTATCCATTTAAAGATTATATCAATCTGTTATACCCTCAGTTTCTTAGCTAAACCCTTTTCATCGCTATCACTAATTTATCTTTTCTGCTTGTACTTTTGCTTCAGGTGGGAATGCTCATTTTCTTGTTATTCATGTTTTTCTTTCTTTTAACAAAATATTTTATTACTGTTTAATTTTTGAATTTTCGGATTTTTTTTTTTTCCCAATTAAATCTCAATTCTCGCCCTTCTCATTTAGCATGCTACCAATCTCATATAGTATGTAATAGATGTGTAAGGATCCTTGTTTTCATTTAGTAATAAGTTGAGGCTAAGCTTATAGAAAAAATATCATTTCCTACCTCTTTATTTTTAGTTTTCCTTCCATTTAGCTATTTCTAATTAACATAGAAAAACGGGATTTCCTTCCTGTACATAGAAACTGTGTTGGTTCAATAGAAGCTTTGAATTTATTTCTTTCATCGGTTGTTCATGTTTAGTATCTGTGATTTTATATATATATATATATATATATATATATATATATATGGTTTTTTTTTTGCATTTTTTACTTATTTAATTAAACTGGTGAATATTTTAGAATTTTATCTTGTTACTATTTTTATTTTCTTCTGTGATTATAACTTGTGACTTCAGTAGAAAAGATATATTCTCTAGTTTGTTGTTTTAGATGTGCTTTAGCATTATGTACTAAGTTTCATATCTGTGTACAATTTAGTTTTATTCTGAGGTTGTTTAGTCTCTTTTGGAAATTATCTTCTGCTCAAAAGAAAATATTTCATTTTTTTAATCAATATATAACCAGCATTAAGGTGATCCTTCACATGTATCTCGATCATCAAATAAAGTGACCAAGCAACAACTTCAAAGTCACTCGCTTTTATACTTAGAAAATAAAATTTACTCTAGCTACAAGTATTAAGTGCTCACTCAGTTAATGTTTGAATGTATTAAGTACTAGGGTATTTTAAATACCCAGACTAAAATCACTGTGTGTGTAAATAGATATTTGTTTATGTATGTGCACTCTACTATCCCAAGTATCGAGTACTCTGTTGAGTAATGGTCTAACTAGTTTAAAACAGGTTCTATCCTTATATATATACTAGCTAAAGTACCCATCCTTTGGATTGTTCAAGTAGCTTTCGATGTAGCTCATTAAACTAAACAAAGTAAATAAACTAAACAAAGTAAATACATAGAAGAAACGCGTACTTTATGTAAACATGAAAACCTTAGGCACTATTCCAGCAAAATAATTAATGTGAGCTCGGTGTCATCCATTATCCCATGTAACAGAAATCCAGTCTAGGTATAAATTTTTTTGACAACAATAAAACCTTTTGTTTCAAGTACAAAGAGTAAAGTAAAATCCGAATGAGCCGAATTGTAATAATCAAAATCAGCAAACAAAATTTTTGACATCAAAAATGAGTTCCTATTGTATTGACGAAAGATAACTCTTGTCTTACTTAATCACAAAATATTGACGAAAGATAACTCTTGTTTAATTAAACTGGTGAATATTAATCACGAAAATTGACACAAATAAGCAAAACTTTTTTAATGTCTCCAAAGGCCCCAATATCGATTTTTGAAAGCCTTTGTAGATCATGTACAGGTTTTGTGCAAGGAGAAGCTCTGTAAAAATTTTCAAAGAAATCGCATGAATGGTTTAGAATATATGAGCCCACATTAAAAATTGTCTACACACACAGAAAACTAGATTTTTATATATATACAGATATATATATAATATATATATATATATATATATATATATATAATGGAGGGGCAGATAGGGCCCCTGAGTTCAGTAAGACGACCTCTGTAGTGCTGGTGGCATGAATAAAAGCACCCAGTTCATGCTGTAAAATGGAGGGATGGTTAGGGCTCCTGAGTCCAGTAAGACGATCTCTGTGGTGCTGGTGGCACGAATAAAAGCACCTAGTCCATGCTGTAAAATGGAAGGGTAAAGAGGGCCCCTGAGTCCAGTAAGACAACCTCTCTAATGCTCGTGGCACGAATAAAAGCACCCAGTCCATGCTGTAAAGTGGTGCTGGTGTTAGGAAGAGCATCCAACCAGTATAATAAAAAGCCAAAATTATGAGCACAACTGCGTAAACAGCAACAACACTAACCATGTTAGGGCTGCGCATGGGAGTGGGGTGGCTGGTGTGGCCATGTGCGAGAACCCCTCCCCCCAACCGTCATCAAGCAATCGCACAAAAACAACTGCGTAAACAGCAATAACACTAACCATGTTATGGCTGTGCACGGTAGTGGGGTGGCTAGTGAGGCCATGTGTGAGAACCCCCACAACTGTCATCAAGCAATCGCACAACAGGAAAAAGAACGGGACATGGCATCTCAGAGTTGCCACACTTAATGTTGGCACTCTAACAGGTAGATCTGGTGAGATTGCAGAGATGCTGGAGAGAAAGCATGTGGATGTGTGCTGTATGCAAGAGGTGAGATGGAGAGGTGCCTCTGCAAGACTAATCGCAGGCAAACATCGTAGTTATAAGCTTTTCTGGGTGAGTAATGATGATGGGTTAGGTGGGGTGGGCATATTACTGGCTGAGAGATGGATCAATAAGACGATAGAGGTAGTTAGTTAGTGATAGAATAATTAAGCTTAGGTTAGTTGTAGACAAGAGACTGCTGACAATCATCTCTCCCTATGCTCCCCAGGCAGGCCTAGGTAAAGAAGAGAAAGATGGCTTTTACAAGTAACTTTTACAGACAGCCTCAATGACAGAGGACAGAGACATCGTTATGCTAGCAGGGGACTTCAATGGACATGTTGGACAGCTCCAGGATGGATACACTGGGGTACATGGTGGGTACGGTTACGGCTCAAGAAATAAAGGAGTGAGGCTTCTTGAATTTTGTGATGCAAATGCACTAACCATTTGCAACACTAACTTCCAGAAGCCTACCAACCACCTAATAACCTACAAATCAGGCGAGCACATAAGCCAGATTGACTTCCTGCTAGTTAGACAGCAAGAGAGATGGATGGTGTCAAATACTAAGGCTTACCCTAGGTTAGTCATTAGTGACATCTCAGTAAGCAAGATAAAGAATGAGACATACAGGAAGGTGTGGAAAAGAAAGGTCTGGAAGCTAAAAGACCTTTCATTAAAATATAAATTTAGCAAAGCCCTTCAAGATGCGTACGACGAAAAAGAAGACGATTTAGAGTTGTATGACAGAGATGATATCTGTATCTGGTCAGAGGTCTCTCACCTCTTTCTGTTCAAATCAGCTGTAACTAGCCACTCATACTAACGTTAAGGTATTGTTCTCAAAATAATTGTTTCTACTTTTGGCACAAGGCCAGCAATTATCCCAGTGTATTACTGGTACTTTATTTTATCGACCCTGTAAGGATGAAAGGCAAAGTTAACCTTGGCGGGATTTGAAATCAGACCGTAAAGGGCCGTAACTCTATGCTGCAAAGCATGGCGTCCGACACTCTACTGATACTGCCAATCCACCGCCCTATTGTTCTCAAAATAATAAAATCTCATAGATTCAATATTATGTGAGATAATTATCTGAGGTGAAGCCTTTTCCGTGTAAATATAAGAGTAAACACTCTAACACTCCCTTCAGCAGGCCCTGTCAGAAACAACCATCTCCAATTGATCTGGGTTGATCCCCATACTAGACAAGCCAAGCTCATGGATGTTATCCAACAATCTTGTTCTGTCCAGCAATTCTTTCCTGAGACATTCTAAGCACATGCCTATAGTATCAGAGCTGTGATCTCTGTTTGGAAGAGTGGTGGCTCTATTTAGAGCGACTGATCTCCGAGCTACACACTCTATCAAGTAATGTTACTCCAAAGACCCTTCAGAGGAACCCAATCTCGGCCGCTTGTATTTGCAATCATATTCTTTTGGTCATTACCCAAGGTAAGGGTTGACACATATACTGAATTGAAGATAGCGAGTTTGGCTTTTACACCTACCTCCCTTCTTCTGATTATTGAATGCTGAAGCTGATGCATTACTGCACCAGCTCCTGCAATTCTTGCACTTAATTTAGCCTCCTGCCTTCCATCACTCTGGAACTTCTCTACCTGCTTCAGTGGAACTCCATTTACATGTAGCATGCATTAAGCAGGTTTCCTTGAGAGGAAGAGTGTTTTCACAGCACTGATTTTCATTCCAGCCATGCAGCACTCAGCATCAAACCTATCAAGTGCAAGTTGGAGATCACCTTCTGTCGAGTTGAGTAACATCATGCCATCTGCAAATTCCAGCCGACTGATTTTACATCTGCCAGTTGTGATACCACTTCCAATCTGACTGTCATGTCAATCTTGTTCATGTAAATAATGAACAGGAGAGGTGACAGTATGCACCCTTGGCAGAGTCCAACTCCCACATTAAATGGTTTTGATTTAGCACCATTTATCTGAACACAAATCCCTCTCTCTTCTCCTCTATCCCTCTCTTCTCTCTCTTTCACCCCTCTCTTCTCTCTCGCCCCTCTCTCTTCTCTCTCCCTCTCTTGCCTCTCTCTTCTCTCTCCCTCTCTTGCCTCTCTCTTCTCTCTCCCTCTCTTGCCTCTCTCTTCTCTCTCCCTCTCTTGCCTCTCTCTCCCTCTCTTGCCTCTCTCTTCTCTCTCCCTCTCTTGCCTCTCTCCCTCTCTTGCCTCTCTTGCCTCTCTCCCTCTCTTGCCTATCTCTTCTCTCTCCCTCTCTTGCCTATCTCTTCTCTCTCCCTCTCTTGCCTATCTCTTCTCTCTCCCTCTCTTGCCTATCTCTTCTCTCTCCCTCTCACCTGTCTCTCCCTCTTGCCTCTCTTCTCTCTCCCTCTTGCCTCTCTTCTCTCTCCCTCTTGCCTCTCTTCTCTCTCCCTCTTGCCTCTCTTCTTTCTCCCTCTCGCCTTTCTTCTCTCTCGCCTCTCTTCTCTCTCGCCTCTCTTCTCTCTCCCTCTCTTGCCTCATCTCTCTCCCTCTCTTGCCTCTCTCTTCTCTCTCCCTCTCTTTCCTCTCCCTTCTCTTGCCTCTCTCTTTCGCTCCTCTCTCCCTCTCTCTTGCTTTCACAGTATTAAATATTTCTAAATAGAAATACTAGTTTGTTGTAGGTGTTATAGTATTTCAAGTCATAAGGTCAAACTAATTGTATCTTAGTTTTCCTGCTGCTTTTAGCATTTATCAACTAATGAGCTTGTCATTCAACTGCCACTCTAAATACTGGAATTGTTGATAATTGGTAAATAAAATAAGCTATAACGGTATGAAATATTACCTTATTATCCTGAAAATATGTCTTCTTATATCTTGTTTGTGGTGTTGTGTTAAAGTTATGTATGTGAGACTAATTTCTTGACTGTGTCAGTAGTGAAACTAATTCTGCTGTATCAGTCAACTAAGATAACTGGGTAGTGATGTTGTACTTGGGGGAGATGATAGCTGCTAAAATTGTATAGAATATCAGATTGAAAGGGAGCAGGAGCTTCCTTTTCTTGTACAATTCTTATTTGAGAATTCTGAGTTGAAGAGTTGAAGATGATCTTATTCTTTTGGGGATGTTTTACAGAGTAAAACCAAAAACTTTTGTCCATTCATGTTAAGATCTATGGTAGACAATATTACAGGCAAGATTAAGGAGTTTGTTAGCCAACACCAGGATTGATTTATATTCTTTATATTTCATCTCTGACTTTGAGAGAGATATATGCCAGCCTCCCACACATATCTGTTGTTGTATGTAAAAGGAGAGTAAGATTTGCTGGCCACTGCCATCATGCCACCTATGAGGCTTGGAAACCACAAGCAGTCACTAATAACAGATGGCGCAAGCTCTCCTATCCCGATGTCATCTCCAGGACTTGGCAACAGCAATGAACGACAGACCCACGTGGAGATCAATTGTTGAGTCCATTTCAGCTGAGGATGATGATGAAATATTATGGTGTTGGTCTTGTAAAATAAGTCTGAAAGTGCTGAAGTTTGACATTAATTTCTTTTGAAGAATTCCATAAGAGTTCAACTAGTGTTAATTGAAGTGTAGAATAGCTATTGAATTTGCTCATCAAAAACTTGATTTAATAAATGATGGCTTTATGGTTAGCTTGATGTGGGTGACTGACATCAATGTTTTTATTTCTAAATAACAAAAGTGTTATTGACAATGTTTAGGAATCCTATTACACATAAAAATTATTTCACCATTTACTCTTCTTTGTGTACAGTTTTAACGATTTTATATCACAATCATTATTAACATTATTACTGATTAATTTATTTCTATTTCATATCTTCATGTTCATATTGGGATATATTGATATTATTGATGGGAATCATTTGTTATCACTGAAGATATTTACCTCATGATATCAATGTGGAGAGGACTGTGAGGGAGTCTAGTCTGGGGCTGAAACATACGTTCTCTGGTGAAAGGAAACAATATAGAGTCCCCTGCTCAGACACACAGGAATCCATGCAGCAAGTAGCAACTAGATCTGATATATTCAGTTAAATATAATTTTAACTATTTTCTCATCATTTTTGTTAGATTCATATTTCTGCATTTTCTGCATTTTTCTTTTTTTTCAATTAGTGGTTTTATTCAACTTCTAGTTCATAATATTACACTGGGAGACGAGCAAATAAAGACATCATTACCATCATGTTCATCATCATCACCATCATCATCATCTTCACCATCATCGTCATTATGTTCATCACCATGTTCACCACCATCCCACCACCACCACCAACACCCCACTGCCACCAACACCCCACCACTATCAACACCCCACCACTATCAACACCCCACCACCATTATATATGCTACATAAAACAACCAGTTTCTTCCCATAAACAAATCTGAAACAAATTTATTGAACATTTTTTTACTTTGCCAAAAAAGTTGTGTGTGTGCGCGCTCACCTCTGAAACTCCTTTCTCTTTTTTCTTTTCTCCCTCCCATCTTTCTTTCTCTATTTCCCATCACTCTCACTCTCTCCCATCACTCTCTCTCTCTCCCATCACTCTCTCTCTCTCTCCCATCACTCTCTCTCTCTCTCCCATCACTCTCTCTCTCTCCCATCACTCTCTCTCCCTTCAGTTACTCCCCCCTCTCCTGTTATATTTAACCTTACATACAAAGTATTTTCTAGTTACCAACTTCTCATCAAACAAGTCATTTTACTAGGAAGGTTTTTGTTTTTCCTTTCATTTTGCTGATAATTTCTCTTGTCTTTCTCATTTATAGCCATAAATATTCTAGTCTTTCTGCAACTTAGTTTTATTTGATGAAAAAACCCCAGCTGACAGCTGCATCATTGTTCATTAGTGTTAAGGCTAATAAAGAATTTGCAATAACTCTTTTGTATCTCCTTCATTAAAAGAAAATAGATTCTAATAAAATCATTTACTTCTTAGACATTTTTACAGCCCATTTTTTTTTTCAGTCATTGATCCACCACATTCAAATGAACTATAAATCTCGTACATTAGTCCTCTTTTGTTTTTGGTTGTATCCAGTCACTAAAAAGCACTTATCAATATTTTACATCTGCTTTCTATGCTGGTATTTGTTAGATCACTTGTGATGATCTGAGTTCATTTTTATTCAGTTAGTCTTCTGGCTCATCTAAGAGATCAGTATGTCTCGCTCATTTGTTCCATTTTTTGTTTTACATGGTTTCTTTGACTAAACACCCTTCTTAACATCAAACATTTTACAGTCTATAGAGTACATTTTCTCGTGTTATGGCACTATAGAGGCTGCCGTATCCTTGGAAGGACCAAAAGGTCTGCTCAATGGTCTTATCTCTTTTTGTGGCATGAGAATTAGTGAGGTTTCTATATACTCTGAAAAACTAATTACTCTTACATCATTTCCTTCAAAGCAGCATGGCTAATATGGTAAATAAAAGAGGTAGCAATGACAGAAGTTTGACCGTGAAACAAGCAAAAGTGTGATCAGAAAAACCAAGTTATTGTAAAGGAGTAAGTGATGGAAAAGAGGTTATGATGGCAGCTACATGTTGGTAAAAGAGAGTAATGGAGTAGTAGGCGCTGTTATAAAGCTAGTGTCTAAATTCTAATAGTGTTATGTTTATGTATACAGACAAAAACATTAAAAGGATAAGAATAACTTGTGTGATTTGGTAGAGATGTTCTTTTAATTACTAAATATATGTGAATAATGCTACCTCTTGTCACTTTAAACGGTATTGCCTTTGTGACAGATGAGCTAGAAAGTTAATTATTAAAATCATTAACTCTTAATCGGGAGAGAAAGAGAATACTTTATTTTCCATTGTAACTCTCCTGAAACTGATACACTTCACTTCCTCTAAACTTGTCTTTTGTTTTTGCCATTTAACAAAGAAAATCTCAACAAAAAAACCATATGGAGGAAACATTACCCAAAGATACTATCCCATAGCTTTGTTCAGACTGAGATATACAACATAAGTGTTTAGTCACAAGACGTAAGATGCAGTTCTTGTTTCCAAGACAAATCTATGAAAATCCCATGTCTTCTGTGATCTCACCCAGGGAGAACCTGTGTTTTATTCCAAAGCCTACATTTAAGTGGAGCACTTTTATTTATTACCGTTTTTCACTGAATATTTCTCTCATTTCAGTCCATTAACTGTTCCTCTACTTGATTCTCAAAACTGTTACAGCCAGTAACTATGTGAATTGTTTACATTCTTATCTCATTAATACTTCGTTAACATTATTGTCTTTACTTGGCTCCTCCTAATACAGAGATGAATCCGAAGAGTTGGAAAAGTGACGAACCAATTGTCTCCTGGATTTTGTTGTTGTTCTTGGTAAATTCCTAATTATTCCACAGTAATCCTTGCAGCTGTGTAGGTACTCTGCTTTTTCCTTCCTTGCTAGAGCAGTGGCATTTCTTATTTTCTCTTTCTTTCCTTTTACTGCTTTGTTTTTTTAATTTTTATTTTTATTTTATTTTTTAGTGAATAAATTATTTTTCATTCTCATATTTAAAATTTTGTAGAATGAAAACACATATTTAGATATATTATATATGAAGTAAATTAAAAAGAGCAGATAGCATTCGTTGAAAAAAGACCTCAATACAGACGTAAAATCTGAATATTTTATTGCACAGAAATACAAACTATGACTTCAAAGATTCACCAAAAATAGCTTGGCAGATTGTCTGTCAAGTGCTTCTTGGTGAAACTTCGAAGTTACAGTCACTATATTTCTGCCTTATATATATAATATATATATATATATATATAATGTTTTAAATATTGCTACTGCAACCTTTTGAATACAGTATTTCAAATTAATCAGTTTCTTCTATTTCAAAATATTAGATTAACAATGTCTTTCGAAGAAATTGCTTGTCAACTTCTAAATTTTGAAATAATCATTAGAATTATAGAAATATGATGGCTGTGCTTCAGCAAATTTTC
>OZ024745.1:117183845-117241345 GCA_964016885.1 Eledone cirrhosa
ATTTTATTTTTTTAATATGTTCTGATGAAATTTATATTTCAGTTGCTTTCTCCACTTCTAACCAAATTTATTTAAATATATTTCAGTATTTCATGTTGTGGTATGGTGTAGTGTGTGGTGTGGTGGTATAGTGTGTGGTGTGGTGTAACATTTATGTAAAATCCCTACTAAAGATGGTAGAATGCTAATCATTGTTTAGATTAACCTTTATGACTTCCACATCGAAGTTCTAGTTTTATGTGTTATTCATTTTCTTCTGAGAGAAAAATGAAACAATTCAATTGCCTCTACTTCTTTTTCCCCCAGAGTTGTTTCAAGCTAGTTAGATCAATATCTATATTTCCCTTTAGAGTCAAAATGATTGAACACCAGACTAATACCTTACAGCATTTCATTCTGTCTTATGTCAAGTCCTCTTGAATTTGAATATGTCTTTTATCTCTCTCAAGACTTGATGGGGAAAAAAAGTTCCAATAATATACTAGGTAATTGACTATAGTGCCTCTCAGCAAAAAATAGACCTTGTACCTATTTAAAAGAATTATTTTTTCTATTCTTTCTCTTTAAAAACTCATCTCCTTCAGATGATATCTATAATTTCATATGTATCAGTAGTAATAGCTTTATTTTAGGTTGTACAGAATGTTTGATATTAAGGTATTAAACTGTATTTATATTTGAAGCTGAGAAATTTCATATATATATCAAAAAGAAACTTAACTTGATTCCCTGCAGCAAGTAACTGACAGTCTCAAGAAAAGGAAAGGCATCCAATTTAATTCTTCTCTCAAAGCATTGTGTTGATTTTACAATGGAGAAAATATCAGTTGAATTCCTCTATTATATTACTGGTATATTATTTACCTTTAAAGATAAATTGCAAAATCAACCATAACAATGTTTGAATTTACCTGTTATGCCAGTGCACATTTTTCATATTCATATCAATGCAATAAGTATAAGACAAAATAGTGGTATCAATATAATCAGCTAAAAGCCCTTGGTGGTGCTCCAGAATGGCACAATACTATGCCTGAGACCAATAAAGGAGGAAAACTAGATTTGGTTAGCAATTTGATGTTAATATATGTATATCAAACCATAAAACACTAAAGATTGGCATTGACAGAATTGACATTATAAATTCTTTATTGATAACATTTTAATTTGTAATAAAATTACTCTCAAAACATTTTCATAGTAAAAGTTATCAATATTTTATGCAATCTTATGTCACATTTGATAGGATTTATATCTATGTTCTTACAAGTGGTTTGTGGTGTCTGAAGGGATAGCCTTCACTGTTTTCACATAACTAAGTTAAAACAGCTGTTTGTGGCAAAGATTTTTGCCATATATCATTTCAGCATGAAAGTAACAGCAATATTCCATAATTCCTTCAATGACTAGTGTACCTTTCTGAATGCTTTTGGTTTCATGGATAAATTTTCTCAAATGGCGCTTACTATTGCCTACTGCAAGGTCATAAATAATCTCAACAGAACAGTCTCATTAGGAAGTACATTACATTGCCTGAAATTGCACCTGGTTCTATGTAAGTCTTTAAGTTATGCTTCAGCTTAATAATGAGAAAGTTTATCTTACTAAATACACTCTTCCAAATTCTTCATTGATATCAAAATGATTTGGAAATGATAGACAGTGCCCTTCATTAGAAATACATTAATGAAAGGGCACTGGTGCAGATTGAGCTGAACTGAATCATTGGCTGTAAAACCTTTTCATGACAAGTTGTAGATCATTAACTCTTCAATTGGTAGATTGGATCTCAGGTGGTCTGTTAAATATTACCACAGGTGTTCTGTTAAATATTTGAGTCTAAGTCTAAAGTCTGTCTCAAGCCAGGAGGCTCATCAGGCTGGTACTTATCCTGGTTTCATGGTGTGAAGTGACTGAGAGTACAAGACTTCTCCCTGGAGAGGATGCTTCTCCATCGCAGGGTAAACCCCCAGCTATTGCTGGTACTCATTTTCAGCTGTGTGTACTGGTATAACATGAAATGGAGTGTTTTGCTCAAGAACACAACACACAATCCAGTCCAAGAATTGAACCCACTACATTATGATCATAAGTCCAACAACTAGGTCAGGTGCCTCCACAAATATTTGAGTAGTATAGCTAATTTTACTTTGCTTCACTTGTCCTAGTTATCCATATTAGGCTCCAGATCCTGTTTAGAAGGTTTACCTGAGATAGACCATCATCTTCCAGAGTGGGGATTTTTTGCAATTGTTTATCCACTTGATATCATAAAACCAGAGCTGAGTTCTGGATCTTAAAATTTCCTTGAGACTCTGTACTGATAAAATTAAATCTTAAAGAAGCTAAAAAGGTAGAAAAAAAACCTGTTTTCCACGGATAGGTTATTCAGCCCATCCTTTGAATATGTATTTTCTGTAACACTATAAATCTGTATTACAATTAAGAAGCAATATCTTCATCTCCCCCCACAAAAAAAATTATATTATCAGTGTTAATTATATCATCAAAATGATGTGAGCAGTGTGATTGGCCATTGATCTTTCAAAGTCTTTCTTTTGAAGTACAGTATATCAGGAGCTCATTGAATCCTTCTGTTGAACTTGATAACTGATAATCAATATGCACTGATCTCTTCTAACAAAGGGAAAATTGTTAACAGAAATATTAGTTTAGTTTTGTTCTAAAATATTCTTTTTTGCTTTTGAGTAACTGAAGAGTGAACATCCCTTGTTTAGATATAAAAATATGAAAGCGGAATAAAATGTAAAATAAGCCAAACATTCTGATAACTGCCCCAGTTAATGTGGGATTTTTTAAGATCATTCTATAAAAATATTATCATTAGAATCATGTCCGTCATTTATAGGCATTAGATAATATTTTATATTGTTTCTTATCTGTATAGTCAACTCCTCTTTAAAATGTTGCCTTGTCATCTTTTATCATTGTCTTCAACTAGGTTACCTTATCTAAATAGGATTCTGGTGGTTTTATATAAATTTCCTTATTTTTTAATCATTTCTTTGTATTATTTAATTCTCATTAATCCTTTTTTCATCAGTTATACAGAATATTTCGACATTATTTCACATCTGTTAACAAATATATTATTACATTATATTCTTCTGTCTTTGTAATGCTTATTTCTCTTCAAAATGGGAGCAGTAGTTGTCAGTTATTTCTCCTCAAAATGGGAGCAATAATTGTCAGTTATTTCTCCTCAAAATGGGAGCAATAATTGTCAGTTATTTCCAATAGGGAATTTACTGACTAAATTTAACAGCATTTTAGTTGTTTATTTGACTGATCACTCAACAAATATTAACTCAGAATTTTATTTCTAAATCCTAAAAGAGTTTGTTTTATGCATTTTATGTTTATCTAAGGATTATGTAACTTTATAACACGTGGACATTCAGAAAAGGTAAAGTCTATATGGCTTACAGTATTTACTTTTGTCCCTCTATATTCTACATTCAAATTTTTGTCACAACCAACATCATTTCTTTTGATTCAGGGTCAATAAGGGATGCTTCATTTGATTGTAAACTTTTTAACAATGTAAGATCTCAATATATAATTTGATAAAATTGTTCAAGATAGAATTAACATTTGTTTATCAGTATGTCAACACATTGTTTTAATTGCATTCAGGATTAGAATTAATGATATCATTGTAATTATCTCACTCAATAGTTAACTACAGACTACCATCTCTATTAAAATTTCATTAAACATTTAAACAGTATTTTTCCAAATTGCCATGTTTGCCTTTGCAAAGACACTCTTTATACGAAACATTTCAGAGTTGATTATGAAATACAATCTACATTATTTCTTGGATATTTTGTTTTCATTCTTAAAAATCTGTGAACATTTTACCTAATTGTGTTTAAGTCCTCCAAACTTCATACAGACCATTATATTTTGTAAAATCTTTAAATCATTTTTGTAACCTATTATAATACTCAATGTATCACCTTGATTGTTTATGAAATATTTTACTTCTGAAGATTCAGGCATAATTCATGAATGTGGAACATTTTTAAACAATTTTCTAAGTATTATGAAATATTTAACTAGACTATATTGACTTTGTTTTTTAATCACTAGGGTTTCATTTTCTGGTTTAGTATATGATTTAAAAGTCATTCTTTGTTTAATATTGTAATCTAAGTATTTGTTCAGTCTTCTTGGTTTCCAATCTTGAAATTGTAGTTATTTAAACACTACATGTCGATTTCTTTTTTTTTTATATATATATATATCTTGGTCACTTGACATAATTTGCTAGTTCATTAAAAATCTGGGTGTTTTTCTTAAGTTCTGTGATAGTTCATTTTTAAGGATTCTTGTATTTAGATAATAAATAATCACCCTGATTTTTTTTTTTCTCATGAATTCTTTTTTTCTGTGTTTTTGGGGTGGTGGGAGTTTTCTTTTTATTTGGGTTTTGGGATTTTAAGAATTTTATAATTAAAATATTCTATAACTGATTCCATTATTGCTAATTAAAACTACTATTAGTCTACTTCTTTGGTATTGGTTGAATATTTTAATTATTGTTTCATTTCTTTTCCACACACACACACACACACCTGTGCATTCACCCACCCTACTTTATATTCAATAACTGAAGCAACGACATTAGTAAATTTCTTTAAGAATAAATATTTTATTGAAATATGAAAAATAAAGACAGATTAAACCAAAATAAGTAAAAGATGTAAAAACTGAAAACATTTTTTCTAAAATGTCTTAACCCTTTAGCATTTAAACTGGCTGTATCCGGCCAGAATTTTCTCACCTCTTTCTGTTCAAACCGGCTGTAACTGGCCACTCATACTGATGTTAAGTCACCAAAATCTCATAGATTCAATATTATGTGAGATAATTATGTAGGATAAATCCTTTACCACAAAAATACGATACTATATATAGAATAATGTAAATGTTATGAGAGATAATTATGTAAGGTAAAGTCTTTACCACAAAAATACAATAGTATATAGAGTAATGTAAATGCTAAAGGGTTAAATATCAGCATATAAACATATCCAAATTTAAAACCCTAGCTGTTAGTTACATATTGTTTGTGTGTGTGTGTGTGTGTCTTTTTTTTGTCTTTTTTTCAGAATTGCTATTTCATTACTTTCAGTTGTTTTCTTTTCTTTTTCTTTGTTTTTTTTTTTTTGTACTTTTTTCTTCCTTTTTCCATTAAAAACATAATATATTATTTCCTAAAAATCTTGCTTGTGTGGTACAACTTAGATTAATGTAGCGAAGCTTTTACTTGCTGCATAGTAACTAGCTTAAATGCTTGCTCATCAAGTTAACTGCTGGTGATGCATTATTACATGGTCCTGCGGGCTCCTTCAACTATCACAGTGGTGTTATTGTTGCTTCTAATTTGTAGTCCAGATAGAAGGACAAAGGCTTCGTGCTTTCTAATCGGAAGTATTCTTCCTATGTCCATTTGCAGCTTGTCATCATTTATCAGTTGTGCACCTCGTAGTATTTTTGCTCCATCAGCAACAGGACTGGGGGACAATTCCAGTGTCGGTGCACAGCACCAACTAGCTAGTCTGAGCACATTTTATCCCAATCCATCAGCCCCTCCAGCTATTGAGGTGACAGCGCCATCCCCCAATGTTGAAAAAAAATATGCCAGAGTCCTTTATGATTATGCAGCAACAGATTTAACAGAAATCTCTTTAACAGCTGATGAGGTATATTATAACCCTTAATAATATTTATCCTATTGTCAAATATGTTGTTTTCTTTTCCCCACTGCTGCTATGTTCAGAAATGTTACTTCATATAGAAATGACAATGTTGTACTGCTTATTTGTTCATTTTTGTATGTTTTATTTTATTTTATTGTTTCAATTTTGATCTCTGTGGCTTGTAATGGTTGTGATTATTTGTTTAAAATGAATTATTTAGTATAACTATCTTTTATTTTGTATCTTTGAACATGAGATAGTTTTTGGTTTGAGACCTGGTTAAATCATGCTCAATCAGTATGGTCTTTGATGTCAAATCCCATTGTGTTATGGTTTTATAACTTCAATTTTTCATTAAACCCACCACCTAGTGACAATGGGGCATATTAACTGAAACATTGCTTCAACAAAAAATTTAAAAAAAGATAAATTAAAATATTTTTTTAGAAACCATTAGTGATTCTCATTATCAAAGGTACTCTTTTGATTTTTTCCAAACATTCATTTATTGCACTATTTAACCCTTTCAACCCTATAATTTAATAAGAGAGCTGTAAACTTGAGTAATTATACGTGTAAATACATTTATTGTATGGAAGGTATATAGTTGAATGAATCAACATTAAACCAAACACTGTTAACTGATTTTATTGAACCCAAAAGGATCAGAAATATTGATCCTAATGGGGTTGGGACTTAAGCTATACATTCACCCCAACACTGTTGTCTTAGCTACCCTCATTGCCATTGTATATATTTCTAACCTTTTTCAAAGCCACTAAAATCTAGAGGCAGTACTTAACTCCAAATTCTGTAGCATTAAGCAAAAGAACTATATCTCCTCTAGGATAAGATGCTAGTCTATTAAAGGTAACATTTTTAAATCAAAGGAAATTAACTGAAAAGCATCCTTGATTCCAGTGATACTACTGTTTACAGGGATAAATTATAACAGTATCAATGCCTACTTAATGTGAAACAAATTCCTCCACTAAGGGCTATCTTAACAACTGACATGATATGGGGCTGGTGATCTCAACTACCTGCCTCTCAGCTAGTAGTTATACTGTGCTATATTAATTAGACTGATTTGTTAGTGCAGTCACTGGCCATAACTGGTTCATTTTTCAATTACCGGATTCCTGGTTTAGTGGGGTGGGGGTCTGACAATATAACCTGAAGCTGACCTGAAATTTGTAAAATTTGGACTGAAACTGTACTGACCCCTTCAGATTGACTGTACCTGGTGAATTTTGGTTTCATCTTCACACACTACCAGTGTCAGAGGCCTTGCAATGGGTACTCTAACTTCTCTGACAAAGATGTCAAAAGCATACAAAAAACTCAGCCGTTCACTCTTTCTCTTTCTAAATACACATACGTACATTGAGCTATGAACACCCACTGAGAGTCTCATATAGTGTATCATGTTATTTTGTGTCCTTCCTCTTCAAGCCAAAGCTAACTAATCAAGTCGACACCAGTTTACTCAGACCTTTAGCCTGGCTTGATCAATCATGTCAGCTGATCAATTTTATTTTGAATTTCATTCAATGTTGTAAGATCGTTGTCATATTTGATGGGAGGAGGAGTTCAGTGCCTCAGTACCCAATATATTACTGGTAGATTTTTATTGATTTCTCATACATACACCTACCAGGTGATTAAAGGAAAATTTTATCCTCAGAAATAAGCTGAACAAAATTAAATGCTACAGTTACAGGTATAGCTAACGAGTTTGGTCCTATAGCATTCAGGTGACTTGTAAATTTGAAGGGAAACTATATAAACATACATATATTGATATTTATATATGTGCATGTGTCTGTTTATCTGTTTATATTTGACATCAATGATGTGGGCAGTGATATGTTTACACCCTTCTCAGCAACAGATGTTTGAACATCTGTTGCTCAGCAATAGATGTTTTACCAGCTATACTCTATTAAAACACGAGGGTTGGTGTCAGGAAGGGCATCCAGCTGTAGAATTCTGCTTCAAAAGTGTTGTCCAACCCATGCCAGCATGGCAAAACAGACATGAAACTGATGAAGATAAATGAATTTTAGTCAAATGCTTTGCTATTGCATAATTATATCATAAACATAAGTGCTAACAGTATTGACTATATATTAGTTTCATGGAGTTTGAAAGAGTTAATGTATTTATAAAATATTAAATCTCTACATAAATGCAATGTTAAAAAATACAGATATGGTTTAAATTTGACCAGGAATTAGCTAAATATTTACCCCCTACCTATTTTACATATATTAAAAATACTATCAATGCCATCTCAACAAAATCTTCCTCTTGTTCTATGAAACAAAACCACCTATTTTCAAGGGTTTCTATTTAAATTAAACTCTTCCAATATGATAATGAAATTATCACCATTTTACATCTACTTTTCCTTGCTTGCATAGGTTGGAAATAATTAATAATTTTAGAAATCCCTCCAATTTTTTATTAATTAATTAAAATACAGTGATCTACACAATAGAAGCACCCAGTACATGCTGTAAAATGTTTGGCATTTGGAAAGGCATCCAGTCATAGAAAGCTTATGTCAGTTTGTGTCAAACGACACTTCTCTGTACTCTATAAAATGTATGGCCACATGTAAGCAGGATGCAGACCCCCTTAACATGCCTGGGAGCTCAGTACTGACTTGGTCTGTGTAGACTCATCCAGCCTTTGCTAACAGGGAAAGCAGAAGTTAAATGTATTTCATTAAAAGTATAATCACAGAAAGGTTATTTATATCAGCATAATCTAAATTAAGTTTTAGACAATGTGGAGTCTTTTTAAAAAATATACAAACAAATTAGCTTTCTTTGATATGTATATTCTTTGATGTATATATTTTTATTGGTCAAATTTAAGCCAGTTCTGTTCTTTATGTTCACACTAGTCATGCCTTTTGACTGAACTCTGCTGACTATTTTCCTAAAGTGTAAAAAATAAAATCCAAACTATATTCAGTCCAATATGTCTATTATTTGTGTGTATGTAAAGCATGTTTAACATTTGTATTTACCATCTGTAGTTTTCACAATACTCTTTAAAAAAAGGGTATGTATGACAGGTAGATAGTATTGTTTGTCCTAATAAAAATATCAAAATATTTGAGTAATTTAAGAAAAGTTGGTGATTATGGCAAATTTAAAATAATGTCCTTTGCAGTGACATTTGTTCCATCTAATACCTGAGTATACTAAATTGTCATATATTGATTATTATATTTTTTAAATTTAGTTTCTAAATTATTTTAATAAAACAAAAAATTAATACATTTAAGCTTTCAGCAATGAATTAAAAATCATTTTGTAACTTCATACTTTAAGATTATAAAATTCATATTTTCGTTTTCACTGAAATCATGTAATTATTTATGTATTGAATTATTTTCCACACATGAGAACATCTTAGCATTCTTTAATACTAAATTTAATGTGATCTTGACTTAATATGTATTTGTATACTACAGCTTCACCTTTTTACGTCTCCTATATTAAAACTGTTAGAATTTATCAATGTTTACTTCCTATCCGATCTTTAATTCATAAAAATATTTTCAGATGTATTTATGAATAAAATACTTTAGATATATATTTAAGTGCCTGTGTGTATATATGTGTGTATATATATATGTGTGTGTGTATATATATATGTGTGTATATATATATATATATGTGTGTATATATATATATATGTGTATATATATATATATATGTGTATATATATATATATGTGTATATATATATGTGTATATATATATATATATATATGTGTATATATATATGTGTGTATATATATATATATATATATTATTTTAGACAACTGTTTTTTGGTTTTTTTAATCATATTAAATATTTCTTTTACCTTTTTAATTGTCTTACATTTTCTTTCTATTTTCAGCTAATAACTGTTCATAGCCTTCCTAGCTTGGGAGATGATTATGTGATGGCTGAGAAAGGCCACAATCGTGGCAAAGTTCCTGTTAATTATTTGCAAATCCTAAATTAATTTTTTTTTTGTTGCTGTTATTTTTCCTTTATCCTTTTTTTTTCCCTGCCTTATCCAATGGTTAAACAATGGAACAGTGGCTTTGAAGACATTTAGAAACTTCTCTTGGAGATCCAATATGCAATACTGTATTTTTTTTTTTTTTTTTTTTTTTTTTTTTTTTTTAACCCCCTTTGGCTGTTAAGCAATTATTTTTCTTGAACATAACATTGTTTCGTTTTTGGTGCTTTAACTCCATGCTCACTGTCTAATAGTGTTCCTCTCAGTCATCCAACTTAGCTTTCCAACAACTGCAATCGAAACATATTTCACTTTTGTACTTCTCAGCAACATGGACTTTAACAACTGGACATATATTCAACTATCTTTGGGCTAAGTTGCCTATTGGGGATTTTTTTTTTTTTTTGTTTTTTTTTTTTTTTGTTACTATAGGTTTTTTTTTCTGGTGCCATTCCTTGTTATTAAATTTAGCTTGTGAAAAATTACTTAAATTTGGTAAATTCCTGCAGAATGTCAGTTTAAAATTTTGACAAGAAGAGTTTTTATTTAAAACTTTGTCTTGATCCATTTGAATTTTTTAAAAAATATGCTTTTACTAAAAGTTATTTGCATAAAAAAAAAAGATAAAAGATAAATTAGACAACTTTACAGAAAAATAATCTTCATCCATTTCAAATGTCTTTTCTCATATTGACTTGATATAAGCAATACAATGTAACTCAGAAATTTTAAAGCAATAAGGATTCCTATTTCAATTTATTCATAGATATGATGCATTATTCAGATATTACATATACATACACTTACATACACACATTCAATATGCAATAATTATATCGTTTAGACTTACAAATTTAGACATGTAATAGCGCGGAAAAAATATTGTTAGCCATTGTAACTAAAGTTTTCTTTTTATAGACTTCATCTGAAGGTTCAAGGTTTTTAAATAAAGATACAATTTATTCATGTAACTTTCCATGTGTTTTTAATCATTTTTCAAGCATCGTGCAACCTACAAATTTAACCCAGTACTTACAGGTTGATGGTAAACAAAACAGCTAATGTACTTATACTTGGATTATTTTTTTAATTGTTTAGATTGACTAATAGAAATTTCCATTTCTTCAATTTTTCATTGTTGATATTTATTCCGTCATCATCATCACTTTCGTCTTCATCATCACTTTCAACATCCAATTGTATCTTTTGCTGAACAAGCATCTTATAACCAGGCTTAGATCGTTTTTGTAAAGTCTGTAATTTAAATAATTGAAAAATAAAAGGCTAGCATCCTTAAATTATTAATTCATGAAACAATCTTTATAAAGAACTTTCACTTAAAGGAAGAGGTCCATTTAAATTGTGATTTAGAAATAAGAAATTAATCAAATGAAACTCTATAATAAAAAAAAAAAATTAAAAAAATAAATTAAAAAAAAAAACTTATCACCAAAAAAATATCATTATTACTTGTGGATTGGCAGTATCGGTAGAGAGTCTGACGCCATGCTTTCCAGCATAGTTACGTCCCTTTACGGTCTGAGTTCAAATCCCGCCGAGGTTAACTTTGCCTTTCATCCTTACGAAGTTGATAAAATAAAGTACCAGTAATGTACTGGGTAATTAATGTCCTTGTGCCAAAAGTAGAAACAATTATTACTTTTCTATGTATATAATAATAATAATAATAATATGCTTATGGAATGAAAATATAGACACTAATAATATATACCATACTTAACCCTTTAGCATTTACATTACTCTAAATTTACTATTGTATTTTCTTGGTAAAGGCTTTATCTCTCATAATCTCACATAATATTGAATCTATGAGATTTTGATGTTATTTATTTTGAGACCATGCTGCCATGTCCCGCGTCTCCAACAGACTAGTGTCTGTCCTTAGGGCATCAACATACGTTAACCTTGGTCTTTCTCTTCCAGTGTTTCCATGTAGGGGCTCCCACAGGAGCACTGAGTGCAATGTCAACTCTGGATGTTGGTGAGCATGTCCAGCTAACCTCAGTCTCCTCTGTGTCACTTTTGAGCTGAGTTTTTCATCTTCAGTGTATACTGATTAATGTTCAGAGCCATCCTCAGCATTCATGTGTAGCACCCATCCACCATCTGAGTGAGTTTCTTGGTCAGTATCCAAGTCTCAGACCCGTACAGCAGCACAGACTCCACTACAGCAATGAAGAGGCAGATTTTCAGGTCTTTATGAAGGTCCGACTTCCACACCGATCTCAAGCTGTCGCACGCCGCCCAGGCTTTGCTCTTCCTCTCAACCACATCATTTTCCGTATTCCCAATCTTTGCTCCCAAATACAGGAAGTCCTCAACCAATTCTAGCGGCTTCCCGCCTACATTAGTGATCCCCTCTGGCTTCTCAACATTCTCTACCAGATATTTTGTTTTAGTCTCATTCATTCTCAGCCCCACACTCATCGACACAGTCTCAACCTCCTGCGTCAAATCCTCTGCCTCCTTCACTGTATTTGTCACCAAAACTATGTCGTCGGCAAATTCAGCATCCGATATCTTTTTCGCCTTAACTCTCCTGCTCTGAGCCGGTGCTACAGTAAAGCCAGAGTCCTGGTGTTTCTCCAGTGCAAGGCGCATACAATATGAAAATATAAACACATATAATGAATACAATTATTGCTAGCAACTTTATAAATACACAAAAATATGTGATCAGAGCAAAGGAAAAAAAGTTAAAGGCTAAAGGGTTAAATCACACTCTATAAGATGAATTATTGGTACACTATTTCTGAACAAAAAATAAAATAGTCAGAATTGGAACATGTTTGATAGGACAGAGCTGATTGAAAACCAAATAACTGTTTTCAACACACCATATTATCATCACTGCTTTCAACACACCATATCATCATCACTGCTTTCAACACACCATATCATCATCACTGCTTTCAACACACCATATCATCATCACTGCTGTCAACACACCATATCATCATCACTGCTGTCAACACACCATATCATCATCACTGCTGTCAACACACCATATCATCATCACTGCTTAACATCCATTTTTCCACACTGTCATTGGCTAGAAGAGTTGTCTCATTGTTAGACAAGTCAGGACAGGTGACCATCTCTCGCTCATACAGAACTGATTTTGGCTTGGTTTCTATAGCTGGATGTCCTTCCTAATACCAACAAGATTTACAGTGTGTACTGTGTTCTTTTTGTCATGACACCTACACAACTGCTTTACAGTGTGGGCGTGGCACTTCTTGTTGTCACCTACATGATCACTTTACAGTGTGGGCTGGGCACGTCTTGTTGTGACATCTACATGACCACTTTACAGTGTGGGCTGGGTGCTTTTCGTCATGATACTTACATGACCACTATACAGTGGTTGGGTGGGGCATACTGTATATATGCTTAAGCTTTGGCCTGTGCTCGTGGGAACTCTGGTTTTCTGTATTATTGCATAA
Organism: Eledone cirrhosa; assembly: GCA_964016885.1. Lineage (NCBI taxonomy): Eukaryota > Metazoa > Mollusca > Cephalopoda > Octopoda > Eledonidae > Eledone > Eledone cirrhosa. Next base: position 117,197,071 of record OZ024745.1, read on the forward strand.
AGTCAGATCTCGGTCTTGTGTCATCACCTTTGAGAGGTGTAATTGGGCAGGGTCAGCTTTTATCACCTCATCCCAAGTCTTCTTGGGTCTTCCCACTCCAAGGCTATATAATTATATATAGAAATATATATATAAATGTGGTTTGTGCTAGGAAGGGCAGCCAGGCATAAAAAAACATCCAGAAACAGTCCTATATGAGCGAGACACGGTCACTCGACCCAACTTGCCTTTAAATGGGACAAACCCATCTAACCCATGTTTGGTAGCATGGATGATGATGATGATGATAGATATATATAGGCATGCCACATAGTGGTTAGAGCAGTGTGTGGTACATTGTGTTCTTGGGCAAGACACTATTTCAGGTTGCTCCAATTCACTCAGCTGTAGAAATGAGTCACTGGTGCCAAGTTGTATCAGCCAATACCTTTCCCTTAGTCAACATCGGTGATGTGGAGAAGGGAGACAGGCATTCATGGGCGACTACTGGTCTTCCACAAATACACCTTGCTCAGGCTTGTCTCAGAAAGGAACTTTCTAGGTGCAAAACCATGTTCATTCATAATTGTAGGGGGCCTACGATACTATATATTGTCATTATAGAACTATATAGTGTATATATATAAGACTATATTGTATACTGAGGGCTATGTAAACATGTATCTTTTTTTTATTAAGATTGTAGGATATTATTTGAGGCAGTTTTGACTGCTGTTTCTAGCATATCAAGTGATCATTTCAAAGTTCTCGCAATAGCTCATGATATTGAGAGTGTAGCACAAGTGAATCCATAGACCCAGTCTTCTATGACAAGCCTAATAATGTATTATATTAAAGGGTTTGTAGTGGTAAGTTGCCAGGAACAGTTGAACTAAGTTTGGCAGTATTTAGTTACATCCCTCTGGTATCTAAATTTAAATCTTGCCAGGTGAAAAGTCCTGCTGACCTATTTAATCAACATTACTCCAGACCAATTCCTGCCATCACCATTAGATGGTGAATGTTTGCAGATACTATGTTGAGCCATCATCAATTAATGTTAGGATAATCACCTCAAGAGAAATGCGATGAAGAGGAGGCAATGCACCTATTTTCTTAGGATTATCTTCCTTCAGCCAGTTCCTTACACATCTTTCCAATTCTTGTAAACTAGTAAAACTATTTGAATAATAGTTTTCTGTTGAATCATTGTTGCTGTTTTGTAAATTAGAAAACATTATTAAACTTGTATAAAAGACAAGGAAATTATTATTGTATTCATCAACAATCTATTTCAGTGGTAATTATTGTTTTTACATCTTTTCCCTGCTCACATTGCTTGGGTGGGACATTTTGAGGCAGAAGCCTTCAGCCAGATTCCTGACCCCCATTTCTTGTTTCTAAGAAACTTACTGATCTTTGAACCATGAATCACAAGACTTTATGTGGGACAAGAACAAATATTATGACCTACACAGCAAGCATGCCTGCACACACATGTGTACACACATACACAATATACTTCTGTATAGTTTTCGCCTACCAGTTTCATTCACAAGATATTGGTCAACCCAAAGCTATGATAGAAAATATTTGCTCAAAGTGCCATGTTGTAGGATAGATCCTGAAACCATGTGTTTGCAAAGTGAATTTCTTAACAACACAGCCAAACAACTGAGGGTGTAAATGAAGTATCTTATGGATAATACAGTGTCACCTGTGTATTTGTGGTTCAGCATTCGCGGTCCCAGTTATTCGAGGAATTTTCCTTAGAACCTAACTAATAATTATTCATGGAAAACATCACATATTCGCAGAATCGTAAATATCTTCCTCAATTTTTTTATGACTTTTTTTTCATGGCAATATATATTTTTTTCATACTTTTTAATGCTAAATTATTAATAACAATATACTGTATTTGCTGGCCTAAATTTCATGTCATATTTTGACGTTTATAGGCATTTTTATGGACCATGCCCAATATTGGCAGTTTTTCACTCCTCATGGGTGCCCCACAAATACCGGGGGACAACTGTACTTGGTTTACAACATATCCTAATCCAATGGATGGTACTTACATTGGCCTGCCTTTTGAATTTCAATTTTCATTTTTGATACAATGTTGCTATTGGATGCCTAAAGATGTCTCAAATTCATTAGTGACCAGGAGTTGAAATACAGGCATTACTATTTCAGGACATAATAAAATCAACACTATATAGATGCTGGATCGTTTGTCAGTTTCTACAATGTGTAGTTGTTCAATCAACCAAATGTTCATCTGTTTAAATTGTGTAAGTGGTTCAGTCTTCCACAGACACATGTACTCTAAATATTATTATTCCTATAGTTACACAGTGTGGCAAGGCTGGATATTTCAATTACTGCTATATCCAATGGGCTTCTACACTATATGCATCTGCCTAATTTCATTTACAAGGTTTACTTGAGGCAATGGTAAAGACGCTTTTCCCAAGATGCCCCACATTGGGATCAACCCCCCAGGACCTCATAATTGTGAAGTCAATTTCTTAACCAGTCAACTATGCCTGCATCTATTATTATCATTTGTCTCAGCCTGATCTTGCTCATGATGGCTAAAACAAACTAAAGAACTATATATGTCTGTGTGTCATAGAGGGAGAAAATGAAAGATTGAGTGAAGGGAATTGTTATTCAGAGGAGAAAAGCAAAATATTGAATTTTGAAATATTCTTCAATTTAAAACAATTTTTTTTTATATAAGTTAAGTCTCACCTTGGCTGACTAGACTGAAATACATCCCTGGAAGACTGTTCTGTAGATTTATCGTTGACATATATTTGTGGAAATAAGCTTTTCTGAACTTTGGACTTAGTTTTCTTGTGAAACTTTTTTTGACGTGTAAGAAAAAATATATTTGGTGAAATATTTTGACTACGTTTTGATCTTCCATTCAATAAATATTTTGTTTGCAATTGTGAAATATCCAGTTTGGGATAAAGTATAGTGTTACGGAATTCCTGATGACTTTTATATTTTTGAGGGAACTCTAAACTCTGCTTTAATCTGTTGTGAAGACAAGTCAATAATGGTATTTTTTGTTGACAATTTGCCAATATGGACAGTCTTGAAGAAAGTTTTGCTTCCAATTGGTTACGCATGCAATCCACCGTTTCAAAGTGGTGACGAACAAATAGACGTTCAAAATGTTTTATTTCTAGAACAATAAGTTCAGTCCTTTCAGTACTAATTACTGTATGTAGATTGGTGTCCAATTTCAGCAACAGTTCTATATCACCTACAAATATATAGAAACTGTTTTCAAATTTGAACATACATACATGCAATATTGAATGAGCAATTAACATTGTTTGTTTTTGATACTATAGTGAAGGTGCATGGATTAGTGGTTACAGCATCAGGCTTACAAATCTTAAGGTTGTGAGTTTGATTCTTGGACCGGGCTTTGCATTGTATTTTTAAGCTAGACACTTCATTTCACGTTGCTCCAGTTTACTCAGTTGTAGAAATGAGTTACAATGTCACTGGTACCAAGCTGTATCAACCATTGCCTTTCCCTTGGACAACATCGGTGGTGTGGAGAGAGGAGACTGGTATGCATGGGTGACTGCTGGTCTTCCACAAACAACCAACCCTAACTTGTGTCTCGGTGGGGAACTTTCTAGGTGCCAACCCCATGGCCATTTGTAACCGAAGGGGGTCTTTACTCCTTTAATGTACTATGCTTTTTTTTATCCAATAACTATTGACATAGTGTTCCTTAGGCATTTTTTAAACCTGGCAGAGCCATTCTCCTCTCCAGGTTTGAATACAGCAGATTTCTTCTAGAGAAGGATAGATAGGGAGAGGATAGAAGTGAGAAAGAGACAGAAGAAGAATCGACCCCAAATGGATAAAAGACAAAGTTGACCGAAGTGAGATTTGAACTCGGAGAGTAGAGTGCCAAAATGACTACTGTAAAGCATTCTATCCGGTGTTCTAACAACTCACCATTTTATTATGTACTATAGGATATATAGTCTTCAGCTATGTAAAGACATGTAGCTTAGTGGTTAGAGAATTGGATTTGCTATCATGAGGTTGTGAGTTCAATTCGCTGGCCGGATGATGTATTATATCCTTGAGCAAGACACTTTATTTCATGTTGCTCTTTCTGCCAGGAGCTGCAACCACTAGATAGTATGGAAAAACCAATGGAAACATTGTTTCCTTGGTTTGATCTGATGAGTTCCACCCCCACTCAGTAAGCAAGGTCTGGGATCTTGTTAATCAATAAAAGTTGTAAATAGCTGTCTTTATGCATCACCATTGACAGTGAGAATGTCTAAAAATAAAGCCATTTACAACTATCAAGTGTTTAATTAATTTACACAGGTATTAATTGAAATTTATCAGTTTAATATGTAGTACATCATAGCATTTAATTATGTATTGAACAATAAATAAATTTAATTAAAATAAGTAGTTACTTTAACCTGTTGGCATTTACATTATATTTTCACTGTAAGCACTTTATTTCATATAATTATCTTATGTAATATTGAATCTATGAGATTTTGATATTATTTATTTTGAGAACAATACCTTAAAATAAGTATGAGCAGCCAGTTACAGCTGGTTTGACCAAAAAGAGGTGAAAGAATTCTGGCCAGCTACAGCCAGTTTAAATGCTAAATGTGATAATTTCCTTCTTTTTTTCCTTGTACAATTGATATCCATATTTTGTGTTAACCCAGTTTTATTCTGATTGGTGGCTGTTTAGTCCCAGACTCAGGACAAATATATAAATATCTCCTCTGCAGTGTAAGTATGACTACATTATTTAAGGCAATACAGTATCATTTTGGAGAAATTTGGCTGCTATTTCTAGGAAGTGAAGCAATTGTATAGTCTCCCTTCTTTACTCATATTGGTATATTTTAAAGGAAAGAATTATGGCAGAGTGGTATGTGAATGGATGGTCCTGGGGGAATTGTAGGAGCACTGTATTGGCATACAGCATTTCTAGGGCATTTTTAAAGCTGGTGGAGCCCATTTCATCCAGCAAAGGATAGAGTGAGAGATATAGAGGAAGAATAGACTCCAGTACTTGACTGGTACTTTTTATATTGACCTCAAATGGATGAAAAACAAAGTTGAGCTCGGGGAGCAGAGAACCGAAAGAAATACTTTAACCCTTTAGCATTTTGTGTTAAAGGCTTTATCTCACATAATTGTCCCACATATTATGGAATCTATGGGATTTCGATATTATTTATTTTGAGAACAATACCTTTATATCAGTATGAGTCACTAGTTATGACTGGTTTGAACAGAAAAAGGTGAGAGAATTCTGGCTGGATATAGCCGGTTTAAATGCTAAAGGGTTAAAGGATTCTGACTTTTGCCACCTTCAGAGAGGTATATAAATTGTTTCATGCCTATATTAAATCTTTTCATTATTCCTTAAATTATCCAACAAAGAGTTTGGAATCTGGAATGATGTGAGACAAAAGACAAATTCTGAAAATATTAAAATATTCATAACACAGTTTGCAAAAAAATGTCTAACAATCACAATAAAAACACTCATGATGTGAAAAGTGAGCACAATTCTTTAAATATAATTTTTTTAAAATAGATATTTCAGAATTATTTTCAAGTCTGAGTATAAAATAATCTTTATTTCAACTGATTGTTTCCAGAAATGGATGTATTTCATTATTTTCATGAACAGGATTGACATGCCCAGCCAGACTGGAAGTGGTATCAGGACTGGCAGTTGTAAAATTAGTTGGCTGGAATTTGCAGTGATATGGTATTACTTAACTCAACAGAAGATGTTCTCCAACATGCACATGATAGGTTTGATGCTGAGTGCTTCATGAGACACTCATCCTTTCATGGAAGCCTATACGGTGTACTCTACATGTCAATAGAGTTCCACTGAAGCAGGTGTTGAAATTCAAGTATCCTGGGGCCATGTTTGTGAGGGATAGAAGGCAAGAGGCTGAATTAAGTGTAAGAATTGCAGGAGCTGGTGCAGTAATGTGCCAGCTTCAGCATTCTGTAATTATAAGAAGGGAAGTAGGCATAAAAGCCAAACTCACTATCTTCAATTTGGTATTCATGTCAACCTTTAACTATGGTCAGGAATCTTGGGTAATGACCGAAAGAAAATGATCGCGAATACAAGTGGCTGAAATGGGGTTCTTCTGAAGTGTCTTTGGAGTAACGTTACTCAATAGAGCTGCTACTTCTCTGAAATGAGAGATCACAGCTCCAATATTATGGGCATGTGGCTAGAATGTCTTAGGAAAGAATTGTTGAACAGATTTTATGGGTAAAACCAACCGGTAGGAGACCCAGGCGTAGACTGCGAACAAGATGGTTGGATAACATCCATGAGCTTGGCTGGTCTCATGGGGATCAGCCAGAACAGTTGGAAATGGTTGCTTCTGACAAGACCCACTAGAAGCAGTTTTTGATGACTCTGCCCCACGACTCTGTCAGGAATAAGTGGTGAAGAAGAAAAAAAGGATGTATTTCCTAAGAAAATTATAACTATTTATATAATTGTTTCTACTTTAGGCACAAGGCCAGCAATTACCCAGTACATTACTGGTACTTTATTTTATCGACCCCGTAAGGATGAAAGGCAAAGTTAACCTCGGCAGGATTTGAACTCAGACTGTAAAGGGACGTAACTATGCTAGAAAGTATGGCGTCCAACCCTCTACCGATACTGCCAATTCACCGCCCTATATAATAATGATAATAATGATAATAATGAAATTATTGTGTACAGTGCTCCCAACCTGCCTAATGTATTAAAAGATTGATTGAAATATTGACTACAGATTTTTCTTATGAGCAAAATAAAGAAAGAAAGATTATTTAAATTCAAATTATTTTTTAGTTTAATATTACAATATAGAAATGCAAAAAAATCATTATTTATTTACCAATTATTTCATTTATACCAAGGTTGCACAGATGAATGATTTTAGGAGCTTGTTTTTGCCATTTCAATTTAGAAATATTCTTAAAATTGCTTGATGTTTCTTGTTGACTGTTAGACATACAAAAAAACACTGGTTATATGATTTTGGTTATTAATGACATAAATTTGGAAATTCATAAGAGTCAACGGCCATCTAAAAACAAAAAGAAAGTCTTGCCAAATCAATAGGTGGCAGTAGTTCCAGCTGCACGCATCAAAAGACTGGTGTAGTGGTTCTGAGAACAATGCAAATTGACAATGGAAAGGCGCTCCCACTCGAGTTAGAAGGGTACTATTGACCTTCAGGAGAAGCAGCAACCATTGTATCCAGCTACCAAAACAAATATGAAGTACACCAAATCCAATGCTCCTAGTGTAAACTCAGCCAGATTAGATTGGATATTTAGGAAGATAAAGTATGGGTATGCCTCAGGTAGAGGGGCTTGTTCAAAAAATATGTTGCAGTCTTCATTTGATGCCGTAAAAACTAGTGATGTGCCTGTGACCTGTCCTGGGAGGGGTAGGAACGCTCAAAGATTTCGTATCCCAAAACCTCAAAGAGTGGGATGCAGCCAGATCAATTGGAAACAGGATCCACTGGAAGGAGACTTTGAGGACTCTGCTCCCACATCCCTTTCAGAAATAAGTGGGCAACGAAGAAGTATAGGGTACTGAATGGTTGTTTATATTCCTATTAAGATGTTTCTTGTTCAGGTGTGGAGCAAGTATTATGATAAATTGCGTTAAAATATCACAAAACTCCTCTCTAACATAGATTTATGTATCAGATATTTGCATAAGAATCTCGCTCTCTCTCTTTACCTCTCTTATTTCCCCTCCTGCTACTTCGAATGGATGAAAGGCAAAGTTGACCTCCGTGGGATTTGAACTCAGAGAGCAGAGAGTCGAACTGCAAAGTATTCGACTGCCAATTCGCCGCCTTAAAAATATATATAACTTGAAGAAACAGCATAGTTTAAAGGGGCATAACTCATAAGTGTTTTGGTTATCCAAAAGGAGTTATTTCTCTTGATATTCTGCTGCATGTTTGTTTTGGAGCTCTTCTGCTATATAACATTGGTGCATTTCTAGCAGCCTGGAGACACTCAAGTAAAGTAGAAAGTTCTGGAAAAGATAAAACCGCTTGTCACGGATAATAAAGCTAATGATGTTTACATCTAATATAATTGTTTCTACTTTTTGCACAAGGCCAGCAATTATCCCAGTGCATTACTGGTGCTTTATTTTATTTATCCCATAAGGATGAAAGGCAAAGTTAACCTTGGCGGGATTTGACCTCAGAACAATTTTACATCTAATATAATAACAGGCACCAAGCTTTTCAAGTGGGTTCCTGCATTATTTTATTCGGACACCATACTTTATGTCATAGAGTTATGGCCCGTTACGTTCTGAGTTCAAATCCTGTCGAGGTTATCTTTGCCTTTCATCCTTACGGGGTCGATAAAATAAAGCACCAGTAACGTACTGGGATCGATTTAATCGACTTTCCCCTCCCCCTTCACATTGCTGGCCTTGTGCCTAAAACGGAAACCATTATTTTAGCGGTGGATTGGCAGTATCGGTAGAGGGTCGGACGCCATGCTTTCCAGCATAGTTACGTCCCTTTACGATCTGAGTTCAAATCCCGCCGAGGTTGACTTTGCCTTTCATCCTTACGGGGTCGATAAAATAAAGTACCAGTAATGCACTGGGTAATTGCTGGCCTTGTGCCTAAAGTAGAAACAATTATTTTATTTTCTAATGAATCAAGTCATCTTCCGACGATTTCCGTATGAAATGGAACAAAACCGTCTAATCCATGCTACATGGAAGATGGACGTTAAACAATGATGATGATGATGATATATATATATGTACATACATATAAATTATTAACCATCTTGCCAACAACAACCCTGAGTACCTTTTTGAATTCCATATGTCTAACACATGTGGGCATGCCTACAAAGTCAGAAAACAGTATAGCTCCCATGACTTTCGGAAACATTTTTTCATGCTCAGAGTTGCTGAAACATGGAACAAACTGCCTGCATCAGTTGTTAGCTGTCGAGACACTGCATCCTTTAAAACCTCCATGCTTCTTGAGATTCGCCAACACTACACCTGATGTCCTCCCTCCATACACACCCACACACGTATACCATGACTCATACACTGTTCACTTTCCTGACATTTGTACATTATTCTATGCACAATACCTTTGATAAGTTGTAGTGCACCAGAGCACTGTACACAATAATTTCATTACTATTATTATTATATACACCCACGCGCCAGCATGTTGAAAAAGATTCTAGTCTATAAAAAGAGAATTAATATACTTGCTGTATTGAAGGGATTTCTGGTGTTTCCAAATTAGCTTCCACAGACGCCAAAAACTGGGGATATTTTAAACGATGGAGTCTTGAATTGTAAAGAATTCTAGCTTGGCCCCTAAGATAGAATGATAAATATCCATTTATAAATAATAATTAGATCAATATGTGGGTGTGTGTGTGAGAGTATATGAGTGTGTGTATATGTGTGAGTATATATGTGTGTGTGCATAAGTGTGTATTTCCTTTACTATCTAATACAACCAGATCTGCTCTTCTTTACCACCTTCTCCTTCCCCTGTTTTTTCATTTCTTAATTTGTTTTATGTTTTTTTTTATAGAGCTGATTTAATCTGTGAAGTGACCCCATCTTAAGTGGAGCAAGGGAGGTTTTAATATTTACAGTAATAATGGTTTCTTATATAGGCACAAGGCCAGCAATTTGGGGGGAGGGGAAAGTCGATTAAATCGACCCCAGTGTATTACTGGTACTTTAGTTATCGACCTCGTAAGGATGAAAGGCAAAGTTAACGTCGGCAGGATTTGAACACAGACCGTAAAGGGCCATAATTCTATGCTGCAGAGCATGGTGTCTGATGCTCTACTGATACTGCTGATCCACCAATTGGTAGTATTAATAATGATATAATAATAATCTATATATTAATTTCAACAATGTCAGTATTCCGTGTGTCATAATTCTCGATTATCATAGGTTTCAAACGACTCCGCCCACCAAACTTAAATTAATATGCATAATGCCAATGGGAGAGTAAGAAACAGAGAGGCAAAGTGAATGCTGTAACTATTACCATGTGTGCGTGTGTATGTTTATGTGTGTGTGCATGCAGCGTTCCACAGAAAGTAAAAGCAATTCGACTTTATCAAACAGTGAACTACAGCGGCGACGGCGTGCAACCAGGAATGAAGAAAAAGAAAAGGTGTGTCTATGAAAGACCAGCAGTCACCCATGCATACCAGTTTCCCCTCTCCATACCACCAATGTTATCCAAGGGAAAGGCAATGACTGATACAGCTTGGCACCAGTGACGTCTCAACTCATTTCTACAGCTGAGTGAACAGGAGCAATGTAAAATAAAGTGTTTTGCTCAAGAACACAAGAACACAACACACCGCCCAGCCCAGGATTCGAACTCACAACCTTATGATTGTGAGCTCAACACTCCAGCCACTAAGCCACACACCTTCACAGCACCTTACCAAGCCCTGCCAAACTTTACAACTGAGCCAAGAGTAAAAGACTTTCTTGCCACCTCTGCTCTGGGAGAGGATCTTTAGAACATCTCAGAAACTTCCCAAAGGCTTTTGGAGAAAGTTGCTATTGTTGATGCCAGGACCAGATTCTTAAGGCAAGTTGCTGGAAGTATATTCACTGTCATCAGAACCAGCAAAACATTACCACACCCCAAAGAAATTAGTTGTTTTTGTCAAAGCCAAAGAGAAACCCTGTCTACAAAACAAGGACATGGACAGGTTTCCTTTACACAGCCTCTCAATGGCAGCTACATGTCAATCTTTAGAACCCAACATCATTGAGTGAACTGCTGGTGTATAGTCTTCAGTATATTAGAATGATGACAGCAAAGGTTAGCCCCACCTATTGTCGTTGTAGAATTAGAACCCTGAACCAAGACAAAACTAAACTTGTTTTCTTTTTTTTTTATTTGTTCTGAATCAACAAGATCCCAAATGTTATCCACTTACCAAGTGGAACTTGTCAGATCGGACCAAGGAAACAATTTTTCCATTGCTCTTTACAATTGCTGATACTATCTACCAGTCACAACATCTGGCAGAAGGAACAACAGGAAATAAAGCATCATGCTCAAGGACACAATTCATCACCCAGCCTGGGAATCGAACTCACAACATCACAATTGTAAATTCAACTCTCTAACCACTAAGCCAGGAACCTAAATATTGAAAATCCATCACTCTAAAGTCTGAAACATCTCTGCTACTCCTCTACCTTCTTTTCTCTCTTTCTCTCATCCTGTAACGAGGGAGTAGTAGGGGTGCCATATTGACATATGACAATTCTAAGGCATGTTTTAAACTTGGTGAAGCCATCACATCTCCAGATCTACAACAGATTTCTTCCAGACTACGATAGAGAGTTAAAGTGAAGAAGAGATACAGAAGAAGAATCTACCCAGTACTTTACGTGTACTTTTTTTTATTGACATTGATGAGTTGAGAGAGAAACTGTGTCTGAGAGGGATAGGCTGTAGTGTGCAGGGAAGAAGACTACACATGGAGGATGACCGCTGGGTAAAGAAGTTCCAAGAAATCCCAGTAGAAGGAAGATGCAGTAGAGGAAGACCACAAAAATCATGGGCGGAGGTGGTGAGAGCTGACCTCAGATTGCTGAAGCACACGGAGGAGATAACGAAGGACCATGACAAATGGAGAGATGCTGTGTTGAATAGGACCTGTCCCACCCTTGCAAGCAGGGAAAAGCAGACGTAATGATGCTGATGATTGAATGGATGAAAGCCAAAGGTTTACCTCTATCTAATATGTAATAATTGTTTCTATATTTGGCACAAGGCCAGTAATTTAAAGGGAAGGGAAAAGTCGATTAAATAAACCCCAGTGCATAACTGGTGCTTTATTTTATCAACCCCGTACCTTACATGTAATAATTGTTTCTACTTTTGGCACAAGGCCAGCAATTATCCCAGTACATTACTGGTGCTTTATTTTATCGACCCCGTAAGGATGAAAGGCAAAGTTAACCTCGGTGGGATTTGAACTCAGACCATAAAGGGGCGTAACTCTATGCTGCAAAGCATAGTGTCCGACTGTCTACCGATACTGCCAATTCACCGCCCTTACATGTAATAATAAAAATAAAAATAATAAAAGCAACATACGTCAGTACAAAGTACATACAAGTGACAGGTTCTCCTTGTCGAATGAGTATTTCATCATAACTCAGCACAATTTTGTAAACTGCCATTGCTAGCTGATGTCTGTATTTATGTGACCAACCCCTAAACAATGGATTGGCACAGATGAATGCAATCTTTTGTTGAAATTCCCATGTCAACACATCCTTCACCGACCTTTCATATAAACTTTTCTCAACTACCATTAAATCTGTTAATTCATCTGCAATGACTGTAGCTGTCCGAATGGAATCTGTTGATAATAAAGCTACTTCTCCAAATGGATCACCAGGAACTAAAATGAGAAAAATCATTATCATCATCATCATCATCACTGTATACATATATATATATAAATATATACATATATATATATATTCAATGATATTAAATAAATGGAAACTATATTTATAAAACAATAAATATAGTTTCCATTTATTTAATATCATTATATACTATACTCCAGAAATATCTGTTGAGTGCTTTGAATCAGTTATAAACATTTATATTTGTTGAATTACCAACAAATTAAATATCTCTTTTGCTTACATATATATATATATATATATATATATATATATATATATATATATATATATATATATATATATATATATATCGCTCTGTATAATCAGCTCCTAATTATTACTGGAATTCTATAATAATCCAGCTTCTATAACTTTCGGTAGAAGCAGGGGAGTGCTTGGCTCTGATGAACGCCAACCAGCTTCTCTCCCTTCTTTCACCGAAAAGAAGTAAGTGACATAGTCACTACTTTAAAACTGATAGCGTATGGTCTTCGAAATGTTTTTAATTATATACTATACATACATTCATGTATACATCGCTATTTCAGAGCACCAATCCTAATATATATATATATATATATATGCACCCCAATCCGGATTACCAGACATTACTAAAGACAGATTCTATGAGTCTCTAATGTTCACTGTACCCAGATACCCAACAGTGACTATATAATTATTGCTGGCGACCTTAATGGTCATGTTGGACAACATTATGATGGCTATGATGGTGTCCATGGAGGTTATGGATTTTGTACGAGAAATGAGGAAGGCTTCAGGATCCTGGAATTCTGTGATGCAAATGACCTGACTGTCTGCAACACAAACTTCAAAAAACGTGACAGTCATTTGATCACATATAGATCAGGGGAGCACACCAGCCAGATGAACTTTATCCTTACTATGAAACGAGACAAAGTATCTGTCTTGAAAACTAAGTCCCTCCCTAGCGAAGAATGCTTCTTCCAACATAATTTAATAGTTAGTGACCTCATAGTTAGGGTCAGCAGAGGAATACCTTAAGGAGAAGATTATGGAAGTTGAAGAACCCCGCAGCCAGTTATAAATTCAAAGGTATATTACTTGATGTTTTCGATAGTAAGGAAGAACAATTAGAGACATACAATATAGAGAAACAGTGGGAATTCCTGAAAGTTAATCTGTTGAAGGCAACTGATGAAATCTGTGGCTGGAGCAGACCGTTAGAAAGGAGGAGAGTGACATGGTGGTGGAACAGTAAGGTGGAGGAGTCCATCAAGAGCAAAAAGCAGGCATGGAAAGAATGGTAGGATGGGGGTAGTAGAGAATTCTATCAGGTAGCTAGGAGAGAAGCTAGACAACAAGTATACCTTGCAAAAAGGGAAGCAGAGGATAGTACGTTCAAGCATATTCTACAACGGGAGGATCAAAAACGTGAGGTGTTCAGGATTGCAAGACAATGTGTCAAGGAAAACTGTGATATTGTCAGGGAGATGTGTGTCTGTAATGACAATGGTGTACTTGTCCTCACTGACAGTGATAAGAAGGTAGCTTGGAAGTGTCACTACGAGAGACTACTGAATGTGGAGAATGAATGGAATAAAGATAGCCTGCCCCACATCAATCCAATAGAAGGACCAGCTGTGCAAGTTAATGGTGTGCAAGTTAATGGTGACCAGCTGTGCAAGTAAGGCAACCAAAAATATGAAGACAGGCAAGGCAGCTGGGCCTTCAGGGATAGTTGCTGAAATGTTGAAGGTATCTGGAATGGTAGTACATACTATGGTCACCCAGATAGTAAACCAAGTAATACAGAATGGGATCATACCAAATGACAGGTGTAGCAGCAGCATCATCAACTGTTACAAGGGCAAAGGAGACGTCCTAGATAGAGGAAACTATAGGGGTATTAAATTAGTTGACCAAGTCATGAAAGTCACAGAAAGAGTTATTACTCAACTGGTTAGAGACCAAATCGATCTAGATGAAATGCAGTTTGGGTTTGTGCCAGGTAAAAGTACCACGGATGCTCTTTTCCTTGTACTGCAATTACAGGAGAAGAACGTAGCTAACTGTAAACCCCTCTACTTAGCTTTCGTTGACCTGGAGAAGGCCTTTGACAGAGTCCCACAGACCTTAATCTGATGGCCTCTTAGAAAACTAGGAGTGGAAGAATTATTTGTGAGAGCTATACAAGCCATGTAGTGTAATAGTAGAGGTTCACCAGGGCTCCATTCTAATCCCCCTCCTATTTATTATTGTCCTACAGGCTATAACAGAGGGGTTTAAGACTGGCTGCCCATGGGAACTTCTTTATGCAGATGATCTAACTCTCATAGCTGAATCCATGGCTGAACTAGAGAGGAAGTTCCAAATATGGAAGCATGGCCTTGAATCAAAAGGTGTTAGAGTCAACTTGTCTAAGACTAAGGTTCTAGTATGTAGAAAGGAGAATAGGGCACAAATACCCTCTAGGAAATGGCCATGCTCAGTGTGTAAGAAAGGAGTAGGCAGATTATATATGTGGCCAATGCTCATGTGCAGTAAGTATTAAGAACCCACTGGATGCTATCTCCTTCAACTGCCCAGATAGTTCTATAGAAATAGTAGACACCTTCTGTTACCTGGGTGACAAAATCAGCAGTGGAGGAGGGTGCTCTGAAAGTGTAGTATCCAGAGTTAGAGCAGGATAGAAAAAGTTCAGAGAGCTAATACCGCTGTTGGCCACAAGGGGTTTTTCTCTAAAAATGAAAGGCAGATTATATGATGCATGTATACGAATGGCGATATTACATGGTAGTGAGACTTGGGCATTGCATGCTGAAGACCTGTGTAGATTAGAAAGAAATGAAGCTTGCATGCTCCAATGGATGTGCGCCAAAGGCAAAGCATAAATGAATTAAGAGAGAGACTAAGCATAATAGGTATCAAATGTGTGTTCTCGAGAGGTGATTGCGTTGGTATGGACATGTGATGCGTATGAAGAATGACAGCTGTATAAAAAAGTGCAGGGCAATGAAAATTGATGGCAGCTACAGAGTGGGTAGATCAAGAAAAATCTAGGGCGAGGTGATAAAAACTGACCTTGCTCACCTACACCTCTCTAAGACAATGACACTGGATCGAGACCTTTGGCGCCATTCCATACAAACCTACAGTCAGTAGGCACCTCTTAACTCAATGTACACCCCACCGCCACACCTTACTCCATCCCCCCTCTCCCGTTCCATCCACTGTGTCGATGGCACAACAGTCCACACTGTAAATGTGGTCGGTGTTATGAAGGGCATCCAGCTGTAAAAAAAACCTGCCAGAGACGCTTCTGTGCGAGCGAGACATGGTCTCCCAACCATTATATATATATATATATATATATATATATATATATATATATATATATATATATCATCATCATCATCATCATAGTTTAATGTCCATTTTTCACGCTAGCATGGGTTAGACGGTTTTGTTCCCTTTGATGCAGGAATGGTTGGGAGACCATATATATATATATATATATATATATATATATATGGAGGCATATGGCTTAGTGGTTAGAGCATTGGCGACCGGGTGATGTGTTGTTTCCTTGAGCAAGACACTTTATTTCACATTGCTCCAGTTTACTCAGCTGTAGAAATGAGATGCTAGGGACTGCGGTCCCTATCATTCCACTGCAAAGTGGTCGTGGAGGTGCCACGGCAAAAAAGCACCCAACACTCACTGTAAATGAGGTTGGTGTTAATAGAATTATTAAATTGTTATTAGAATTCATATAGTAATTGGAAGAACTCAATGAAAGGAAGCTGTTAAAACACCAAAATGCCGTCAATGTCAGCGTTGGGCAAAATTTACCTCAAAGGATAGAAATCAGTGGCTAGAAGTGTGTTAGCTCATAGAAGTGATAGGAAGATATGAGAAAAGGATAAAATAGATCAGAGGGGTTCTCACAAACATTAAATTTTCTCATCAGCTTTTAGACTGCCTGCGGTTTTGACGATTTAATTAAAAGGACCACGTAAGATAGATGGCTAGTAACAATGGAGAAATAAATATCTTCATTTCTGCCACAAACATTATACCAACAGAGATATTTATTTGTGGGCTGAAATGTATATTTGAGTAATTTTACTTTTTTCTTGCTGCATTACTAGCTTTCAACAATCCTATATACTTGCTCTTCAAATGAATACATATTCATAATGTTATAATCTTATGCAAACTCAGACATATTTTTATAACTTACCAAGATTACAGACAAAATTTCCCAGTTTACTTCTGTCAAGCTCTTGTTTGTCATTTTTCAGATCAACTTCTGATAATGGGGTGATTTGTTCATCTTCTTTACTCAAGTTGTAGATAGTCACTTTTCCACGAAGAATAATATAGAAGCTATATTAATAGAATAATAATTAAATACAATTGTTGTGATCATAACTAGAAAGTAAACAAGGTAACTAAGGTAGCAATGAAAATATTGTTATTAGAATTAATTAACAGATCTTATAATAAACCTTATTACACAGGTATTTCCCTTGGGTTTCATTTATGTTACAGATGAAGAAATGGACACACACACACACACACATGCACACACACACACACACACACATACACACATACACACACATACACACACACATACACACATATACACACATACACACACACACACACAGAAAATATATTATTTAATAATATTACTCAATATTTTCATTTTAGAAATCATCATCATTATCATCATTTAACATCCATTTTCCCTGCAATGGTTGGGCTCACATATAATCTGTAATCTATATTTATATAAATACATCATCATAATCATCATCATCATTATCGGTTTTGCATGTTTTTCCATGTTTGCAAGGGTTAGACAGGTCCTTCTTAGTACGCCATCTCTCCACTTGTTGCATTCCTTCATCATCTCCTCTGTAAGTCTCAGTGATTTGAGATCAACTCTCACAACCTCTGCCCAGGTCTTTCTTGGTCCATCACTACTACTTCTTCCTTCCACTGGGATTTCCTGGCACTTCTTCACCATGCACATCACATGCCCAAACCAATCTTTTCTCCTGCACTCCACCTCGGATTCCTTTTAAACCCAGCTCCTCCCGTATCTCGTCCAAGGTATTGTCCTTCCTCTCAAATTAAAATTAAATAGTTTTCTACTTGTGAATGGAAACACATATCAGAACTATTTGTATCCCTATTTTTAGAAAGTATCAACATGAAAAGATAACTAAGATGTTTTATTAATATCTCAAAATACTTTCAAATAAAGTCTCATTATCCACTACTTAATCCTTTAGCATTTAAACCGGCCATATCCGGTCAGAATTCTCACACCGCTTTCTGTTCAAACTGGCTGTAACTGGCTGCTCATACTGATGTTAAGGTTTTGTTGTCAAAATAAATAATATCAAAATTTCATAGATTCAATTTTATGTGAGATAATTATGTTAAATAAAGTGTTTACCATGAAAATACAATAGTATGTATAGAATAATGTAAATACTAAAGGGTTAAATATCACATCTATTTTTGTTGTTAGAATTATTTCATTTCATTTTAAATAATTGAAATAATACCAGTTCGGTATTTGAACCAACCCTTACCTATGGTCAAGTAATGACTGAAAGAATGCAATCGCAAATACAAGCAGCTGAAATGGGTTCCTCCAATGGAGCTTTGGAGTAACATTACTCGATAGAGTGCATAGCTCGGAGATCAGAGAATCACTTCAAGCAGAGTCGCTACTTCTCCAAAAGCACCCAGTAAAGTGGTCATGTAGCTGACACAACAAAAAGTATCAAGTACACACTCTAAATGTGGTTGGCATTAGAAAAAGCATTGATCTGTAGAAATCAAGCCATAATCAGTTCTGTATGAGCAAGACATAGTCAGTTGACCTTGCTTATCTAACCCATGCTAGTGTGGAAAAATGGATGTTAAAGGATGATGAAGATGATGATATACGATGATGATGATGATGATATATGATGATAAGGATGATGATGATGATGATGATGATGGTGATGATGATGATATCTATATATATATATATATATTATTTACTTACCATTGCCCTTGGTCTCCTTGTAAAATTATTATTTCATCAACCTTTTTAGATACAAAATCACAGTTTTGAAGAATGTCTTGTAATACTTCTGAAAACAAATATCATTTTTCATTATTTTATATTTTAGATAAAACTAGCAGAATGGCCCGGTGTTGCTTGGGATTCTAAAAATAGATTGGCATGTTTATCCCTCCTTTCTGAAACAGTACAGAGAAGTATGGAATACCTCGGCCTCGGGATGGTGTCTACATTTTGTGCTTTCATGAAATAAATACGTTTGTTTATATTTTGTTTTTGTGTATACAAAAATATCTGTACATGAATATATAATTATATATATATATATATATATATATATATATATATTAAAATAACAGATTAAAGTTTAAGCAAATAATTGCTGCTTTCACCCTTAACTGGATCTTCTGAAACTAAAAAAAAATCAATCTGTGAACGCAGAAGTAAATATTTCGAAAAGTGTTGCAAACAAAGGAAAACAGGAAGACGATACTTTGGTTCATGAAGACGTTCCCTGGCAATGAACGGAAAATAGCAAAGATAATACGTCAGCAATGAGAACAATATATATATATACACACACTATATATACATATATACACACACACACAGATAGCAAAGTCAATGTTTTCATAATGTTGTAATGCAGACAGCCAGACACACAGACAGATATTATAAGGGTGCAATGTTATAGCTATGTATCTATCTAAAAAGACAGACTAAGAAAGAGAGAGAGATCGCTAACCGGTGCCTAATGCAGTCCCTAGGGCATTGAAAATTTGAAATATTTTTTGCTCAAAACACTCACACGACCATAAGTATTACATGTGTAAAGTTTGAAAAAGAATCGGTTGGGTGGTTCTCAAGTTTTAGAGGGACAGACAGACAGACATTCTCTGTTTTAGATATATAGATGACAGAATATATTTAAGAAGTGAAAAACTGTGACAATTAAGTCAGCTTTGAATTTTATATTTATTTTCTTTAGCAGGGAGGTGGGTAGTAGCATGATTGAGTTGGCAGGGAGGGGGGTAATAGCATGATTGAGTTGGCAGGGGGGGGGGGGGTAATAGCATGATTGAGTTGGCAGGGAGGGGGGTAATAGCATGATTGAAACCTTCTATGAAATATGTCTATAAGAACATAACAATATTTACAATAGCTGTTATATCAAGGCCAGCAATTACCCAGTGCGTTACTGGTACTTTATTTTATCGACCCCGTAAGGATGAAAGGCAAAGTTAACCTCGGCGGGATTTGAACTCAAAATGGTAAGGGCCGTAACTCTATGCGTCAAAGCATGGCGTCCGACCCTTTACCAATACTGCCAATCCACCGCCCTTTTATTATTACTGTAAATAATATCATGTTTATACAGTTTTTATCATACTAAACTATATGTTAAACAAAAAAAAAAGATATTATTGATTTCTAATTCAGGCACAAGGCCAGAAATTTTTGGGGAAGAACAAAATTGATTAAATCAACCCCATTAATTCACTGGTACTTTATTTATCAACCCCAGAAGGATGAAAAGCAAAGTTGACCTCATCAGGATTTGAACTCAGAATGTAAAGAGCCAGTACCAATACTGTAATGCCATTTTATCCAATACTCAACTGGTTCTGCCAATCCACTGCCCTTAAGAATTCACTGTAATGAATTCATAATTATTGATTATAAGTCATTGTAATTAACAGTATCGATTCATCTTAAAGTTTTCTCTAAGTAAAGACTCTAATCTAAACTATTTTAGATTATATATTTACTGTATTGATTAGTTTACTCTATTGATTAGTTTACTGTATTGATTAGTTTACTCTATTGATTAGTTTACTGTATTGATTAGTTTACTGTATTGATTTGTTTACTGTATTGATTAGTTTACTCTATTAATTAGTTTACTCTATTGATTAGTTTACTGTATTGATTAGTTTACTCTATTGATTAGTTTACTCTATTGATTAGTTTACTGTATTGATTAGTTTACTGTATTGATTAGTTTACTCTATTGATTAGTTTACTCTATTGATTAGTTTACTGTATTGATTAGTTTACTGTATTGATTTGTTTACTGTATTCATTAGTTTACTCTATTGATTAGTTTACTGTATTGATTAGTTTACTCTATTGATTAGTTTACTCTATTGATTAGTTTACTGTATTGATTAGTTTACTGTATTGATTAGTTTACTCTATTGATTAGTTTACTCTATTGATTAGTTTACTGTATTGATTAGTTTACTGTATTGATTAGTTTACTCTATTGATTAGTTTACTCTATTGATTAGTTTACTGTATTGATTAGTTTACTGTATTGATTAGTTTACTCTATTGAATTAGTTTACTCTATTGATTAGTTTACTGTATTGATTAGTTTGATGAATTTGATCTCCGATCATCTTCACATGGGATGTGAAATCTAGGCAATAGTCAAACTAGAAATCTTAATCTATAAACTAAAAATAATAATGTTCTTATCAATTAGGCTACTAATGTAGACTAGAGACTATTAGGTTACTAATGTAAACTAGAGACTATTAGGTTACTAATGTAGACTAGAGACCATTAGGTTACTAATGTAGACTGTAGAGCATTAGGTTACTAATGTAGACTAGAGACTATTAGGTTACTAATGTTGAATACAGACCATTAGGGTTACTAATGTAGACTAGAGACCATTAGGTTACTAATGTAGACTAGAGACTATTAGGTTACTAATGAAGACTAGAGACTATTAGGCTACTAATGTAGACTAGAGACCATTAGGCTACTAATGTTGACTGTAGAGCATTAGGTTACTAATGTGGACTAGAGACTATTAGGTTACCAATGTAGACTAGAGACTATTAGGTTACTAATGAAGACTAGAGACCATTAGGTTACTAATGTTGACTGTAGAGCATTAGGTTACCAATTTTGACTGGAGACCAATGAAAATATAAGATTTCTGATTTAGGCAGAAGGCCAGGAGAGGAGATGGGCTCTGCCAGGTTTTAAAAGATGCCCTTGATACACTGTATGTCAATATGGCACGTCTATGACTCCCTCGGGAGTTATGGGTCTATACATATCTTTTTGAGAGACCAAAAAGATTGTTTTCAAATGGAAACTTTCACTTACCATTCTTCAATTTTTTAAATAGTTTTGACTTTTTTCGAAACCAAGGAAGGAATTTACTGATTTCCAATTGTGTACGTTGATTGGACGGTTTTGAAATTGTTTCAATAATTCTATCATAAATTTGAGGCATTGTTGAGTTTACTGTTACAAACCGATTAACTTAGTATATAAAAGCCACCATCATCATCATCATCATCATTCTCATTTTCATCATTTTTTACACCTGAAATAATTTCAAAGTGTAAGTCTTGATTGATTTTTAGGACAAAAAGAAAAGAAGAAATCAAATTACCATATTTAGTCATGTAAAAGGCAAGCAATTTTCCATCAACTAGACTTGCTGTCAAATTCAATTCAAAATATCTGGTACATTGTAAATATTGTCTGTAAAATGGTATATATGACAATAAACAGGAAGATGTGTAAATATGAAAATACATTCTTGACAGGTGCAATGTGTCCAAACACGGAAGAGCAGAATTCCCACCGTCATCGCCTCCATCTCTCTCGCCCTCCCCATCTCTCTATATAGTGAGCAAATGGAGTCCCACATGCTGGCCGCCCCACAGCCCCAGTGGACAGAATAGAGAAGGCGTTTCCCCGGACGATGGTAGAGCTATTCCATCACGCGAGGCTCACACCTACGGCTGGCTAGCTCAGCACCTATGGTGGTGAGTAGGGAGGTAGTCCTGGGGCAAAGGACACCAGAAGTCTCCACTACCAAAGGCACGATCATAAACCTGTTGGAGAGCGACCGATACTTGGATAGTTTGGCTTCTTCAGCCTGAAGTGCAGTAAAATGGACATGTGACTTATCTACTAGTATTACCAATACATGAGTATATGCATTAGATAAATTATACAGCCTCTAATTTTTTTTTTTTTTTTTTTTTTTTTTTGTATCAAAACAAAAAATTACTGTTAATATCAAGAGATTTATTTTGATTTTTTAAACAGAAAATTCTAAAAATTTTCTAATTGTGTAGTATTTACAAATCTAAATACAAGCATTACATATTGGTGGTAAAAAGAGTAAAGGGTAAAGAACCCCTTCAGTTACAAATTACCATGGGATTTACACCGAGAAAGTTTCCCTTTCGAGACACAAGTCCAGGCAAGGTTGTTTGTAAAAAACCAGCAGTTGCCCATATATACCAGTCTCCCCTCTCCATGCCACTGATGTAATCCAAGGGAAACTCGTGTCCTCCACCATCCATGAGCTCATCTACTCCTCTCTCCTACCCCGCACAACCACCAACCTTATTGTACACACCCCTCGCACACCCACCATCTACTTCCTCCCCCAAATACACAAATAAAATAATCCTGGCCGTCCTATCATTTCTGCGTGCAACTGCCTCACCGAGATAATTTCTGAATATTTAGACACCTCCTCGCCCTGTTGGTCGGTAATCTCCCCTCCCACATCCACGATACAAATCATGCCCTTAGACTTTTCAACTCTTTCTCCTTCCCTCCTGATCCCTCCTGCCTTTTCTTTACCCTGGACATCACTTCTCTCTATACCGTCATCCCTCATGAAAGCCTTCGCACTCTCCAGCATTTTTTAGATTTATGCCTTAACCCTTACCCAAGCATTACCATTCTTCTCCGTCTGGCTGAGCTTGTTCTCACCTTTAATGGATTTTCCTTTTCAGGTGAATTTTACCAGCAGGTCTCTGGGGTAGCGATGGGAACAAGAATGGGTCCAAACTATGCCAACTTGTTTGTTGGCTACATCGAAGTCCAGATCTTCTCCCAGTATGCTGGACCGACTCCTGAGCTATACGGTCGTTATATCAATAACTGTATCGGCGCCACCTCTCTATCACGAGAACAACTCGACTGTTTTCTTTCTTTTGTCCAATCTTTCCATCCTGCTCTCAATTTCACTGCCTCCGTCTCCTATTCTTCTGTCGCTTTCCTAGATATCTCTCTATCTATTAATCACTCTCACCACACCCTCTCTACTTCCATCTACATTAAACCAACAGACTCCCAATCTTATCTCGACTTCACCTCCTCCCATCCAACCCACACTCCTACCCTATTCCCTGTAGCCAGGACGACGATTTTGAAACCCATTCCCTTCGCATGGCTTCCTGCTTCATCCAGCATGGATATCCCCCCCCCCACCTTGATCCAAGCTGCTCTCTCCCGCGCCCGTGAAACAGACCACACCACGCCCCTCTCACCTCACTCTCGCCCTCCCAACACCCGTGTTCCTTTCCCTCTCACCTACTACCCCATCACCCTACCACTCCGGCGACATATCCTCCGTTCCTTCCGTATCCTCTCTTCTGACTCCGTCACTTCTCGCTTTTTTCCAAACCCACCCATTATTGCTTTTAAGCGCGCCCGAAACCTCCGTGACCTCCTGGTTCGCAGTTCCTTTTCGTCCTCTCCCACAACTCCACCCGGCTCTCATCCTTGTTCCCATTCCCGCTGCAACACTTGTCCCTTTATTTCCACCCACACCACTCTTACAGGCCCTAACAGGTCTTTCCGTATCCACCAATCCTTCAGCTGCATATCCACCTACGTTGTCTATGCCCTCCGGTGTTCCTGTTGCGGGTCTTTATATACCAGACAAACAGGACACCGTATGGCGGACCGTTTTGCCGAACATTTGAGGGACATACGACTCAGTTTGGATACTCCTGTCGCCTGTCATTTCTGTTCTCCTGGTCATTCTTCCCGACATGTTTCAGTCCTGGGTGTCCTTTTACATCATGGATCACAGGCCTCGTGCACCAGGACTGAAAAAAGTCTGATTCACCATCTTGGGTCCTATTCCCCTCTTGGACTCAACTCACCTCCCCAATTTCTCTAATACCCCATCCATTATCACACCCCTAGATTCCTATCGCTTTATCTTTGCTCATAACTTCGTACTTACATGCACACACACTCTTTTACTCATATATACACACACATTTCTTCTTAGCTTTGTACGAACATATAATAACACACACAAACAAACGCATGCTTACGGACGTGCTCAAGTATAGCTCTTTTTACAAAATGTTTTTTTTCCATTTCAAGTAGACGCGCTCCATCATCCACTTTTCTAAAAAACAAATCATACACAAAACGCCAGCACCAACAGTTTTGCAAGAGATGTCAACATGAATGGACCTATCATTTTTATCTAAAGACATTTTTTCCAATTCCATCCCGCCCGTCCCTTTAATCTATTTTATTTCTCATTCTTTCTTCTGATGAATGCTATATCAAGCGTTAACCTAATATATACCTTCCATATACTGTACCGATTGTGTTGTTATTTCTGTTTACCTTTTACATACATATATATATATATATATATATATATATATACATAATCACCGTTTTAAGTCCATTCTTCTATATATATATATAGGTGTCATGGCAAAAAGCACCCAGTACTCACTGTAAATGAGGTTGGTGCTAGGAAGGACTTCCAGCTGTAGAAACCAAGCCAAAATCGGTTCTGTATGAGCATGACATGGTCACCTGACCTGGCATTGTTCACAACAGAATAACTCATCTAACCCATGCCAGCTTGGAAAAATGGGCGTAAAATAGTGATGGCGATGATTATATTTAAAAGTAAGGTAGCTTATTGTAAGCTGATACAATGCAAGTTTAAGTATAAAAGTCAACAGTTGGCAGATAAACATTATATGGTACTGATGAAGGGTAATAACCCAGAAACATTAGTTTTGGGCATTCTGTTTATATGCCAACACAAGAGCAAGAATGACAGGGTCAATCTTTTAAAATTCTTCATTAATTAAATAAAATACAGAATATTTCACTAGAAATATGGGGATGCAAAGTTTCAATTTTAGTGTTTATATATATATTAGAATTGAAATAGAAATAGAAGAGTCACTGTAACAATGACTATAATACAGTCTAATAATGGGGCATATAAACCCACTGAGTGGGGAAAAGGTTAAGTTAAAGCCTCTAAAAATAACAGAAAAAGCTGATTGGGTTCATTGGTGTAATTATAGTATATTCGTCCAGTAAACAAGAGGTGTGGGTTCAACTCCCATGTGTGCTGATACCCATCTTTTTACATTCAGTGGGCTTATACATCCAATTATTAGACTATGTTATGTAGACAATGTTACAGTGACATTTCTATTTCAATTCTAAAACTTCACTCATAACGGTTCCAAATATATTTCCTTAAATAAATTAGATTAAAGAAACTGTTGAGAAATACTGATACTTACATTTTAAGGAACTTTTGAGTAAATGTTGATAAGATATTTGCTATATCAGATGCAATAGAGAGAATCTTAAAAGATAAACAGCCAAATAATGTTCCAAGTTCATATCTGAAGTAAGTCTTTCTTTGTGTTTATGATAGAACAGTTAATCCTCCTTGACTTCAGTTCAACAAACTGCCAGGAAGACGCGCAAGATATATATATAGAAAGGAGATATTTATCTCTAAAACTAGAGACTCTTGCAATTTGCAAAAGAATAAACTGAGTGCAAAACCGGTAAATACCATTTAGTAGTAGTCTGCTTCAGGTGACTTGAATCAACAACTTTATTTCAAATTCCAGTTGTAGCAGTTTCATTCGACATAGGTTCCTAGCAATAATTGTATTTATTATATGTTTATATTTTCATTCTGTAAGATGCCCTTGAGTGCGTTTGGTTGTTTCAGTGCCTTAGCATCGCCATCACCCGTGGTAATGCTGCAAGTGCATTGGTTTGCCTCAAAAATTCCATTGACCCTCATGATATGAGGCCGATTGTCGCACTTGGTGGTGAATTGATAGTCGTCTTTGTTTTTGTTTCCCTATATGTTGGTGCGTTGTGTTTTTAAGGTTCCTAGCAATAATTAATTCTATTTAGTGTGTTTATATTAGTGTTTATATTTTCATTCTGAAAGAATTGTGAACAATTTGTACAATTTGTAACATTATACAACTGTTTCTATATATAGGAAATTAATAAATTGAGTGTGAAGCAAATGTTTTTCTCTGTAAAAAGTATTCATTAAGTATAGTGTATATTTGTGACTATATTTTCATTCCGTAAGCATTATATTATTATTATTATTATATTCATAGAAAAGTAATAATAATATTTTTTGGTGATAATGAATGATGTTTATCAGTTTTTTTTTCAAAAAACTATTTTGTTTAAATTTAAAAAACAAAAAATTATTTTTATATAATATTCTTTAGTGTTTATGAAAGAGATGTCACACACTTGTTTTTTTTATATATTTCACAGTAAAGCTGACATTATTTAGGTAATTAATATTAAGTTGAATAACTAATTTTTAAGAAATTAATTACCAGTATCTAAAAATGAAATGTTGTGTTGCTGTAAGCTGATGGCAAGACAGCTGTGTGTTGTTTGGGTATGATTTAGTATCATTCCACTTACTCCTGATATCTGAATATCTGACTTAGAGAGGGTGTGGTTTAGGAGAGAAAAGTAGGGAGAGAGAGGGGGTAAGGAGAGAGAGAGAAGGGGTAAGGAGAGATGGAGAGAGAGAGAAAGAGAGAAAGAGAGAAAGAGAGAAAAAGAGAAAGGCAGAGAGAGTGAGAAAGAGAGAAAGGCAGGGAGAGACAGAGAGAGAAAGAGAGAGAGAGAGAGAGAGAGAGAGAGAGAGAGAGAGAGAGAGAGAGAGAGAGAGAGAGAGTTCACTGTTGATTTGTTTTCTACATGATGACAAAGTTCTGTGATAATTTAATGATTTTTTTAAAAGAATTATTGAACATCTTCATTTGCTCTCTCATTTATGTGAGACACAGGTCCCTGGCCTGCCTGGGAGATCAGTGGCTCTGCTTCAGTACTGACTTGGTCTATATGGACCCACCCAACCCCGCCCAACCCTTGCTAACAGGAGAAAAAGACATTAAAACGACAATGATGATGATGATGATGATCAACAATAATTTTGTTCATTTATAAAATTAAAAAATTAAAAATAAAACTAAAATAAAATAAAGCTAAAATATTTATGTTTAGTATTTGTTGTTGTTTTTGTTTTATAACCACCCCCAGCACCACGACCACCACCCCTAGCATCACGACCCCCACCCCCACCACCCACACCACCACCTGCCAGCCCACCACATTCCAATTCAGTAACAATACAGCAATACAAGTTTTCAGAGTTGAAATATGAACTTATAGGCTACTTTCGTTGATATAACATTTTTTCCTCATAACTACTGAGATTAGCAGATTGAACAACAAACATTTCCAAGTAGAAATAAATCTTCAAGAAAAGTCTATTGAAATATTTCTTTTGTTGAGTTGTCAGAAGCACTTGATATGTGCTAGAGAAACACTGCTATAGACCTAAATCCAAAGTAAATAAATAGTATCATATTTCTAAAGTTATTTTGTAAAGGGAAACATATCCTTTACTTCTATTATTGCTATTTTGAGATAGTTTTGATAGTATTCTGAACTAAACTCAAACAGAAATAGGCTTAATCCGAAACAAGTGATTTACATTAATGACTTAACTTTTTTATGACAATATTTTTATTGAAATATACCCTGTAAAGTGATGTGCAGGTGACACAATAAAAAGCACCCAGTCCACCCTGTTAGGTGGTCATGCTGGCGACATGTCAAAAACCACCCAGTCCACCCTGCTAGATGATCAGTTTGGTGCTACAATAAAAAGCACCCAGTCCACACTGTAATGTAGTTGGTGTTAGGAAGAGCATCCAGCTGTAGAAACCAAGTCAAAATACAGTTCCGTATGAGCAAAATGTGGTCTCCTGAACTGACTTGTCTCATAACATGACAACCTGTCTAACCCATGCAAGCATGGGCAAATGGACACTAAACGGTGATGACAATGATGATGATGATTATTTTTCTTGAAATACATATCCTATATGTGATTTCGAAAATAATCAAGGATTTTAATGATTTAGAAAAATAAGTTTGTTGTTAATAATAATAATAATTGTTTCTACTTTAGGCACAAGGCCAGCAATTACCCAGTGCATTACTGGTACTTTATTTTATCGACCCCGTAAGGATGAAAGGCAAAGTCAACCGCGGCGGGATTTGAACTCAGATCGTAAAGGGACGTAACTATGCTGGAAAGCATGGCGTCCGACTCTCTACCGATACTGCCAATCCAATAATAATAATAATAATAATGAAATTATTGTGTAAAGTGCTCAGGTGCACTACAACTCGTCAAAGGTGCATGTATAGTATATAGAATAATATACAGATGTCAGGGAAGTGAATAGTGTATGAGTCATGATATACATGTGTGTATGTGTATGGGGGGCGGGGGAATATTAGGTGTAGTGTTGGCGAATCTCAGGAAGTATGGAGGTTTTAAAGAATGCAGTGTTTCGACAGCTAACAACCGATGCAGGTAATTTGTTCTATGCTTCAGCAACTCCGAGTGTGAGAAAATGTTACCGAAAGTCTTGGGAGCTGTGCTGTTTTCTGACTTTGTGGGCATGCCCACGTGTGTTAGACACATGGAAATCAAAAAGGTACTCAGGGTTGTTGTTGGCAAAATGGTTAATAATTTTGTGGGTGTTTACCAAGTCAGTTGCCAGACGTCAGAGCTTCAATGTATCCATGCCGAAGGAAGCAAGGCGTTCAGAGTATGGTAGATGCCTGATGGAGGGTATTCGCTTGGTATTCGCTTGGGAGTAGACATTTTCCTGGCTGAGAGATGGATCAAAAAGACAATAGAGGTAGTTAGAGTTAGTAATAGAATAATTAAGCTTAGATTAGTTGTAGGCAAGAGACTACTGACAATCATCTCTGCCTATGCTCCCCAAGCAGGACTAGGTAAAGAAGAGAAAGACCGCTTTTACGAACAACTTTTACAAACAGCCGCAATGACAGAGGATGGAGACATCGTTATGCTAGCAGCAGGGACTTCAATGGTCATGTTGAACAGCTCCAGGATGGTTACACTGGGGTACATGGTGAGCACGGTTACGGCTCAAGAAACCTGCCAACCACTTAATAACCTACAAATCAGGCAAGCACATAAGCTAAATTGACTTCTTACTAGTTAGGCAGCGGGTCAGGCAGATGGTGTCAAATACCAAGGCATACCCTGGGGAAGAATGTTACCCCACAGCATAGGTTAATCATTAGTGACATCTCAGTAAGCAAGAGACAGAATGAGACATACAGGAAGGTGTGGAGAAGAAAGGTCTGGAAGCTAAAAACCTTTCACTAAAATAGAAATTTAGGAAAGCCCTTCAAGATGTGTATGACGAAAAGGAAGGCGATTTAGAGTCGTATGGCATAGATGAAAACTGGAATTTCTTACGTGACAACTTACTGCAGGCTACTGATGAAACTTGTGGCTGGAACAGAGCTCCAACCAGACAGAGAGTGACCTGGTGGTGGAACAGCACGGTAGATAGGGCCATTAGAGACAAAAGATTAGCATGGAAGGCTTGGAAAAAGGGTGGGAGTAGAGAAGGATATACAGCTGCTAAGAGAGAAGCTAGACATCAGGTGTACTTAGCACGCAGGGAGGCTGAGAGTAGGAGGTTTGCTAATGTTCTGCAACGGGAAGATCAGAGACGTGCGGTGTTCCACATTGCAAGGCAGTGTGTCAATGAAAATCAGGATGTTGTTGGAGATAAATGTGTCCGGAATGATGCCAGTGTACTTAGTGTCACGAATGATCAGAAAAAGGAAGCCTGGAAATATCATTATTAGAAACTGATGAATGTGGAGAACGAATGGGAGAGGGAGAAATTATCCTCAGTAGATCCGACAGAGGGACCAGTTATTGAGATTGACGAATATAGGGTCCAAGAGGCGATTAAGGAAATGAAAAATAGTAAGGCCGCTGGACCGTCGGGGATAGTTGCTGAGATGCTGAAGGCATCAGGGGACGTAGGCACTAAACTGGTTGCATGCATCATCAATCAGGCTATATATGGCGGTGTTATACCCAAAGACTGGTGCAGCGGTATTCTCATAAATTGCTACAAAGGTAAAGGGGATGCTCTGGAGAGGAGCAATTATAGGGGTATAAAACTGATGGATCAGGTTATGAAAGTGGCAGAAAGGATATTAGCACAAGTAATTAGAGAAAGGGTCAAACTAGATGAGATGCAGTTTGGTTTTGTGCCTGGGAGAAGTACAACAGATGCCCTCTTCTAGGTGAGACAATTACAAGAGAGGTTCTTAGAGAAAAATAAGCCACTATACTGTCATCTGGTGGTCCCTAAGGAAACTAGGTGTTGAGGAATGGCTTGTGAGGACAGTGCAGACTTTGTACAGTGATGTTGTCAGTAAAGTGAGGGTAGGAATGGAGTTTAGTGAGGAATTCCAGATACAAGTAGGAATATATCAGGGTTCAGTCCTCAGCCCTCTCTTGTTCATTATAGTCCTCCAAGCCATAACAGAGGAGTTTAAGACTGGTTGTCCATGGGAACTTCTCTATGCTGACGATCTTATAGCAGAATCAGTAGAGGAGCTAGAGAATAAATTCTGGCTATGGAAACAGCAGTTGGAATCAAGAGGACTGAGAGTGAAACTAGCTAAGACAAAAATGTTGATGAGTAGAAAAGAGGACAAAACTCTGATTCCATCAGGGCCAACTTCGATATGCAGAAAAGGAACTGGCATAAATTCTATAAAATGTACACAATGGAGATCTTGGGTACACAAGAGATGTAGTGGGATAGCAGGCAAACTAACAGGTAGGGAGAAATATGTATGCAGTAGATGTACAGGGAAATTTGACAGTAGAAGTCGCATTGATAGACACATTTTTGAAATGCAGGTGGGTGCTATAGAAGTGGTTGATAGCTTCCGATACCTAGGTGATCAGATTAGCAGGGGAGGGTGGTGTTCCGAGGGCATAGTATCTAGAATAAGTTTAGGAAGAAGTTTAGGGAGCTGCTTCCTCTGCTGACGAAGAAGGGTTTCTCCCTGCATACGAAAGGCCGGTTACATGATGCCTGTGTGAGGTGCATGATGCTGCATGGTAGTGAGACATGGACAGCAACTGCAGAGGATATGCAACGGCTGGAGAGAAATGAGGCAAGCATGCTCCATTGGATGTGCAATGAACAACCGGACATGGATGTGTTGAGAGAGAAACTGTGTCTGAGAGGGATAAAGTGTAGTGTGCAGGAGAGGAGACTGAGATGGTATGGACATGTGATGTGCATGGAGGATGATCGCTGGGTGAAGAAGTGCCAAGAAATGCCAGTTGAAGGAAGACGTAGTAGAGGAAGACCACGAAAAACATGGGCGGATGTTGTGAGAGCAGACCTCAGATCGCTAAAGCTCACGGTGGAGATGACGAAGGACTGTGACAAGTGGAGAGATGCTGTGCTGAATAGGACCTGTCCCACCCTTGCAAGCAGGGAAAAGCGGACGTAAAATGATGATGATGATGAAATATCATCTTGCCTATCAGTTGAATGACGTGTTCTGAGCCTTATTTTAGGTATAAATGTAAACATAATTGCATTAACCTGTTAGTATTTACATTACACTATATATACTATTGTATGTTCATGCTAAAGGCTTTACGTCACATAATATCTCACACAGCATTTACATTACTCTATATATACTATTGTATTTTCACAGTAAAGGCTTTACCTCACGTAATATCTCATAACATTTACATTACTCTATATATACTATTGTATTTTCATGATAAAGGCTTTACCTCACATAATATCTCACATAATATCAAATCTATGAGATTTTGATGTTATTTATTTTGAGAACAATACCTTAATATCAGTAAGAGTGACCGGTTACAGCCAGTTTGAAGAGAAAAAAGTGAAAGAATTCTAACCAGATATGGCCGGTTTAAATGCTAAAGGGTTAATATACTTTGTAACAAAGTCTTTAATCAGATAAGTCACATTCATTTTGTATGTAAATATAAATAAAATTGTTCTGCAATACAAAGAGGGTAGCTTAAGTTATTGGACTATTTCCCAACAAGATGACCTTTGCTAATGCCATCTATCAAACTATAACATAGAGCAAGATAATTAATTTTGGTTATATAAACTGGGAACATTAGTATGATATAACTTTACAAAAGTACAATATGACATAAACAAGTACTGAGAGCCCTTAAAGTATAAGATTCTTCATATATTTAATCAATATACCTAAAGTAGGCCATTGTCCCTGGAGTGTGAGCAATGGCTCACTCAGATTAAGGTTGGTTTGCTTAATGTAAGTTTTGAAAACAAATGTTAGTCTAATGCAGGAACACATAGAAAAGGAATAAGTTCTGCAGAATATTAATTCTCAAAATAAAGCAGTGGATCACCAGTATTGGTAGAGTGTCAAACAACATGCTTTGCAGCCTAGAGTTTTTGGCTCTTTACATTCTGAGTTCAAATCTGCTGAGATTAGCTTTGCCTTATTGACTCTCAAAGTTTCCTAATAGCTTAAGGGTTATTTGATTATGGAGAATGGAGATAATTATTTTAACACCACCTAAAAAAAAAAGGTGTAGAAATGTATTCTTATTATACAGCTGAAATAAATTAGAGTAGAGAATAAAACCATACCATGGAGAAAGCCATTCTGGAGGGCAGTAGCTCCAAATACAATTGCATAGAGTAGACATGGCTTCTGTAAGCTGAAATGTTGGCAACTTGTCTACGAGAACAGTCACTCTGGATAAATACTGATACAGGGTAAAGAGGACCCTTCAGACTGGTAAGACAACCTCTCTATTGCTGGTGGCATAAATAATACACCCAGTCCATGCTGTAAAGTGGTTGGTGATGGGAAGGGCATCCAGTCACTAAAACACTGCTAAAACTATACAAAGTCCAACCCTTGCTAGCTGGGAAAGTGGACATTAAATGGTGATGATGATGATGATGATGATATACACAAACACACATACACATGCTAGATTTATAGTTCCATCATATATAAATATATATAAGAAAATGAGGTGTTTTTTTTAATGAAAAAAAAACAACAGATGTTCTACACAAGTAAAAGTATAAGGAAAAGAAATCGAAAATGCAACTGGAGTCTTTTTAAGAATATTTGTTTCCTTTATTGGTTTCACAGTTCTTATGCTTTTCAAAAGTAGAATTGAGATGGAGGGTTTGTGGTTTTTCTCGCATCTGGTTGGTGTTCGAATGTTACTTCTGTTTTATGTGGAAAAAAGTGGCTCAAATTGCTAGGTCTTTAAAAAAGTAATTTGGTTGGTTTTAAAAAAAGTAATTTGGTTCGCGTTACAAAGTTGTTATTGTATTTGCCTTTAAAAAAAGTGGCCTCAAATTGTTTTTTCATATATAAGTGAAATAAGAACTTTATAAGAAAAGAATGGGTGTGCATGTAAAGACGCTGCTTGAATCCATTGGCGGTTAACCCTATGTAGGCCCTACTAGACGTGGGTGTTTGAACCTTACATTTGTAGACAATGTTACTGGAGAGGCATTTCCTGGATAGGGGGCAGTCAACCCGATTCCTACAATTACAGTTAGTACTAGCTACAGGGTTGCACGTGTTCCTACGGCTAGGTAATTTAGCTAAATTTGAAGCAGTGATGTTATGAGTCGTAGAGTAAGCTATTTTAATGGTATTTCAGGGTCAGTCCACCTCTGGGTCCCAGTGTACAGGATGGAGAAGATATTGCCCCCAGAAGATGGTGAGGGAGACACGCTAGAACAGCTACTCCACCTCATAGGTAGGCAACTCCGTTCTGATAGCAGTGAGTAACAACGTGGTCTGGGGGCCAAGAATTCCGGATGTCTCCACTGCAACAAGCTCAACCACAAACCTGCCATTTAGAAGTACGGAAGTGTTTACATAGAGTAGATATTTTCAACAAAGCTATAGTATATGTGGGCCGGTGGGGGCCTTGCCAGAAGTATAAGGGTCAGTGACATCATGGGGCCTTGCCAGAAGCAAAAAGGCAGAGTGATGTCACTTAATTGGAATTAGGAAGTAGCAGCACAGTCATGGGCCTCTCTCTCTCCCTATTAGTTGGTGGGGAAGAAGCACGTTTTTGCTCCATAGGCTGGAGTTATATGTTTATATATTCTGGCCAGCAAGGAGCTGATAGACAGAAATATACCCCATTCTGGACAAGATCAACCAGTGAGACATCTGGTGAGGTAGGTGAACTAATTTCCTGCACCCCAACTATGAATGTAATTATGTTGAAATATCAACAATTTCAACAAGATAATCATCATCATTTAACGTCTATCTTAATATATTTTCACAAAAATATTGTTTAAATAATGTAAGTACATATTTACCATTCAATCTTAATTTAATCACAGCTTAAACTGGCCATATCTCACCAGAATTCTCTCATTTCTTTTTGTTTAAACCAGCAGTAACTGGTCACTCATACTGATGTTAAGATGTTGTTCTCAAAATAAATAACCACAAAACCTCATAGATTCGATATTATGTGAGATAATTATGTGACGTAAAGCCTTTATCGTGAAAATATAATAGTAAATATAGAGTAATAATCATGAAATTATTGTGTAAAGTGCTCAGGTGCACTACAACTCGTCAAAGGTGTATGTATAGTACATAGAATAATACACAAATGTCAGGGAAGTGAATAGTGTATGAGTCATGGTATACATGTGTGTATGTGTATGGAGGGGGAACATTAGCTGTAGTGTTGGCGGATCTCGGGAAGTATGGAGGCCTTAAAGGATGCAGTGTAAATGCTAAAGGGTTAAAACTAAATAAAATCTAAATTTAATTGTGGAGTCTATGTATCATAAGTGTCCTGGAGTCTTTCAGATATTTTCTGGACAAATTAATTAAATGTTACGACTTTCAATGCCAGAAAAATAAATTTAAAAGTTTGTGATTAAATCTGTTGTAATATTATAAACATTAGAATGTCTGAGGAAAGAATTCCTGAGACCCCAGGCAAAATAGTTGGATAACATCCATGAAACAGTAGCTTTTGAAAGTAGTACTTGAGGGCTCTGCCCCAACAACCCTCCCAAGAAGAAGAAAATAGTAATTATACATGGAGATATTAACAAAAAAGATACACACAAACAAACACACATATATATATATATATATATGATTATTAAACATTTTTTATTTATCTACAACACATAGCTATACAAGATATTACATTTTTAACAGTGTTTCTGATGACATATTTATATTGATATAGGTATACATAATATAATATAATATATATATATCCAGGGAGTATAACGTGGAGTTACTGTAGGTTCATACATACATATAATGTGTGTGTGTATGTTTATATATAGAGTGATGGAGAGTTATTTGCAGTCGAAACAGTAAGAGCTCAGCTATAGGGCACAAAATTTATATATATATATATATATATATATATATATATATATATATATAATATATGCATGTATCACTCATGCTCTGAAGCATCTCAACATTGGTACTTGACTGGCACAAGGTTGAGAAAATTAGTGAAGAAAAATTCTGCCATGTCAATTTGATCACAATGATAATCAATATTTATATCATGGAGAACAATGGACGGAAATTGTGCAATAGTAATATATATGAAGATGTGTCTGTGTGTCTGTGTATATATATTAAATATATTAATCTGAAAGCAGCAATGTAGAGTAGACATAGTGAAACATATAAATGTTGTTGGCAGTAATGTGATGTGAAAAGAAAAAAAAAAAATGAAATCTAAAATATTGAGAAATCAATAAGTTGTAAGGTATGTTGTCTATATAGTCAGGTGCTAACATAGCACCACCTCAATCTTGAGTCCATCAGTACAGTAAAAAAAAATGGATTCTACTTTGCTGGTCGTTAAAACAGAAAAAAATGTCCAAGGTTTGTTGGTCAACAGAGCTGAATGTTTAGCAGTTCAGTTTTATTTTTATTTATTTCTCTGGTTTCAGTTGTCTGCAGTTACATATCGTCTGGGAATATTGTAATTATTAACTTCCGTCTGGGCCAGTCATAGGTTTTCGGCCATTCCATCTAAAATTTCATTAAAAATAAGAAAAAGCAGAAAACATACGATTAAAAAGATAAAAAGATGAAGTAGGAATCTATAATTAGTTCCATGTTTAGTTTAGGACATGACAGTGAGTTCTTTAGTTTAGGACATGACAGTGAGTTCTATAGTTTAGGACATGACAGTGAGTTCTATAGTTTAGGACATGACAGTGAGTTCTATAGTTTAGGACATGACAGTGAGTTCTTTAGTTTAGGACATGACAGTGAGTTCTTTAGTTTAGGACATGGCAGTGAGTTCTTTAGTTTAGGACATGACAGTGAGTTCTTTAGTTTAGGACATGACAGTGAGTTCTTTAGTTTAGGACATGACAGTGAGTTCTTTAGACATGACAGTGAGTTCTTTAGTTTAGGACACAACAGTGAGTTCTTTAGTTTAGGACACAACAGTGAGTTCTTTAGTTTAGGACACCACAGTGAGTTGTTTAGTTTAGGACATGACAGTGAGTTCTTTAGTTTAGGACACGACAGTGAATTCTTTAGTTTAGGACACGACAGTGAATTCTTTAGTTTAGGACACGACAGTGAGTTCTTTAGTTTAGGACATGACAGTGTATTCTATAGTTTAGGACACGGCAGTGAGTTCTTTGGGACATGACAGTGAGTTCTTTAGTTTAGGACATGACAGTGAGTTCTATAGTTTAGGACATGACAGTGAGTTCTATAGTTTAGGACATGACAGTGAGTTCTATAGTTTAGGACATGACAGTGAGTTCTTTAGTTTAGGACATGACAGTGAGTTCTTTAGTTTAGGACATGGCAGTGAGTTCTTTAGTTTAGGACATGACAGTGAGTTCTTTAGTTTAGGACATGACAGTGAGTTCTTTAGTTTAGGACATGACAGTGAGTTCTTTAGACATGACAGTGAGTTCTTTAGTTTAGGACACAACAGTGAGTTCTTTAGTTTAGGACACAACAGTGAGTTCTTTAGTTTAGGACACCACAGTGAGTTGTTTAGTTTAGGACATGACAGTGAGTTCTTTAGTTTAGGACACGACAGTGAATTCTTTAGTTTAGGACACGACAGTGAATTCTTTAGTTTAGGACACGACAGTGAGTTCTTTAGTTTAGGACATGACAGTGTATTCTATAGTTTAGGACACGGCAGTGAGTTCTTTGGGACATGACAGTAAGTTCAAAGTGAAGTAGATGTGAACTATGGATTACATACACAGAAAATACAGAGGAAAGAAGCTCATTTTATTTGTAGTAAATCAGGTGTTGAGATCATATGACAAATGAGAGTAAGAGATATGCTTAATGCTACACCAACTGATAACTCTATTATGAGGGAGATGGTTGGTACACAAACAAGGTGGAAGCCTTGTGCAAGATGTACTTAGGTGGACATACAGTAGATAG
Source organism: Eledone cirrhosa (assembly GCA_964016885.1). Taxonomy (NCBI): domain Eukaryota; kingdom Metazoa; phylum Mollusca; class Cephalopoda; order Octopoda; family Eledonidae; genus Eledone; species Eledone cirrhosa. The sequence goes on from OZ024745.1 coordinate 117,235,149, forward strand.
TGGAAGGAGATAATGAGAGGCATGAGTAAGATTGATGTGATAAGAGGCAGGTGTAAAATGGTGGGATAACATAATACAAGATTGGTGTGTTTGACAAAAATTCATCAAAGCCCAATGTATCTATTGAGTGCAAAAGTATTTCATCATCATCATTTAACATCTAGTAAGTCTACATAGACTAAGACAGTACTGGTGGCACCACCGATACCCCAGACAGGTTGAGGAGGTCTGTATTCCCCTTATGTACAGCCATTATCAAGTGCAGAGGAGATGTTGTCATGTCTTTTGACACAAACTGAAGGATGCTCCTAAGCCCTCGTTTGGCAAGCTTTCTACGGCTGGATGTTTTTCAATAATTTTACCAAATAGGATAGAGTGAGATAAAACTGATTGTACATTAAAAATATCATTTAATGTGCATAAGGTATCAGCTGTGCAAACATAGGCATACAATACAAACAAATGAATTCTTCTGGACAAATAAAATGATGTACACCGGCAGTGAGAAGTACAGTGAGATAGGAAAACAAAAGAATATATAGCAAGAAATGATAAGGTAGAATTGCTGGATAGATTTTATGGGCAAAACCAACCGGCAGGAGACTGAGGGGTAGAACCTGACCAAGATGGCTGGATAACATCTATGAGCTCAGCTGGATCAATTGGAGACAGTTGCTTCTGACAGGACCCACTGGAAAGGAATACTTGAGGACTCTACCTCCATGACCCTCCCAAGAATACGTGGACAAAGAAAAAGAGAAGATAATAAAGTGAGATCTCAGACTGCTGGGACTCAACGATAGGATGACACAGAATTGAAATCTAAATCTAAACTAGTATGGAAAAATGAATTCTTAAATCATGAGAATGTTGATTCATCATCATCATCATCATCGTTTAATGTCTATCTTCCACGCTATAATAATGAGTGTTCACAAATTTGTAAGGGGAAGTGGGAGATCTTCTATTACTTTTTGCTCACTTATTCCTGGGAGGGTTATGGGAACAGAGTCCTGAGAGATAACTGATTAATTGTTTAGTTAATGGTTTCACGATGCTCCAGTTTACTCAGCTGTAGAAATGAGTTGCGACGTCACTGGTGCCAAGCTGTATCGGTCATTGCCTTTCCCTTGGACAAATCGGTGGCGTGGAGAGGGGAGACTGGTATACATGGGCAACTGCTGGTTTTCCACAAAACTAACCTTGCTCAGGCTTGTGCCTTGGAGGGAAACTTTCTAGGTACAAAACCATGATTATTTGTGACCAAAGGGGGGCCTCTAAAAAAAAAGATTAAAAAAGAATTGTCTGTGACTATGACGTTTGTAAGATCTCTGAAACTGGCAAGATGTGGTTGATGTACAATTTGAACAGCTGTAAGTTAACATCTGCAGGGAAAATGTGGGCAAAAATGGAATTCCAGAGAGTTGACATTCTGAGAAAGAAGTATTTAGAGTGGGTCATGCGAAGGTAGACTGCATGAGTTCGGTTAGTTGAAACTTATGTGTCAGGTGGGCTTGAGTGGAGGTAATATGTAACTAGTTAGCTCTGAGGAGCAGACATATTATAGTTATTACAGAAAAGGTGAGAGGTGACTTACATATTCTGGATCTGAGAGTTCTTCAATATCTTGTAGCATGTCTTCAATAAAATCATCAGTGAGCAAAATCTGTAGAGAGAATTGGTGATTTCATAATTAGTGGGTACATTGCAAGTTACAGAAGATGTATTGAGTATGGATCTAATTATAGGATACATTTAAGTTATAAAGTAAACTGTATATCATCATCATCATTGTTTTATGTCCATGTTGCCATGCTTGCACAAGTTGGGTGGGTGTTTTCCAGTACAGCATCCCTCCACTTGTTGCAGTCCTTTGTCATCTCCTCTGTGAAGGTTACTGGGTATAGCAGATATATTATAGTGGGGACATTGTAGTTAGAGGGTATAATGCTATTCCACAGTATACTGAAGACAGTATAGTGGGAACATAATGACTAACATGTCATCTTCATTATTTTACATCCATTCTTCTATGTTAGTCATATCGTTACAGACCAACTCAGTAATCAAAACTAATATCTTCCTACAAAGGTCAGGGAACCACATCTTGCTCAACAACTTTTGTTTTTGGCATCGGTTCAGCAGCTGGATGACCTTGACATGACTGAAGAAACCTCTTTACCATTCAAATACCAACGGCTCTACAGAGTGTACTGGGTGTACTCTATTGAGGCACAATACAACACATAAAAACGATTGAGGCAGAAAATAGAAGGGGAGTGGTGATTAAGGGGAAAGAGATGTAGGAGTATGATGGATATGATGGGGTCAAGGTCACAATGATGGGGCCAAGGTCAAAATGATGTGGTCAAGGTCGCAATGATGGGATGATATAGAAGGGATTGATGGAGGAGAGAGTGGGTGAAGGTTACATGGAGGTTATTAGCAGGGGGGTAAATAAATAAGAGCAAAGAAGCATGATGAGGGGAAAGTGAGGGATGACTAGCAAGAGGCATGGGTGAAGGTATTAGTGGTAGATGTCAACCATCAAACACATAAGTAATGGGTAGCAACAAAGATGTGTAATATCTCAATCCAAGACTAAACATGCTTTTTTTGTTTAACCTTTAATTGCACTATCAACATAAAAAAGATTATATTCCTACATCTAGTAGAGATATAACCATGTAGTGAAGGTGTTATGATAAAGTGCACCCAGTACACTGTGTAAAGTGGTTGGGTTAGGAAGGACATCTAGCTGTAGAAACCCTGCTAAAAGGCTTGAGAGGACTCTTCAGTCATGATACAGATATCTTTCTAGTGGTGCTGCCAGTACACTCAGTAAAGTGATTGGAATGGAAGGACATCCAATCTTAGAAAACTTGCCAAATAAAGGGTTGAGAAAACTCATCAGTTGTCTAGGACATGACAACCTCCCTATTGTTGATGCCACAATAAAATGCATCTATTTCACTCTGTAAACTGCAGAAACATATATAAGGGAGATGCAACTGTCAGCTCATCTGTGAGAACAGTAGCTCTAGACATATATGAGATGCAACTGTTGGCTTGTCTGTGAGAACAGTAGCTCTAATTAAGTCTTATTTGGTCTGTGATAACCTGTCCAACTCATGCTAACATTGAAAAACAGATGTTAAAATGATGATGATAATCTATTTTTGTTACCCTGGCATCATTCGTTCAAAAACCATGTTGCCAAATTCATCAATCATAAATCATTATCAAATCAATATAACAAATCATTCCTTAGTGATTACTCTCAAATAATGTACCCTGGTGTATCCTAAATAAAGTATTCAACTTTTCTCTCTGTCATCTTAGAACTATGGAATCTTCTTCTTCACCCACTTATTCCCAAGAGGGTCATGGGGGCAGAGTCTTCAAACACTCCTTCCTGTGGGTCCTGTCAGAAGCAACCGTTTCCAACTGATCCAGCTGGATCCGCAAACGAGACCAGCCAAGCTCATAGATGTTATCCAACCATCTTGCTCAGGATCTACTCCTGGGTCTCCTGCCATTTGGTTTTACCCATAAAATCTGTCCAACGATTCTTTCCTGAAACATTCTAACCACATACCCATAGTATCTGAGCTGTGATCTCTCACTACAGAGAAGTAGCAGCTTTATTTGGAGTGACTCTCTGATCTTCGAACTATACACTCTATCGAGTAATGTTACTCCAAAGACCTTTCAGAGGAACCCCATTTTGGCCTCTTGTATTTGTGATTGTATTCTTTTGGTCATTACCCAAGATTTGTGACCCTAGGTAAGGGTTGGCACAGAGACATCCATAAATATAACTATAGAATCATGCATCTTATATGCTATTTCTCCAAGAAAGAAAACTCTTCTAACCTAAACCTTGCTGTTCTTTTCTTCTCCTGCTCAATATTTCAATAATATAGAGAAACCATAAAGGTGGTGATTTAGCAGAGTCATCAGAATGTCAGATACAATGATTTGTGGTATTTGTTTCAACTCACTGTACTGAATTCAATCCCACCTGTGTCAACTTTAGCTTTCATCCTTTCGATGTTGATAAAGACATACCAGTACAGTGCTGTGGTCAATTCTATCTCTATATCTCTTTCTCACTTCCTCTCTCAGAAATTGCCTGTGTTCAGACCAAAAGAGGGATTGGCTCCACCAGGTTTAAAATGCCCCAAAAATGCCATATGTCATAACGACACCATTACATTACTCAGTAACGAGTGTATTAAGAATAGTGACACATACACTGAGTAAACTAACAATAATAGGTTAACAACCTGAAGCCATGGACCATGTGTGGCATATGGATGTTGTTCATCTGCTATAGAACCTGTAACACTGCTTGAGACCAATGTCACTGCTACATCATTTAGTACACTCTTGAATGTAAAATGTCGACCATGTTTTAATCTGCCTCTGTTGAAAGAAAGAAAGATCTATAAAATAGAAACAGGAAGCTAAAATCAAATAGATTCTAAGTTCAATTAAAAAATACCTTGTATTTATTGAACAAAGGTTATACAATGAAAAAAAGGGGGAAGGGGTAAAGAAAGGCTGACCTGGTTGTATAGTAAAAAAAAGGAGTATAAATGCCATAAATGAGGAAAAGAGCAAATACTAAAGAGGAAGGACTATCACTTCTATTCTCGAAAAAAAAACAAAAAAAACAACAGACATGTAAGATAAGGCTATTTTCATACCTATATATTGAATTAGTCAATACTTTACTCTAGTTCTCTGTATTTTTAGAAAATTTTCATCTGATTATTTCAATGTTTCCAAATGTCTTCTTGTCAACTAAACGTCTATCATCTCTGCACCACCACCCCTATACTCCACCTTCCAATTAGCTGTTTTGCAGACATTGTCTTGCACTGTCTTTCATTTCCACAACCTATCCACCTGTTGCTTTCCACACTCATCCTCTTTCCAAAACAAGTGTTGCTATGTGCAAAGTTTGCTATGGCCAACTGGTCAGACCCTCCTATATCACGATCACCCAGTCCCACACTGTAAAAATGTGGTTGCTGTAAGATGGTGCATCCAGCAGCTGTAAAATCCAGCCAAAACGGAGGTTCTGCTATGAGCAATGTTTGATGTGGCCAGCTGGTCAGACCTTCCTCATAAGTGGGATCACCCACTCCTACACCGTAAAAGTAGTTGGTGTTAGGAAAGGCTTCTAGCAACCATAAAATCCTAGCCAAAACAGAGGTCCCTCTATGCACAAGGTTTGGTGCGGTCAACTAGCCAAACTTGCCTCATACTGTGGATGCTCCATTTGAACCATGCAAGCATGGAACATTTGACGTTAAACGATGATGATGATGATGATATCATCATCATCATTGTTTAACGTCTATCTTCCACGCTAGCATGGGTTAGATGGGAATTGTCCCACTTGAGGCAAGATTGGCCGGGTAACTGTGTCTCGCTCGTATAGGACTGTATCTGGCAAGTTTTCTATGACTGGATGCCCTTCCTAACACCAACCACATTTACAGTGTGGACTGGGTGCTTTTTGTTGTGACACCTACACGACCTCATTAGTGTGGACTGGATGTTCTGTCGTACTAATATAACTTTACAGAGAAAGGGTGGTGTGAGAAGATGGAGTAAGGGTAGTGGGTTGGGGTGTATATTTGGTTAAGAGGTGCCTACTGAGTTTAAGTCCATGCGCAAGGGAAAGCGGGTCTTCTGTATTACTGCATAGCGCCAAAGATCTTATTTGTTTATTTTTTTGTCTTCTCTGCGCATGCGTTTGCGTGTGTGTATAGTGTTTTGTTTGATGTGTGTTCGTGTTTGAGTGACTGTGTATTGGTTATTGTATTCTATCTTAGTTTACTAGTGTGTGTTTATATGTTTTTGTTGTTATTATGCTTGTGTATGTATTTATTTATTTATACTTCTCTTAGGTCAGTGTTGTTTGTTTGGGTGTTGTTATTCCATTCATTTTTTCTGTTTAGCCTTGGCCTTCTAAGTTCTATTTCGCTGGCCTCTCTAATTTGCCTATCTGCTGGGTCATTTCTATGTTTAGATATTATTCTAATTTCTATGTTGTCTATGTTACCGTCGTGTTGTTGTCTGGCATGTTCGTATAGTACTGAACCGTTTTTTCGTCCTTTTAGTTCCCCCCAGTGTTGGTCTATCCTTTCACCTATGCTACGAGCTGTCTCGCCTATGTATGT
>OZ024745.1:117246345-117531345 GCA_964016885.1 Eledone cirrhosa
TTGTACATTATTCTATGTACTATACATGCACCTGAGCACTGTACACAATAATTTTCATTATTATTATTAACCCCCTGCCCACCAAAAAACGATTGTCATATAATGAAAAGTAATTAAAAAACCAGAATATTTACTGTAAAACACCCTCAATATTTTCATTTTGTTCTGATAATAACGAGGAGTTGACGAGGGAATTATGCAACCCTTTCTGCAATACAGCTCGAATTTGTTCTGATTCTGAAATGACAAAAGAAAAGTTTTGAATAATTGTTTTGATTATAAAATTCATTAATTTAGAGAGAGGAGAGAAAGAGGGAGAGATGAGAGTAAGAGAGAGAGAGAGATGAGAGAAAGAGAGAGTGATGAGAGATAGTGGGAGAGAGAGAGAGTGTGTGTGTGTGTGTGTGTGTGTGTGTGTGTGTGTGTGTGTGTGTGTGTGTGTGTGTGTGTGTGTGTGTGTGTGTGTGTGTGTGTGTGTGACTAAATCATTTCTTTTGTCCCAAAAAAGTGTATTGCTACTGAAAGATGATAATACTAATTGAATTTTAGTGTAATTAGTTTAGAATTAGTTAATACATGATGATGTAATAATTAATTATTTTAGAATTGTATAACTGAACCCTAGTATATTGCAGATATCTATTTTGTTTTGTCAGTTACCTCAACAGAATTTCAAACCAAAAGTGTAAAGGGTGAAAGTAAATACTGCAAGGTATTTAGTTTCAAGTGTATACATCTGTGTGTGTGAATGTGAGTGTGTGAGAGAATGAGTGTGTGAGAGTGTGTGTGTGTCAGTGTGTGTGTGTGTGTGAGAGTGTGTGTGTGTGTGAGAGTGTGAGTGTGTGAGAGAGTATGTGAGTATGAGTGTGTGTGAGAGAGTGAGTATGTGTGTGTGTGCATGTGTGTATGCATGTAATATTGTTTTCTGATTGAGGCACAAGGCCAGCAATTTTGGGGGAGGGGAAAGTCAATTAAATCGATCCCAGTGCGTTACTGGTACTTTATTTTATCGAAGGCAAAGTTGGTGGGATTTAAACTGAGTATGTAAAGGGATGTAACTATATGCAGCAAAGCATGTGCCCTACATTCTACTACTACTGCCAATCTAGCATCCAATATGAAATATTACAACTACATCTATGTTAGGTGTATCTAGGGAAGGAAGGAATGTTGAGCTCCCAGTCAATACAACAGAGAGGAGTACGGAGCTACAGGGACTAGATGTGAGGGTAGGGGAGAGGGAGAGAGAGGGGGAGAGACAGACATATAGGGTAGGAGAGAGGGGGAGAGTGAGAGAGACAGACATATAGAGTGAGAGAGGGTGAGAGAGACAGACATATAGGGTGGGAGAGAGTGAGAGAGACAGACATATAGGGTGGGAGAGAGTGAGAGAGACAGACATATAGGATGGGAGAGAGTGAGAGAGACAGACATATAGGGTGAAAGACAGAGGAATTAATGATATACCTATATCTGATATGTGGGGTCTTTCAAGACTACAGCGCCTCTCTTCTTCAATAAAACGGTTCTCTTTATTGTCTTCATTGCCATGAGAACTGTTGGAAATCATTTCATCCCAGAAACATCTGCTGCTGACACCACTAAGGTTAGAACCTTCTTGCTCAATACCACTGTCAACTCTTTCCTGAAATCAAAGTCAAACAAAATCCTTGATAATGGCAACATTTACCATGAATCCCAAAATTAGAATTCAAGTATTTTGCATGATACTAGCAGAATGTGTCTCCTGGGTACATTTTCAAATTAGTTGCAACAGAATATAACAGATAAAACATAGAAAAAGGTTATACCATAACAACAGTCAATCTTAATGTTGACATCTTATATGAGATGTGTGTGTTGTGTATGGTATGTGTACATATATATTATGTGTGTGTAAAGGTATATGGTTTAGTGGTTAGAGCATTGGGCTTCCAATCTGGAGATGTGTCGGACCGGGTAATGTGTTGTGTCCTTGAGCAAGACACTTTATTTCACGTTGCTCCAGTTTACTCAGTTGTAGAAATGAGTTGCGACATCACTGGTACCAAGCTGTATCAGCCATTGCCTTTCCTTGGACAACATTGGTGGCATGGAGAGGGGTGACTGGTATACATGGGTAACTGCTGGTCTTCCACAAAACAACCTTGCCCGGACTTGTGCTTCAGAAGGGAACTTTCTAGGTGCAAAGTCCATGGTCATTCGTGACCGAAGGGGTCTTTGCTATCTCTCTTTATATATATATAGGGAGAGAGGGGGAGAGAGAGAGAAATAGTGAAGAGAAGGGATGATGCTCATGACTTTAAAGAAAAGCCATTAGAAACATAAGTTAAATGAAATGATTGCATTTAAAAATTGAAACTTAAAAGAATTAATTTCCAACAGCTGAAATGAAAAAATAAAACAGTATTGTCTGTGATTATGATAACCATAAACAGATTAACTCTTGCAACCCATGCTTATGTCAATGATCCTATTTAAATTTCTGACTCTTTTCTACCAGTAGAATGTTCATTTTTATATCTATTTTTCTATGCTGGCATGGGTTGAATGGGATTTTTGAAGCAATGTTTTACAGCTGGATACCCTTCCTGACACCAACTCTTTTAGTCTCTTCTTATAAAATGCAGTGATACGTTGTACCTATTATGAACCAGATACATATGTTTAAAAAATAAAATTGTTAGTTTTCAATTAGTTCTCGAATGCTTCACTGTATTGAAACTCAGTCCCAGGATGATAACTTCAAACATAAGTGTAAGCTGTACTCAGTTACTATGGCTTCATTTTTTATCATTACATTATCTTTTCACAATTTTACAATCTATTCCAACTATAAAAAAATTATGCTACACATAACCAAATAGTCTATTAACTCATTATGTCCAGTTCTACATGAAACTGTATTATCAAGACATTCTTGGAAAGAACAAAACGGGTTTATGACTATCTATCAAATTCAAAGCCTTTACTTTCATTTGCAGCAAATTTTCACAATGATCTGTCCATGCTTAAATTAACAAACCTTTTTCTTGACATTTTCTGCTAAATCTTTACAGGATGATAAGAGTTAGATATGTACTACAATCTTTTAAGTTTTGCCATTCAACCATTACTGAACTCCAGTTTTCCTGTTCCCAAATAAAAGACCAATAGTTTCATAACACCTTATGCCAACATAAGATTTACAAGCTCTCCTCCATTCTAGGTTGCTAACCCGAATATTTTAATATGCATTATAGAAAATATAAAACATTAAATTAGACAAGTCTTAATAGATGATTAAAAAGGGCCTTCATGTAATCAAGCTTACTTGTAATGAGGGATCCAACTCAAAAATACTTTCTCCTCTTCTCATATCTGTTATTAACCAAGCTCCTCCAGCACTGACAAGAAAGAAATACATCATAACAAAAGTTAGTCATAGACTTATTATAAAGTTGGAAGTTGTGGCTCAATAGGTAAGTAAAATAACATTAACCAATTCTAAAATAGATTATTGCACTTAAGTCACCAGGTGACTACATAGACCAATTATGCAACTATCCTTCCAACATAATTACAGAAATAAAACATAACTGCTGTATAAATTAAGACAGTTGCAGCCTTGCTCTTCATCAGAGAAAAATCTACACAAGACATAATTTATTATTTCCCTTTATTATATAATTAATTTAAATTACACACCTATTTGTGCTAAATTTACTCACTATAACATCTGTTCATACCAGATATCATTTAGGCAATACCAGGTATATCTATATATTATTAAAAGTCTGTGATTGCTTGCTTTCTTGCTTCTCTGTAATGTAATACAGCCAAAAGGGCGCATAATGGGAAAATACATTGAAAGGAAGTTGCCCCTGAAATGGGGATACAAATGGAATAAAACAAGTTTCGTATAAATCAGACCACAGGTTCCCAAGATATGGGGTTTTTCCGGGTACCTTCATAAACAGAGAGAGAGATAGAGAGGAAGAGATAGTGGTTATGAGAGAGTAGATTGAAAGAGAGACATAGAGAGAGAGGAGACAGAGAAGGAGAATGGAAAAGAGCTGGTTGTGTTGTTGCGTGTGAATGTGTGTGTGTCTATGACCAGTGTATATAGATCACAGACACCCACATACATATATGTATACACACATACACACACATTTATATATATATATATATATATATATATATATATATATATATATATATATATATATATACATACATACACACACGTATATATATGGACCTTCCAGTTTCATTTCACGTTATATACATGTCTGCGTATATTTTAATTATTTAAAAAATATTTTTAAGTGAACATGATTTTTTTTTTATATTTTGATGTGAACGTGACCCGGTCATGGGTGGTGTAGTAAAATATAAAGAGTAAGGATTGCTGATAGGTTTCTGGGTCGAAATTTTTGAATTTACTGTTTAAAATTATTAAAGTTGGAATAATTAAGTTAGTATGTGTGTATGTATGGTCCAATAGCTCCTGGGGGAGTCGTAGGTGCGCTGTATTGACATATGGCGTTTCTAGGGCACTCTAAGCCTGGCGGAGTCCATCTCCTCTCCAGGTCTGAATACAGCAGGTTTCTTCCAGAGAAGGATAGAGGCTGAGAGAATGAAAGTGAGGAAGAGATATAGAGGAAGAATCGACCCCAGTACTAAACTAGTACCTTTTTTTTTTATTGACCTCGAATGGATGAAAGGCAAACTTAACCTCGGCAGGATTTGAACTCAGGGAGCAGAGAGCCAGAACAAATACTGCAAAGACTTCTATCCGGCTTTCTAACGACTCTGTCAAATCGCCGCCTAATTAAGTTAGTATTACTATTTAATATAGCCAACATCGAATACTAATAATGTTTTAACCATTTCAGCAGTTATGGGAGACAACTCTGGTTGGTATTGTTATATCCTAATCCCAAATACTAGCTGAAAACCTAAGAGAATCCCTAGTTCGATATAGAATTGTTTAGAAAATAAATTAATCAGAATGGTATCAATTAGTTTAGACATCATTAGGTATGGTTATACTTACATCTGTATAATGAGAAAAGTTCAGCATAGAACGTGTAGTTAAGAATGTGTATATCTTGTGTGTTTGCATGCATGTGTATGCATGCATGCATGTCTGTGTATGCATACATTTTTTTTTGTTTTGTATCTTTACTTTGAAGTCACAGTCATTGTGACAAAAACTATTACATTCCTATATCCACTTGACCTATAATCTATTCTTATTATAACTGCAGTTAATTATATATTCAGCACAATTAAATATTTTAGTCTTACAGTGAAGGAATTAAGAGTCGGGTAAAAAGACAGAAAAACAAACAGGTGACTACAGGTTTACAATTTCGTTGTTTTATCAGAACACTTATCAAATCAGATATAATTGAAACCTCATATTTTATAATGCACATGTAGAAATCTTATAGGATTATATTATTCTAAGGATTATATTATTCTAAGGGGCGGTGGATTGGCAGTATCAGTAGAGGGTCGGACGCCATGCTTTCCAGCATAGTTACGTCCCTTTACGATCTGAGTTCAAATCCCGCCGAGGTTGACTTTGCCTTTCATCCTTACGGCGTCGATAAAATAAAGTGCCAGTAATGCACTGGGTAATTGCTGGCCTTGTGCCTAAAGTAGAAACAATTATTCTAAGGAATGGCAGTAGATAGTGGTTTGTCACTTTATATCTACTGCAGTCATTTTGCTGCCTCAGTTCATTAATAGGTATAAGAACCTATGGGGAAAGTTGCTTGTGATATACTGGTATCCTATCCAAGGTACAGCTTTGTCTCTCATCCTAAATTAGCAGAAATTAGAAATACGTAACAATCCAATGTGCTAACAGAGGTGTAGAGCTTGATTGTAAACATCCAAAGAAAGTTATGGATAACACCTCCTAAGTTATTTTTTAAACCCTCCCAAATTTGTTTTAATCCATAATTATAAGCACATCTTCATCTAACATCTAACTCAAACCACCACCAGCAGTCACTATTCTGGTTAGCTGTTCATACCAGCAGTCTTCTCTTGCTTGCATTTGTCTAGAGCTCTTGAGAGAAGCGTGCACATTGGAGGTGGTAAAAGAAGAAGAGACGACACCAATGATATCTTTTATGGCAATGAATTTCAACAATGATTTAAAAAAAGTAGACATTATAAATTCAGGAGTTAAAGTTTAGGGTTTTAGTGTAATTAGAATGCTAAGCTTGTAAACTCACACTGCAACAGAACGTAGCAGTTCGATGACTCCAGGACCATTCCAATGCTGGGCAGCTTTTAATTCTTCACTACATACTCCTACAATCTGAAAAATTAAGAGAAACAAAACAAAAAATAAAATTTTAATATTGATTCGCTATATTGACAGATGGTTACAAATTTTCAGAAGTGTATATAATCAAGTTAACCTCACAATCCACCCATCCAACCCACCCAGCCAACCTCACAATCCACCCAGCCAACCTCACAATCCACCCAGCCAACCTCACAATCCACCCAGCCAACCCCACAATCCACCCATCCAACCTCCCAATCCACCCAACCAACCTCCAAGACATAACTAGTATTTATTTCATCAACTTCATACAGTGATAGGAGAGTAAAATTCACAAACCTAGCGGGATTTCAACTGAGACTGTTAAAAAGAATGCAAAACTAAATATTCAAAAACATATTAGTTTGGTGCAGTACTTGTTCCTGTCATCCCCTCAATATGACAGAAACATATTAACATGAAGAATGTTTCAATTCCAAGCTAAGTGAATACAGAAAGAACAACTCCAATCTCTGTTCAAATGCTGATCACAATATTATGGTACCTTTTCTTCTTCTTCCTCAAGTACTCCTTCTAGTGTTTCCTGTCAGAAGTACTGTCTCCAACTGAATCCCCAAGTGAAACTAGCCAATCTCATGGATGTTATCCAATCATCTTGCTCAAGGTCTACTCCTGGATCTCCCGCCAGTTGGTTTTGCCCGTAAAATCTTTCCAGCAACTCTTTCCTGAGACAGTTTAACTACATGCCCATAGTATCGGAGCTGTGATCTCTCAATTCAGAGAAGTAGTGGCTCTATCTGGAGTGACTATCTGATCTCCAAGCTACGCACTCTAAGGAGTAATGTTACTCCAAAGACACTTCGGAAAAACACCATTTCAGTCGCTTGTATTCTATTGGTCATTACCCAAGATTTATTATGACAAGTAAGGGTTGGCACAAATACTAAATTGAAGATAGCCAGTTTGGCTTTTACATCTAACTCACTTCTTCTGATGACTGAATACTGAAGCTGGGTCATTACTGCACCAGCTCCTGCAATTCCTGTACTTAATTCAGCCTCCTGCCTTCCATCGCTCATGAACATGGCCTCGAGATACTTGAACTTTTCCACATAGATAGAACCATGTGATTTATAGTCCAAACACTATTATCATAATTGTTTCTACTTTAGGCACAAGGCCAGCAATTACCCAGTGCATTACTGGTACTTTATTTTATCGACCCCGTAAGGATGAAAGGCAAAGTCAACCTCGGCGGGATTTGAACTCAGATCGTAAAGGGACGTAACTATGCTGGAAAGCATGGCGTCCGACCCTCTACTGATACTGCCAATCCACCACCCTTATAAACACTATTATCATAATAGTAAATAGGCAGAATCATTACAGCATTGAACAAATACCAAGCAGTATCTATTCTGGCTCTTTGTATTCTGAGTTCAAATATTGGCATGGTCAACATTGTCCAGTTAATTAACCAAACCCTCATCCCCAAATTCCCCAGTTTCTGCCTCAGTGAGAAATTATTATTATAATGATTTCTAACACAAATATAGGACCACATGTTTTAAAAGATGGACCAGTAGATTTAATGGACCCTCAATACTTCAATGGAAATTTATTTTTATCAACCCCTAAAGAATAAATAGCAAAGTCAATCTCAGCAAGATTTGATTTTAGAACACAAAGCATTTTATCTGATGTTCTACCAATTCTGCCATTAAGAAAAAATGAAGCTAAACTGAAGCCACAAAAAAAAAAAAAATACATTAATGATAACCATAAATGGTTTAGTAAATGGACCCAGTACATGCTGTAAAGTGGCTGGTGATAGGAAAGGAATCCAGCTGAGGCAGTGGGGAGACCCACAGTTGTGTCAAAGGCATGACAACCTCTACTGAACATTCAATGGAATGTGGGACTGTACATAAGTGAGACACAGATCTCTAGCCTACCTGGGAAATCAGTAGTGACTTGGTCTATATGGACTCATCCAACTCTTACTAGCAGGGAAAGCGGGTGTTAAAACAACGATGATGATGAATAGATTAGAATATATAAAATGTATCAATAAATGACTGGTGAGAAGCAAGAGAGGAGTGAATTAGATTGGATATGTATGTATGGTGCCATAATTCCTGAAGGAGTGGTAGGAGCACCATACTGACTTACGTTTTGGGGGCATTTTTAAACCAGGCAGAGCCCATCTCTCCAGGTCTGAATACAGCAGATTTCTTCCAGAGAAGGATAGAGAGAGATATAGAGGAAGAATCGACCCCAGCACAAGACTGATACTTCTTTATCGACCTTAAATGGATGAAAGGCGAAGTTGACCTCAGCAGGGTTTCAACTCGGAGAGTAAAGAGTCGGTACGAATACTTCAGAGCATTCTATCCGACATTCTAACAACTCTGCCAATTTTTTGCCTAACACAAAAAGTTCTAAATTGTTGTAGCATGAGATGAACTAGAAACTCATGTTTCCAGTGACGAAGGAAGAAATAATCCAGAGCAACAGCTTATAATGGAAAGGAGAGAATGATAAGTTGAAGATAAGTGATGGAATTTACCTGTATAAAACTAACAACACCAAATGGTGTTAGAATTGGTTGTAGCTGTACATCTTCTGTCATAAGCATATGCTGTACACGAGATTCACTGCCATCCAACGGAGCATGCCAAGACACATGGTCACCACTACAGAGGATATTTTCTGTTGAAAAAAGATAATAATTGTTATTTGTTACATGAATTGCAATGGTTGGGGCATATAAAAAGATGCAGTTTGTTTCTGTATAGTATTGTAGTACAGTGCACTAAAATATATCATCATTTAACATCCATTTTTCCTGCTAACAAGTGGATGGATTATCACTGATCAAGTCAATAATTACCTGGAGTTATTGACCTCTCAGATGGGGCAGGAGTACTACATCTCACATACATTCTCATGCTGTACAGAGTGTACTGGATGTAATTCACTGTGAAACCAACATTAGGGAAGTTGTCTTATCTTTGACACAACTGAAAAATTCTCTCGACCCTTAGTTTGGCATGGTTTCTACAGTTGTACGCTCCTCTCTTCATTGACTACTCTACAATATGTTCTAGGTACATTTTTCATGGTACCAACTTGGAAGAAACTATTAGTCATTGACCCAACTGAAGGGTCCGCTCAACCCTTTTAGGCATGGTTTCTACAGCTGGAAGCCATTCCTAACACTAACCACTTTACAGAGTGTGTTTTATGGTGGCACTAGTTTGTTGTCATTGCCTTGACTGAGGAGACCTTTCTACCTTATGGGGGTTGATGACTTGTATGATGTTGAGGGGAAGGTGAGGGAGGAGGTAAGAAGGGTGAGGGAGGAGGATGACATGTAATGTTATGGGCATATGACAAATGTGGTGGGGTTGAAAGGGCTGATGTAGGAGTTAACAGGTTGATGTGCAAATGGATGGGGGAAGAGATGGTATAGCGAAGAGAATAGTTATTAAAGCTGGGAGTGATCCTTCTTAGAGGGTGGCGGGTTGAGGGAGGTGTCCAATGAGGGCGTGGGGACATCTTTATTGACTTAAGTGAAGAGCTTTTTCTACCTTTGGGGTGCAATAGAATGGGAGTAGGTAAGAAGGATGATAGAGTAACATTAGATGGGAGGAGGAAGAGATGATATCAAGGGTGTATGACAAGTCTGGTTAGGTTTAAAGGAGTGGTGGGAGTTAGCTGAGAGAGAGTGAGAGCGTTTTGCGGATACAGGAGTATGACTGTTGGGACTTTAAAGAAATGGTAGTGATCTTGGATAGAGTAGCTGTACAATGATGGTGGAACTAGTTACTGTACTTAATCCTATAGTATTTTAACATACTATATTGCTTTGTATACTGCCATAATAAAATCAAACATATTATACTATTTTATACAATACTATGAGGTCTGGTAAAAACATATCTGACCTTGGGAGGAGGCTGGGGTTACATACTTGCTAATGCCTTTTAAAGTGGGCCCCTTCAGCCTCCACACACTTAACGCAGCAATCCTTCCACTATATAACAAACATCTGGAACATTTCTTAGGGAATTGTTCTCAGTTCTACAGTTACAGTCCACATGATGTCCTCTCAGTTCTACAGTTACAGTCCACATGATGTCCTCTCAGTTCTACAGTTACAGTCAACATGATGTCCTCTCAGTTCTACAGTTACAGTCCACATGATGTCCTCTCAGTTCTACAGTTACAGTCAACATGATGTCCTCTCAGTTCTACACTTACAGTCCACATGATGTCCTCTCAGTTCTACAGTTACAGTCCACATGATGTCCTCTCAGTTCTACAGTTACAGTCAACATGATGTCCTCTCATTTCTACAGTTACAGTCTGTAAGATGTCTTCGCAGCTCTCAAAGTGGGAGACTTTCAGTGGCATCTTCAGTTTTTGGAATAACCATGTTTAGAGAGTAAAAAGCCTAGCAAATGAGTGAAATACTTTTTCTTTTGCCAAAAAACCTTGGACCAGCTGCAACAAATAAGCCACGACATTGTCATGATGCAGCTGCTAGTTTCACAAGGTCCACAAATCAAGTCTGTTGCACCAAACTGCATCACAAAGATGTCAGAGGACTTCCTGATATTATTCCTTTATAACTATTTGTCCTTCTGGTGCATATTCATGATGTACAACACCTTCATAGTCAAAGAAAAGAGTCAGCATCACCTTGATTTTTCTCCGTACCTGACATGCTTCTTGAGCTTTGGTTTGTTGGAATATTCCACTGTGATGACTGAACCTTAGTTTCTGGTTCCTACCTGTACACCCACATCTCATCCCCAGTTAATACAGTATTCAGAAACTCAGGATCCTTCTTGGCAGTAGTATCCAGTAGGTCCTGTGCAACCTCAAGACAACGTTGTGCTTGTTGTCCTGAGAAAGCAACTTCAGCACAAAGGTTGCTTTACTGATCTGAACCTCATCACAGATTTCCTGTACCATCAAATAACAATCTTCAATTATCCAGGTCTACACTATCTCAATAACAACTGCATTGCTGCTTCTTGACGGCCTCTCCACCATGGTTTGTGGTCACCTTTAAACCTATTATACCACATTGGTCGTGTGGAAACAAGAGACCAGCATGCATGGGCGACACTGGTCTTCTACAAACAACCTTGCTCCCTTGGAGGGAAATTTTCTAGGTGTAAAACTATGGTCATTCGTAACCAAAGGGGGCCTACTTCAATGTACTATACAATACCATCTTTTATAGTTATTGTGCTACAGTGTAACTGAGAAAAGATAGTGTCAAGATAGCTGCATATTACCAAGCATTGACTTTCTACATAATCCTGAGCATCTGTGACAAAAACACTGTGTCTTAAAAGTCAGATATGTTTTAAAATATAAAATAGGTCTAACTGTTGCCTTATTGGATAATCAATATGAAACAATTACTTCAGGCCACGGATGATGAGCAAATACCTGATTGAAAGACATAACGTCCTAATGATTGCATTAGAGCAGCAGGCCATGTCGGAGGATTTGTTTCTCCAGGTTCTCGTCGTAGCCTAAATGTGAGCTCAAAACCAAATCCACTTGGGCCATCGTTATTGGTACTCCTCCTAGAAGGAATTGAAAAACAACAACAATGATTAAGTTATTTCAAGAAATGAAACATTTCAAAATATTTTTTAAAAAGTCTGTCACTGGGGTAAATAGTCTTGAAGGCAAGGGGTCATTTTGTGGCTAAATGTTATTACTGATGTCATCTACTCTGAAAACAGTGAATCAGCAGATTCATTAGAACATTCGGTAGAATGCTTTATGGTTTTTGTTTCAGCTTTCTACACTCGGAGTTTAAATTATGCTGAGGTCAATTTTGCCTTTCATCTTTTCAAGTTTGATAAATTAAATACTGGCATCCATTCATCCTATATGTCTATTTCTCACTTCCTTTTTTATTACTCTCTCTCTCTCCTTCTCTGAGAGAAATCAGCTATGTTCAGACATGGAAAGAGATGGGTTCCACCAGGTTTAAATGCCCAAGACCCACCAAACGTCATGACGGCATCCCTACGGCTCCATCAGGAGTTATTGGTCCATGATGATTATCTACTGATGATAACCATAATAAGCAGAGATGTGTAACTTGTTCAATGACTGACAAAACTGTAATAACATGGAGTATAACATTTCTTCACAAGTATTTCTTCTTATAGCAGAAAGGTCTAGTAAACATATCACCTCTCATGACAAACACATCTACTATATAAAGTTACATCACAAAGATTGTGTTTCTCTTTGCTCTGCTCTAACATGCATCTTGAGATTACATCATACATTTATATTCCAGACTAAGGGTGGGAAGCTTTTTCCTGCAATCAAATTTTCCCAGGTTCAAATGTTAAACTCACCATCAAAGACTTTAACCTTTAGCACGCTAGAAATTGTTATGAATTACTTCCCTTGACATTGTATTAAGGGGAGATTACTCTATTGGTGACATAATGCACCTAGAGCATGCTGAACGTTAAAAGCCTCATTTGAAAAAGACAGTTTAGGTCTTAAGATCAAATTGAATGTAAGTTGCATGCCTATGAATTTGTAAAATTAAAGAACTATATTATTTTCAGTCTAAATTTGCCCACTGCCTCCACCCAGGGTTTTATGCACATGTAATTTGTTCTTGGTAGTAAACAATTTCCCCACAAATCTGTTCTAGACTGTATTCATAAAATGAAAATCCTCTGCTTAATAAGCAACCATCACAACCTATTACTCTTCAATTACTTTCTCCTCATCAAATTGTGTCCACTTTATCTCTTCTATTCCATCTACCAAGCCTCATTCAACATCTTTGTTGCACATAAGCATTTTTTATTGGCATTCCTCCCTAAAACAGCATCCCTTTGGCTTTTTATCTATATTTACATTCTTTTCACTGAACCAGTGATTTTCAAATGTTCAAATAACATTAACCATTGTTTTAGCATCAACTAGTTCATAGCTACCAGATGATACATATGGAAATTTATACACCTCTTCAAAGTTTTAGTTTTACAGTGTGTATTCAGTTTAGAATAGTTACACCTTACCCTACATATCGTAGGAAATGACAAAAAGGGTTGGAACCAGAAAGGCCATCCAGTTGTGAACACTTGCCTAAAAAAAAGCCTCATGATGAGTGTGATTAGACCTGCAATAGGGCTCACAATGACCCCCTGCTTTACTAGAGAAAAAGGCCTTACTAGTTGTAATGTGATATTTTTGTATTCCCTTATCCCTACAACACAGAAACACAACACAGGACAGTTATCATCATCATCATTTTACATCCATCTTTCCATGGTTTGGAAAGGCCTTTTCCTCCATAGCCTCTCTCCACCTACTGTGATACTTCATCATCCTTTCTATGAAGTTCAGTGATTTGTGATCAGTCCTCACCATTTCAGCCCAGGTTTTCCCCGGACTACCTCTTCTGCAGCTTCCTTCATCCAACAATCATCATCCATACTCATTACGTCCACATCAGCACAATCTTCTCTCCTGCCTAGTTTTTCTTTCAGCTCAGCCAAACTGAAAGTAATTGCTTGATGACAATTGACTGATTCTCACATAAAGCCACCCCCTACCATGTACAATACTCACATGTATACACAGCCCTGTATACACGGTTGACCCTCATATTCTGAGTTGAGCTGATCATGATATTGGCTAGATGCCCTTCAAATCCCTGACCACCTTACAGCTTGGACTCGGTGTCACCAGCATTAGAGATGTCGTCAACTAGGATCTGAGAACCTTCTCTACCTTGTTTGAGTTTTTATTCAGAGTAACTGAAAAATAAACAGAAAAACCTGGGAAAAAGTTAAATATGTTGAATGTTCTGTGATCTTCGAGTCCAGTGGTTCTAACCTGGGGTGCCAGCACTCACAAAGGATGCAAGATTCAGTTCTGTGGGTGCAATGAGTGGTCCAGAAAAACAACTTTTTTTATTTTACTTTTCATCATTCAGTGTTTCATAGCTTTCCATTCGTATTTATTAATCACAGTAGTTAATTAATAATATAGTAGCAGCTAACTAGCTGATAATTTGAGCTGAACATTCAAGTCCTTTTGTCTTATATGCTAGGTCTAGGGGAAAAAAAGGGGGGGGGGGGTAAAACATCAAGCGGAGCCATAATAGAAAAACGTTAAGAACCACTGATTTAGTCATTAAAACATATTTTAATATCAGAGAAAGAAAAAACTTCAATTAAGATGAAGTAATTATATAAACATGTATAACTGATGTTATATATTAACCTCGCTAATTCTTTCACTACTGCTTTTATTATTTTTATATTTTAAATATACATATTTTCACCACCATACCATGATAAAATAACCAAAGTTGCTGTGTGAGGACATGCATGTGTATATGTATGTGTTGCTTGCTAACAAAGATCAAATTTTCCCGTATGTAAATCAATTGTGAAATTAATTAATTTGGGGGAAATGATTACCCTTTTTCTCTGAGAGCCCCTAACAATTATCATTAAGTTTCTGTTTTAAGTTTCTATGGAGGAAATTTCAATTAATTGGGAATATTTTGTATACACCATTGAATACATCACCATTTATCATCATCATCGTTTTTACGTCCGCTTTCCATGCTCGTATGGGTTGGACAGGTCCTTTGTCATCTCTGTGAGACTCAGCAATTTGAGGTCAGCTCTCACAATCTCTGCCCAGGTCTTTCTTGGTCTAAATCTACAACTTCCTTCCACTGGCATTTCCTAGCACTTCTTCACCCAACGGTTATTGTCCATGCACATCACATGCCCAAACCAACACAGTCTTCTCTCCTGCACACTATCTCAGATTCCTCTTAATCCCAGCTTCTCCCTCAACTCATCAAAGCTCTGCCTTTCTTACATTTACATTGCACATCCAACAAAGCATGGTTGCTTCATTTCTCTCCAGTCTATGCACATCCTCTGCCATCACAGCCATGCAGCACCACACTTCGCACACATGCATATATTAAATGTTTTCTAAATCCTCCTCCCACCATTATTAATGAGAGAAATAAAATCATGAAATAAAAAAAAGTATCAAAATAAAACAATAATTTTACGTACTCATGGACACGGCCATCACCATGGAGATCAGATAATCCAAAGCTAATGTAATGCCAATGGGGAGGGATGTTTCTGTTTGGATCACCAGAGTTAGCATACATGCTGATATAGTCCAGAGGATCAGGTCCACCTAACCTAAAAGAAGAAAAATGTAAAATCAAGTTTCATTCCCATGAAAAAAAAGAATTCAGTTCTTGGTTTCAAATGTCTTTGGTCAGCTACTTTCTTTATATTACTCTTGGGTCCCAAATAATGGGTGGGGGTGGAATAAGCAGGGAGGGGGTATGAAAATCAGTAACTTTTCTAGGTTGACTCCATTGATTTCTTAAAAACAAGAATTAGACATTTAATTGACATATTGAGACCCCAACCCATCTTATTTATTTTATAACATGGGATTTCTGGTAATGTACTTTTTTGTCATGTAGAATGTCTGAAGAAAATTGTCATAGGAACGCTACCACTTAAAATAAAATTTTGCCAGAAATAGATTAGCAAAATTTAATTTGTGGGGTGTTGGAAAAAATCTGAAAAATTAATAGCAGTGGAGATGCGATTATTCAAGACCCAAGATTACATGAATTTCAAATAAAAGAACGTATTATTTCAACATTTAACATTCAAATCAACTGAATCTTGTAATCATAAGAACTACTGTCTGTTTAAAAATCTGCCATTCTTACATTGTTTATACTCTTCAACACCATTCTAATAAATATTGCCTGTACAGGTAATCAAAGTGTGTATACATTTTTTTTTTTTTGGGGGGGGGGGGGGGGGGGTCATCTTGTGTGTATGACTCATAAACACTAAAAAGCTTTTTAAAAGTCAACTATTGCATTCTAAAGTGGTCTAATGTGAGATACGGCCAATAATGGCCTGGAAGTGATTCTGACCATCAACAACATCAGGAGGACATTCTGGTTAGGGACTATGGACAATTTCTAAAACTCTTTGTGCCGGCAAAATTACAGGTAGTGGAAGCTTTACCTGTTTGGATAAACTCCACAGGTATAGCTGTCAGACCTGTCCAAGTTGCTTGCAGTGTGACAAAAGCCTCAAGCATATACAAAGTCAATATTCATACATTGTTGATTTGCAGGCTTATGATGTTAAACATCTATGATAGCTTCCGGTACCTAGGAGATCAGATTAGCATGGGAGGAGGGTGTTCCAAGGCCATAGTATCTAGAATAAGGACGGGTTGGAAGAAGTTTAGGGAGCTGCTTCCTCTGTTGACGAAGAAGGGTTTCTCCCTGCGTACGAAAGGCCGGTTGTATGATGCCTGTGTGAGGAGCGCGATGCTGCATGGTAGTGAGACATGGGCAGCAACCGCAGAAGATATGCGACGGCTGGAGAGAAATGAGGCAAGCATGCTCCGTTGGATGTGCAGTGTAAATGTGCGTGAACGACCCAGCATAAATGTGTTGAGAGAGAAACTGTGTCTGAGAGGGATAGAATGTAGTGTACGGGAGAGGAGACTGAGGTGGTATGGACATGTGATGCACATGGAGGATGACCGATGGGTGAAGAAGTGCCAGGAAATGCCAGTTGAAGGAAGACGTGGTAGAGGTAGACCACGAAAAACATGGGCGGAGGTGGTGAGAACAGACCTCAGATCATTGAAGCTCACGGTGGAGATGACGAGGGACCGTGACGAGTGGAGAGATGCTGTGCTGAATAAGACCCGTCCCACCCTTGCAAGCAGGGAAAAGCGGACGTAAAATGATGATGATGATGATGATGATGATGATGATGATGATCATGTGCATGGCAGATCTGGCTATAAACTAACTCTACTGTGCAGATCAAGCTACCATTTTTCTTTGACACAAAAGAGTGAGTACTCTTCTTCTGCCTGGTGGTTCTGGAGAAGGAAACCATGTAGCGGACACAGTCAAAAGGTTTGAGATCAGGACTTTTCTTCTCAACCTATAAGCCCTCACCAACTTCTTCAAGTAATACTGGAGGAGCAAGATGAGAGTAGAGAGGGAGGTCCTGCCTTCCAGTAAATTCTGTTTAAAGTGAGCAAGAGTTGTCAATTGTTAATGTTGGTGCCTTGTTGGTTTCTACAGTCTGATGCATTTCCTAATGCCAACCATTTTACAGAGTGTACTGAGGGCTTTTTATCATGACACCTACATGACCACTTTACAGAATGTACTGGGTGCTTTTTATCACGACACCTACATGACCACTTTACAGAGTGTACTGGGTGCTTTTTATCACGACACCTACATGACCACTTTACAGTGTGTAGTGAGTGCTTTTTGTCATGACACCTACATAATCACTTTACAGTGTGTAGTGGGTGCTTTTTGTCGTAGTACCTATATGACCACTTTACAGTGAAGACTGGGTGCATTTTGTCATGGCACCAAAAACAACCACATATATATCATCATCATCGTTTAACGCCCATCTTCCATGCTAGCATGGGTTAGACGGTTTTGTTCAAATTGGTGCGGGAATGGTCGGGAGAACATGCCTCACTCGCACAGAAGTGTCTCTGGCAGGTTTTTTACAGCTGGATGCCCTTCCTAACACCAACCACATTTACAGTGTTGACTGGGAGCCTTTTCACCATGTCTCCTACACGGCCACCTTACAATGTGGACTGTTGTGTGATCAACACAGTGGACAGGTAGAGGTATGGGGATGGGGTGTACATATATATATATATATATATATAAAAAGCATCCAGCCCACACCTCAAATTTTTAGCGACATTGTGCTTTTTATTATTTGATTTGAACCAGTGGAACTTTAAATTTGCGTTGTGATCTGTTTTGTTTTTTTCTTCTTTTAGGTGGTTTAATGAAAATGAGCCCCGCTAGGTGGAGTCAGCATATCTCCCTCACTGTCCTCCAAGTCAAATTTTCCATCCTGTTGGCCAGGACCCAGTGGCAGATGGCAAATTAGTTGGTGGTGGAGGATACCTGTTCAGACATCACTCCAACAACTAAAGTATATTTACACAAGAAAATAAATTATCTCTGTTCAAATAATTAGTGAAAGTGTGAGCCACAGTTGTTTCTCCTTAGTCAGAAGAAGTAGCTACATTTCTTGTGAGGAATCTAGCCAAGGCCCCCACCATCTTACCTCTTGCACACAACACACATCAACATATCCCCACCCCAACATCTCTACAATTTCTATTGTACTGACATGCACCCCAGAAGTTTTGAACCTGTTGTGGAAGTGCCTTGGGTGTGTACACCTTAAGCACCTAAAAACATATTCTTTGTCATTGCTTGCCAACTGATAGAGGGTTCTTGCACATGGTCACATGTTTCCAGTTAAAGACAACTGTAATCTATCTGGCCAGGACATACACTGAGGATATTCAACCAGGCCTAAACCAGGGGTTCTGTCATAATATGTACACATGTATAAATCCACGCATGTAATCATCATCATCATTTAACGTCAATGGGTTAGAAGAAATATATGTATACACTGCATGCATATATGATGGCTGCAAACACTGCTAAAAGTATTGCAATCGCATGTCAGATTCAGATGTGTGACGCTCGGATATGGCTTTTTAAGCCTGCTAGAGACTTGCACTCCTTTGCACATTGACAATAACTATGGATCTCCCTGGCCTCAGGTCTTGCATCAGGTTGCCTGTGAACCTTCACAATACCATGGAGATCATAGTTCACTGGTTCTCTTTGAACATGGCTGCCACCGTATATACAGTATATACATATGTATGTGCCATACAGTATATACATATGTATGTGCCATACAGTATATACATATGTATGTGCCATACAGTATATACATATGCATGTGCCATACAGTATATACATATGTATGTGCCATACAGTATATACATATGTATGTGCCATACAGTATATACATATGTATGTGCCATACAGTATATACATATGTATGTGCCATACAGTATATACATATGTATGTACCATACAGTATATACATATGTATGTGCCATACAGTATATACATATGCATGTGCCATACAGTATATACATATGTATGTGCCATACAGTATATACATATGTATGTGCCATACAGTATATACATATGTATGTGCCATACAGTATATACATATGTATGTGCCATACAGTATATACATATGTATGTGCCATACAGTATATACATATGTATGTGCCATACAGTATATACATATGTATGTACCATACAGTATATACATATGTATGTGCCATACAGTATATACATATGTATGTGTCATACAGTATATATATATGTATGTGCCATACAGTATATACATATGTATGTACCATACAGTATATACATATGTATGTGCCATACAGTATATACATATGTATGTGCCATACAGTATATACATATGTATGTACCATACAGTATATACATATGTATGTGCCATACAGTATATACATATGTGCCATACAGTATATACATATGTATGTACCATACAGTATATACATATGTATGTACCATACAGTATATACATATGTATGTGCCATACAGTATATACATATGTATGTGCCATACAGTATATACATATGGATGTGCCATACAGTATATACATATGTATGTGCCATACAGTATATACATATGTATGTGCCATACAGTATATACATATGGATGTGCCATACAGTATATACATATGGATGTGCCATACAGTATATACATATGTATGTGCCATACAGTATATACATATGGATGTAGACGCAAACAAAAAAAAACATTGTAAGGATATACACCTATTCTAGTGAGTGCACATGGGTGCATGATGCAGGCCCACCCCATACATGTGACCAATATACACATACATGCACACATATACATACATATACACACCCATACGCATACACATATATATATATATATATTTTTCAACATAAACAAGCATACATATGTATTCAAACACAAACATACATGTACATACACACATACCTATAAACTACATAAGGTGAGAGTGGGCAGAGTTCTAAGATTGGATACTAACTAGTCAAGGGAGTAAAGTCTTGTTCAGGAAATGTGATGAAGGTTAGAGTGGGTGAAGTGAAGGGAGATGGTTAGAGTGGGTATATATATATAATTAATTAATTAATTTAATTAGATGATTCCATTGATTGATTAATTATTTATGTTTGTTTAATAATTCTGGTTGAGAGCTTATTCGGCATGTTGAACAGAATCAATTCCTTTGTTCACATTTTGAATTTGTCTGCCAAAAACCCGGATGTTACTTCCTCTGCTGGAGAATGAACATGTGACAGCGAGGCAGTGTCTGCTACTACAGTAGTAATTTACTGCTACACTTCACACTGGTCTTAGACACAGAACGGAAACCTGTTGATAACGTGAGTCCCCGTTTTGGACTACAATTACCAAAGACTTGTGTATTGCGCAAGTCGGATTGTTGATTTTGGATTCATAGAAACCAATTGAGGATATTATGTAATACCCTTTCGATATGGTCCAGGTTTGTTATATAACCCGATTGTATTTTGTTGTTGTGGTGGCTTCTGTGGCTATGTCCCCTAACCACAGTTTTCAATTTGTCACGCTATTTAACGTATGTTTCTTATTCTAAGGCATAACTTATCGATTTATCGATACATCCTTATTGAGTGCTTTGTGCAAATCCAAATTGCTACTTCGAGGATATTGTCCAACTGCCATAACTTCGATTTCACTAACCTTCCACTCGTATTGATGGGTATGGACCAACTCGAGAGCTGCAAATCGTTACAGATTTTCCAGGGCCGCCCACCACCATCCCTACACGCCCTTTCACCACTTGTTTCATTTTAATTTTTTTACCCTCTTTTTAATTTTTTTCCCTTCCCTTTAACCCCTCCCCCCTTTTAATGTCTTTCCACCACTCCCCTCACACCCTCGGAACTCTTTTCCTTCCCACTTTTCTCCTGATGAAGGGCTTATGCCCGAAACGTCGTCCCCCACCTCCCACTCTCAAGCGTGAACCTAATACTAACACTGTTTGTACTGCACTCTTCATTGTTGATTTTTTTTTTTGTTTTAACTTATATATATATATATATACAAGGTTTATATATAAGTTATTCCGGGTTGAATCGGAGGTAACCACAGTAAGTAAGGTACTCAATACATAGCAGAGTATAAATGTTTTCATATAGAAGAGCTTCTACAGCACTAGAACTGTTTCATTCATGAGAAATCATCAGGAAGCTGGCTGTCCAAGTAAGTGGTGGTATTTATATCTTTTCTTTTCTGGTGGTAGGGGAGTGGGATGGGTGGAGGTCATTGGTTGATGGATTTAAAGAACAGGGAGTTCATTAAAAGCTAATTCTTTAAAGCCATAGTATTAAGTAAGGCAGAAAGAATACTGTAAACAAATTCAAATTTGGAATACCAATCCTTGTTTATCTCTTAAACTAACAATGCCTGTAAGACAGGTGTCTACAGGATGGTGGGGTTCATTGGTTTAAAGAAAAGGGAAATTCTTTAGAAGCTAATTCTTTAAGGCTGAAATAAGGGTGACAAATGCAGAAAGGGTTCCATCAACAGATTCAAGTGTTATGGTGCTTCCCCTTATTGTGAAGTTTCTCTTAATATATATTTGTGTGTGTATGTGTATGTATATATATGTGTGTATTTATGTATACGTATGTACACATCATCATCATCATCGTTTAACGTCCATCTTCCACGTTGGGTTGTTATTTCAAGTTCCTCAGTGAAATAACAACCCAACCAGGAACTGGACATATCAGAGTATTGACAAAATTATACACCTCAACAACATATGTACTTGTCTATACCACACTAATTCGGACTGCCTGAAGAGGTCACAGCCAAAGATGGCTGTCACTGAAATATATATAGCAGTAATAAACGAAGCTAAATTTTAAACATTTTACTTTTTATTTAACTTATTTTATATATATATATATATATATATATATATATATATATATATAGTTAAAACAGAAAACAAAAACAATAATGAAGAGTGCAGTACAAAGTGTTAGTATTAGGTTCACGCTTGAGAGTGAATACATAGAAAGATATATATAGGAACAAATATCTATATAAATACATATATATACTCTGTCCCTACTCTACTTATACACCCTTTATACACCCCCTTTACTGCTTTCCACACATCATTATCAATTCCATTCCTTTAAGACAAAGCTTAGAGAAGTTACAGACATAATAAATATATGTATGATGTATACACTTCGATGTGTGTGTGTGTATGTGTGAGTGTATGTATGTGTGCATGTGTGAGTGTATGTTTGTGTGTGTGTTTGTGTGTGTCTGTGTGTGTGTGTGTGTTAAAACTATCCTGTTGTCAGTCAGCAATGACACACAGACATTCCTAAACTGTCAGTGTGTGGTCTGATGTCAGCAACCTAGACATTACTACACACACACCACCACACTAAACTACACACACACCACCACACTAAACTACACACACACAACCACACTAAACTACACACACTCCACACCACCACACTAAACTACACACACACACCACCACCACCACCACCACACTAAACTACACACACACACCACCACACTAAACTACACACACACCACCACACTAAACTACACACACTCCACACCAAACAGGCGGAGGGGAGGGGGCGGGGGCAAATACTCTTGTAGGGCGGTGGTGGTAGTGGTGGTTGAGGTGGTGGTGGTAGTAGTGGTGGCTGAGGTGGTGGTAGTGGTGGCTAAGGTGGCAGTTGTAGTGGGTGAGGTGGTGGTGGTAGTAGTGGTGGTGGCTGAGGTGGTGGTAGTGGTGGCTGAGGTGGTGGTAGTAGTGGTGGTAGTGGTGGTGGTGGCTGAGGTGATGGTGGTGGTGGTGGTGGTGGTGGTGGTAGTGGTAGTAGTGGTGGCTGAGGTGGTGGTAGTGGTGGCTGAGGTGGTGGTGGTAGTGGTGGTTGAGGTGGTGGTGGTAGTAGTGGTGGCTGAGGTGGTGGTAGTGGTGGCTAAGGTGGCAGTTGTAGTGGGTGAGGTGGTGGTGGTAGTAGTGGTGGTGGCTGAGGTGGTGGTAGTAGTGGTGGTAGTGGTGGTGGTCGCTGAGGTGATGGTGGTTGTGGTGGTGGTGGTGGTAGTGGTAGTGGTGGTGGTGGTAGTGATGTTCATAGTAGATAATTGTAAATGATGTTGGTAACAATACAATGCTGCTGGTGGTAGTGGAAATTGTGGTTGTAGCAGTAGTGGTAGTAATGGTGGTGGTAGTAGTGGCTGAGGTGGTTGTGGTGGTGGCTCAAGTAGTAGTAGTAGTAGTGGCTGTGGTGGCGGTAGTAATAGTAGTGGTAGTAGTAGTAGTGGTGACTGAGGTGGTGGTGGTGGTGGCTGTAGTAGTGGTGGTGGTGGTGGTAGTAGTAGTAGGTGGTAGTAGTAGTGGTGGTGATAGTAATAGTAGTGGTGGTGATGGTAGTAGTAGTAGTAGGTGGTAGTAGTAGTGGTGGTGGTAGTAGTAGTGGTGGTGGTAGTAATAGTAGTGGTGGTGGTAGTAGTAGTGGTGGCTCAAGTAGTAGTAGTAGTGGCTGTGGTGGTGGTAGTGGTGGTGGTGGTGGTAGTAGTAGTAATGGTGGTAGTAATAGTAGTGGTGGCGGTAGTAGTAGTAGGTGGCTGAGGTGGTTGTGGTGATGGCTGTAGTAGTAGTAGTGGCTGAGGTGGTGGTGGTGGTGGCGGTAGTAGTGGTGGTGGTGGTAGTAGTAGTAGTGGTGGTGGTGGTGGTGGTAGTAGTAGTGGTGGTGGTGGTAGTAGTAGTAGTGGTGGTGGTGGTATTAGTAGTGGTGGTAGTAGTGGCTATGGTGGTGGTAGCAGGAACAGTAGCAGCTACAAGCTAAGGTGAAACCTGCACCAAAAGATCAAGACAAGGAAATTTCATAGGTTGCTGAGAACGAAAAGAATTCATGAGTAATCACTAGAGATGCTATTGGTAGCAAGGAAACATGTGAGTGTCCAGGAAACAGATGAGAGAGTTCGGGAAACATGAGAGTGTCCGGGAACATGTGAGAGTGTCCAGGAAACACTAGAGATGCTATTGGTAGCAGGGAGACAGGTGAGAGAGTCCAGGAAACAGGCGACAGTGTCCAGGAAACAGGTGAGAGAGTCCGGGAAACAGGCGACAGTGTCCAGGAAACAGGTGAGAGAGTCCGGGAAACAGGTGAGAGAGTCCAGGAAACAGGCGAGAGTGTCGAGGAAACATGGGGGGGGGGGGGGTCCGGGAAACGTGTGAGAGTGTCCAGGAAACATATACACTAGAGATGCTATTGGTAGCAGGGAAACAGGTGAAAGTCCAGGAAACAGGTGAGAGAGTCCAAGAAACATATACACCAGGTTCAAACACAAAGGAGCCAAACTCCCACTGACACTGCCTCCGAGCAAATGGGGCCCATGTGCTGGCCACCCTGCGACCCCTGCAGTCAGAATAGAGAAGGCATTTCTCCGGAGGATGAGGAAAAAGATGTGCCAGTCATGTACAAATGTAAGTAAATAAATCAGTAAACAGAATATAATTCTTAAACAAATTTTGATCCAAAAGTTCAATAGAACTCCCCAGGGTCATCCCATCAACCCCTCGGTTGAGTTGAGATGGGGGTCAATATCGATCACTTTGAGGGCCCTGCATTAGACTATCAACACAGTGGTCTTCAGTTCAATACCACTGCAGGAATTTCATTGTGTATTTGGGTAGTGCTGTAAATTCTATACTGTCTCACTTAGCTGTCGGATAATAAATATCAAATCTTCCAGGAATTTTACCTGCAACAGACTGATATGCAGTGGGGGTAGATATAGTTCTCATTTTTTTTTTTACAAATGATACCCCCTCCTACTACATCCTCCAGGGTAATAATGACTAACCTATTTGAACCTACTCACCCTTATACCACAGGAATGCTTTGCAAACAAAGCAATATATACTTTATGTGTAAATAAATACTGAGTAATGATAAAGAGAGTAGCAAACTGATAGGGTATTTCTTTTGTTGTGACACTGTCCACCCTGTAAGGTGGTTGTACTGGTGCCACAACAAAATGCACCCAGTCCACCCTGTAAGGTGGTTGTACTGGTGCCACTACAAAATGCACCCAGTCCACCCAGTAAGGTGGTAATGTTGGTGCCATGAAAAAAGGTCCAAGGACTCACTGAAATGTGGTTGGCATTAGGATGGACAGCCAGCCATAGAAAGCCAAATCCAAAACAGATTGTATGAGCAAGACATGCTCACCTGACCTGTCTTCATAACATGACAGTCCAACTAATACATGCAAACATGGACAATAGATGTTAAATGGTGATGATGATGATTGCATCAATACGACAGAAGTTATGGGATCATCACCTCCTCTGGGATGCATAAAATAACAACTTATATAATTTTTTTATTTAGTCTCTCTTTTATTTTTCAGATTTTTGTCTTGTTAATGTGAATTTTAAAAAAACCAGCACAAGAAAAAGGAAAGCTTGTGAGAAGCTGATGACTGTTTAAGCAATCATAGTAGGTGGAATGGAAGTGATTAAAGACAAGGTAATAGTAATTACAAGTGAAAGCTTGACATGTCTGGTTGGAGTAATCATAAAATTGAAAGAGAATGTCAGAATGACCTAACAACATCTGCAGCATACAGCAATGCCAACATACTTCTGTAAAGAAGGCAGATGTGAAGAAGATGGACAACACAGTAATAGAATATTTTAACCCTTTCATTACTATATTTCTGATAAAATACACTATTTTAATTCATCAATGAAGAATTTCAATGGATTTACTCAATTTATTTCAATTATCAAGATGGCATTTGTTAAATAGGAAAAAGATTTTTATATAAAATTATGTTGGGTGATTTTGATTAAAAAATAAGAACCTTTTAAATGGATAGTTTTATTCTAGAGAACGAGAAATGGTTTTGGGCAGATTGGTATTGAAAGGGTTAAATACTTTACAGAATTAAAGTTTTATCTCATTTGATGCAGAATTCAAATGTTTAGTCTACCTTCATCATCATCATCGTCATCACCAATACCACCAGTATTTAACACCCATTTTTCCACACTAGCACAGGTTAGACGAGTTGTGCTGTTGTGAGACAAGTCAGGTCGAGTGACCATATCTTGCTCATACAGGATCTGTATTTTGGCTTGAATGCCCTTCCTAACACCAACCACATTTACAGTGTGTATAATAATAATAATAATGAAAATATTGTGTACAGTGCTCAGGTGCACTACAACTCATCAAAAGTGTATGTATAGTACATCGGGTAATGTACAAACGTCAGGAAAATGAACAGAGCATGAGTCATGATATACACGTGTGCATGTGTATGGAAGGGGGACATCAGGTGTAGTTTTGGCGAATTTCAGGAAGCATGAGGGTTTTAAAGGATGCAGTGTCTCGGCAGCTAACAACTGATGCAGGAAGTTTGTTCCATGCTTCAGCAACTCTAAGCGTGAAAAAATGCTTTTTATCGTGTCACCTATATGACCACTTTACAGTGCAGACTGGGCGCTTTTTGCCGTGACACATACATGACCACTTTACAGTGCGGACTGGGCGGTTTTTGCCATGACACCACACCTACATGACGACTTTATAGAATGGGCTGATATGAGATTCAATTATTGGATTGCGACCATACTGGAACATCACCTTTAAGGGTTTTAGTCATTCATAGAAAACCCCTACACATATTTCATCAATTTCTATTTACTGAATAGATAAGTTACTTTTCTGACATAAACAGATGCAATTTGCTCCACTGTTTTATTGAAATATAGAGGTGAGAGATCAGTGACTGCGTGGAGTGAAGAGGTCCTTTTTAGCCTGCAGTGAATGAGATGACCATTCTAGTTATGGTACCACAATGAAACACACTTTGAACCCCCTGTAAAGTGGTGGACAAACAAACTGAGACAATGTAGAGTAGGCCCTTTGACTTTGAGCCAACATTATGACACCTTGAGCAAGTATCTTCTACTAGAGCCTTGGGTTAACCAAAATCTTGTCAATGGATTTGGTCACTGGAAACTACGAGGAAGCTTGTCATGTGTGTGTATTTCTTTGCTTGTTTTGTATATGTCTTGTATACAGAATACATCCCACAGATATCCAATTTAACAAAGCTGAGCAGTATATACTATACTTAAAAATAAAGTATGGATTGGTACAAGGAAAAGCATCTGGCAGAGAAAAACTGCCTCAAAAGAATTTCATCCAACCCATGCCAAAATAGAAAAGTGGGTATAAAAACAATGATGATGATCATCATCATGTCAGATTCCACAGGCTTTTGTCTACTAAATTCAACTCACAAGGCATTGGTCAACCCAAGTCTTCAATAGAAAATATTTGACCAAGGTACTGTACAGTGGAATCTTACTGAAACCATATGGTTGCAAAACAAACCCTTTAACTACACAGTAATATATTGAGGAAGTGACCAATGCAATCACAGGTTCCTTACACTTGGGTTTCTTGCTATATTTTTACCCAACTGTCACACTCCATAGGCATCACATGTCCATACCAGCTCAGACTTGCACTACATACTGATTCCTTTTACATCAAGTTTTTCTCTTAATACACTATGTTCTGGTTTTCAGGCTAACATAACTCATTCCATGAAATGTTCTCACTTCATAACTTCATACATTTTTTGTACATGTTCCACACTGAATGTCCATTTGTTTCACAACTATGCATTATCACATTTCACACACAAACACTGTATGACCTGCCCTTTACTCAGAAACAAAATCCCTTTGATGCCAGTAGAAGTTCCCTGAACTTTTACAACACTATTCTTATTCTGCTAACTATTCTTTTAGAAATCCACTTCCCCTGTTAAGTATTTAAAAGAAGGTATTTCCTTGGAACCCTAATTGTTAACATATGAAGTACTTCATCTGTCAGTTTTCTTTTTTTTTAAGAACTTAAGTGTGTAATTTGAGGAGAGATTAGGTTGCTATTTCTAGCATCCCAAATGGCTTCTTCATTAGCTTGTATGTTCAATCAAATTCTCAAGATTAACTTATTAAAACAATTCAATACAGCCACTATGAAAGTGGTATCCTGGCATGGCTTTCACTGTAATGGCTAGAATAAACCATTTTTCAGTCAGTACCCAGTGGTTAATCTATTCAAGTCATATTAGTACTAAACTTATTAAGAAGGTAAACTTTGAATATTGTTTTCTAAACTGTTGTGTGACTTAATGATATAATAACATGTTGACAAACAGCTCAGAAACTGTAAAATATAAAAGGAAAAATAATTGTTTCTACTTTTGGCACAAGGCCAGCAATTAATCTAGTGCATTACTGGTACTTTATTTTATCGACCCCGTAAGGACGAAAGGCAAAGTTAACCTCGGCGGGATTTGAACTCGGACCATAAAGGGTCATAAGAGTCCATTAATAGTAAAACTGTCATCTCTTATTGAGGATCAATGAAAATATATATAAACATGTTGAGATTTGATCTGAGAACCAAAAGATAGTGGAGGAATATTTCCTTAACAGTTCTGCTATTTTCCCATTCCCATTACATTCTAGAAGAAGAATTAAAGTTAAGACGTCATGTTAATGGGATGTATATGAGTGATTGATTGAAAAGGAGAAGGAATTCTTTTTTAAAATAAGGTAAGTTTGGGCAAGCAAACCAAAACCTTGATCAGATTAAAATATTTTCTAAACATGACACACCTAGAGAAGAGAGAAAGAGAGGTTTGATGCAAAGAATAAAACAAAACATATATATATACAGGGTGTGGACGATATTTGTTCACAATTTTCAACTGCTATTTTTATGCAAATTTTTTTTACTTCCGTTGTCACTCTTATCTTCATAAAAACAGTGACTATATTTCCATTATTTATTTTCAGAATAATTGATTATGAATAATTTTGAACCTCCAAATTTGTGGAAGAGACACGGAGTTCTTCTTGGAATCCGCGCCGGGAGGACAAATAAGGAAATTTCAGACTTTCTCAGCGTCAGCAGGAGAATGGTGGAAAAGATCAGAAAGGAATTGGAAGATTCAGGATTCGACTACGAAGCAACATCAGAGAGGAAAACACATGATCGACGATCTGACGCCTTCAAAAATCCCGAGTTCGTCGCTGAAGGTCAGGATATCATCAACAATGAACCTAGCAAGTCGATGCGTGCCATTGCAAGAGAGAAAGGCGTGGATGAAAAGCTCATTAGGCTGGTGGTACATGAAGACATTCGCTACATTTCATACAAGATAGGAAAGGACAATTTCTGTCAAAGGCGATGCAAGAAAAGCGACTGAAGCACGCAAAGAAGCTGATCAACAAGTTCAAACACCCACTGGTGCCAGACATGCTGTGGTTTTTCTCCGACGAGAAAAACTTCTGCCAAGACCAGAAGATCAACTCCCAGAACAACAGGTGGCTCGCTGTCTCATCCATAGACGTGCCCAGTGTCATACAGACAAAGTTTCCAGTGACAACATTGGTCTTAGGTGTCGTCATGCCACCACACTTCTTCCCTGAGGACCTCAAGCTGAACACCGATGGCTACATCCGCGTTCTGAGCGAGGTAGTAAAGCCCTGGATCGACCAGGTAGCTGCAGGTAGGCCGTACGTGTGGCAGCAAGACTCAGCGCCCTGCCATACCAGCCGAAAGACCCAAGCCTGGCTGTCAGAGAACTTCGTCGACCACACTTCACCTGACATCTGGCCTCCCAGCTCGCCTGACTGCAACCCCTTCCACTTCTTTGTGTGGGGCGCAGTGGAATGAGACACCAACAGATCTAGCTGCAATACGAAAGACAATCTGAAGGCCAGGATCACAAGTGCCTTTAGGGACCTAAGTCGGGGGACAGTGACGAAGGCCTGTAGCCGGTTCCGAGGCCGCCTTGAGGCCGTCATCAAAGCCAATGGCAGGTTTTATCGAGTGAGATCGAAAGAACAAGTCATGAAAACAAACTGACCTAAGTTTGATAAATATATCTTAAAAAATAAAACTACTGTGTTATTTTTTCCTAGACAGTAATCTTGCGAACAAATATCGTCCGCACCCTGTATATGCATACAAACACACATATATATGCATACAAACACACATATATGCATACATACACACATACATGCATACATACACACACACACATATGCATGCATATACACATATATACATACATATATATATGTGTGTGTGTGTCCTTTGAAAGTAGAACAGCTAAGGAGCAAAATCTATTTAATATGATATTAGCAAGTTTAAGGAGAAAAACTACCTCACCACTGCCAAGCAACTTCTGTAGACTGTGACAAGTTTGACCACCCAAGTTGAAATAGACTCTCTAGTTATGAAGCTATATGTCTCCCTATCTCTTCACTCCAAAACAGAGAAAGGAGGCAGCTAATATTACACCCCCTTGGTCAGTAGGTTTATCTGACTGACTTTAACAAAGATCTTAGAAACACATTGAGAAGTGGGGGAGGAAACAATGTTTATAGAGCAGAGGGAAGAAAGGGAGAGGAGTTGGAGGGAAAAGGGAAGAGAAAGAATATGAGCCTTGTAACTGTGAGAGAAAAATGAAGCCTATATGTATGTGTAATGAGAGAGAGAGAGAGAGGGGGGGGGGAATGTCTTATGCATGTGTAAGAATAAACAAGTTTGAATGACATTAACTCAGGTGGATGTGGTGGGGGGGATAGATTTTTTAAAGGTAAATAAACAAATAACCCTCTTGCCTTGTAAATATGGCTAACAAAGGAAGCCTAGATAGAGAACAGATCAAGAATCAACAAGCTTAATATAAACTCCCGGGGTCTGGAATAATGCCCACCCACCCTCCTCCCCCTATTAATTTTCCAAATTTTTTCCAGTCCCCCTCGGCTCTTATTCTACCACCACCCCAACCCACTTCCACTTATGAAATTTTACTAATTTATCTCCAGCGAAATTTTATTTCAAGTGGTAGCATTCCTGCGATAATTAATTTTCTTTAGAAATTAAAAAACATTCTACATGACAAAGAAAGTACATTACTAGAAATCCCTTACGTTATAAAAATAAATAGGATTGGTTGGGGTCTCAATATGTAAATTAAACGACTAATTCTAGGTTTTAAAAAAGTCAACAGAGACAACCTAGAAAAATTAACAATCCCCCCTCCTTATTCCAACCCCCACCCAACTCCTATTATTTGGGACCTGGGGGTAAATAAACAAACAACACTCCTGACAATGGAAGCCTAGGTAGAGAGCAGATGAAACATTAACACACTTAATAGACTCAAAAATACAACAAATAGAAAACAGTTTTAGTGGATAATACAACAAACAAATAGAATAATCTCTATATTGAACCAATCTGGGAGTTCTTACTTTAGATATTGGACCAATCTGGGAGTTCCCTACTTTAGATATTGGCCCAATCTGGGAGCTCCCTACTTTAGATATTGGACCAATCTGGGAGATCCCTACTTTAGATATAGGTTTTTTTAGGGGCACTTTTCCATGCTGGCATGTGTTGGATAGGATATATATACAGTCCTATGTCCGTGTTTGTTTACACTTGATAGGTTTGATGCTGTATGGCTGGAATCAAAATCAGTGCTGAGAAAACAAGGAAACCTGCGCTGTGCACTCTATATGTGAATGGAGTTCCACTGAAGCTGGTGGAGAAATTCACGTATCTAGGGGATGTGTTCACGAGTGATGACAGGCAGGAGGCTAAATTAAGTGCAAGAATTGTAGGAGCTGGTTGTAATGCGCCAGCTTCAGCATTCAGTAACCAGAAGAAGGGAGGTAGGTTAGACGGGTCTACATAAACCAAATCAGTACTGATGTGGGGCTACTGAACTCCCCGACAGGATGGGCATTTGCATCTCACATACTTTACATCTTTTCCCTATGATGCTAACAGGGCTACAATTAGCTCCCTGCTTCCAGAAGTTAAACATGACTTTCAATGAAAGTTTCATGTTATTTATTTATGTAATGTCAGTAGAGGTAGACTGAGAAAGACCTGGGCAGAAGTGATGAGAGCTGACCTCAAATTGCTGAGACTCACAGAGGAGATGACAAAGAAACGTGACAAGTGGAGAGATGATGTGCTGAGAAGGACCCAACCAACCCATGTGCGCATAGAAAAATGGACGTAAAAATGATGATAATGGTGATTAATGTTTAGTTTCATGAGTTTTTACTATTTCATCTCATGTAAGCTATCTCTGGATCTAGCTTGTGTAGTATGACTCATTGTTTTCTGTTATCAACAATATCATCAATAAACTTAACTATATGATAGAAATCTTAGCTAGCAGTACAGCTTTTATCACTTTTAAATAAAACATTTCAAAATTTTTTAAATCTTTTTCTAATGAATACTGTTTCCAAATTAAACATTGTTTACTTATGATGACACATGTAAATGAAAATACACTATGATGTGTTCACATTATAGCTTTTTTGATATACACAAACTCCCAACTAAATGTAGATAAAATAATAACACAGACATTCTGAACACTGTGCATGCATGTGTGTGTATCGCAGTGGTTTGTATCATGCAATGTGTTTGTGGCCAAGATACTTAACTATTAATGGTGCAGTCCACTTAATTCCAAATATATACCACAAGCTAGTATAGTTCATTAATATATGTAACGGTAGCTGCATTGTAAAGTTGGCAAATATTTTTTCTGTGGTGAATTCAATTCCTCAATTCCCTCGCCCTCCCACAAAAACATACTAGTGGCACAGAAATTAATTACACAAGATGTGTCAAATTATGTAAAGCACTAGCAGAAAAACCACCCTTCAATTGGTTTTCTGCTAGCATGTGTAGTGTGCATATTTATATTATATGCAAATATATAATATGCATGCGGATATACGTCAAATAAAATTGTAATTGACAATATGCACGGAAATTGAAGAGGGACTGTGTTACACTGTCTTCTGTAATCAGTAAAGTAATCCATGATACATTTAAAAAAGATGATATTATATATAAACTACATTACGGTGAAATGTAATGAAAAAGGAGAAAATTAGCGACAGAAATATAAACCTTATTATATATCAATGCAAATATATGAACGTTTATATAAGCGATATAATATAGTGTATGTTATATCATAACTGGAAGTATTGACATTTGAAAATTTTAAAAGAAGTCAATCTTAAAATAAGCAATCATTATATGTAAGAATATTTATGTTTAATCAACAGCTACGAAATTTAGTACATAAATTATGTAATATTCATTCATTATTTATTCAAAGTAATTCAACTTATTTTACTAATGGGATAAAAAAAATATATTCAGGAGACAGTCCCACACTCCTCCCTTTATTATATTATTATTAAGGCAATCTATCTAGAAGATTAGTAACTCTGTATAAAAATTGAATGAAGAAAACATGAACTCCCAAAACCCTTAATGAAGGCAACCTGCCAAGGAGAGCAGCAACTGACACAATCTAGAGAGGGCACATTAGTCTGAGAAACAACCTTTCTATGGCCGCTAACATATTAAAATGAACCCAGTGTACTCAGCTGTAGAAATGAGTTGTGACATCAGTGGTGCCAAGCTGTATCAGCCTTTCCCTTGGACAACGTCAGTAGCATGGAGAGGAGAGACTGGTATGCATGGATGACTGCTGGTCTTCCACAAACAACCTTGCCAGGACTTGTCCCTCGGACGGGAACCTTCTTGTTGAAAATTCCATGTCATTCGTGACCAAACAGGGTCTTTACTTTAACACACGCTGTAAAGTGGTTGGTGATAAGAAGGACATTAAGCCAGTAAAACCATACCAAAAATATGAAAACCACAATCACAATGTATATATATAGTGCTTAATACTAACCATGTTAGTGCTGTACACAGTAGTGGGGTATGTAAGTGGAAACATCTAGTGAGGTGTGGCCACCATTAAGTAATCACACACTTCCTTTCAGGTGATAGAGTATGCCACAGACTTTTTAAGTTTTGACACAATGAAAAAGAACCCAGTCCACACTGTAAATGTGGTTGGTGTTAGGAAGGGCATCCAGTCATAGAAACTAAGATCTGTATGAGCAAGACACAGTCGCCTGATCTGACTTGTCTCACAACAGAACAACTTATCTAACCCATGCTAGCATGGAAAATGGACATTAAATGGTGATGATGACTAGCCATAGACAATACAAGTGTCATTTCAACTAACACACCACAATTGGAACTGACAAGTGAACAGAAGAAATATTTCTATGAGGACCTCGTTCGGACCACCTCAATAACAAGTAATGATTTAATGGCCGTAGCTTGTAATGTTAATGGACATGTTGCAAAGCACCAAGATGGCTACTCTGGAGTACATAACTATGAGTATGACTTGAGGAATGTACAAAGGTCCAGTGTCCCAAATCACCAATGACGAAGTAGTAAATGTAGAAAAACAGTGTTTCATTACTCTTTTACCTGTTCCAGCCATCCGGCTGAGGCCATGTAAAATAAACACTCTGATATTTTAGCACCTTATTTCCATAGAATTTGAAGTTGGTGAAAATTGGCAAAAAATTGACGTTGAATATAATCCAACCCTCACCCCATTTTACCATCAATTTTTTTTTTGTCACCTATTTCTCGGCTTATATACAAGTATATACAGTAATTTGATGCTATTTTTTATTGTATAATGATAGATTGCCCTACATAGTACATATATTGATAGTTTATTTTGCATAATATATTAACCTCATCCACTCAATAGTGTACATATGATAGGCTAACAGTTTTCATATTAATGTGTTAATTCTACTTTTGTGTGTAATAACAACAGACTACTTTCTATTGAATATCTCATATATAATGATTGGAGAACTGTGAGACTGTGACCAGTTTATTATTTTACATCATGTTATTATAATAAGTTGGATTACTTTGAATAAATCATGAATGAATATTATGTAATTTATCTACTAAATTTCTTAGCTCTTGTTTAAACATAAATAATCTTAAATATAATATATTGCTTATTTCAAGATTCACTTCTGTTAAAACTTTCAAATGTCAACTTCCGTTAGCGTTCATATCATAACATTAAATGTATCAAGGATTACTTTACTGATTTCAGAAGAAAGTGTAACAGTCTTTGTTCAATTCATGGGTATATTGTCAATTTACTTTTCAATTTGTGTATCATATCTATATGCATATATATTTGTGTTTAATATCAATATGCACACTACATATGCTAGCAGAAAACCACCCTGAGGGCAGTTCTGCTAGTATAGAGTAATGATTGGTACCTTTATTAATGTGGGATATAATTTAGAAATTATAATTATGAAATACTTCACAGTCGACAAGCAAATGAGAGAGCTTGCATGCAGTTGCTCAACCTTGCCATGAGCTACAGCCTAATCTCCCACAAACAACACCCTGCCATTTTAGAAAAAAAAAGGACACATTAGACAATGTGAATGTGGGTCCATGTGCCTGAAGAAAATACAGGATAGTTATGGCTAGAATAGCTTTGATCATGAGAACTGTTTGATCAGGGCTAACCTAGGACTAAACAATCACCTCACTACCAAACAAGATAGCCACTGGGAATAGATACCTATACTACCCACAGGCCAGTTCATGTAGACTGTACCCAAATTAAGGTTCAATTGCATAGTCACTTGCATAGTGACTTGTGATAATTAAGAGACTCAACTCAAGCACTGCCACAGCTTTAAAATTGTTTATTTGGCCGCCAAAGTAGTTCAACTCAACACTGGAAGCTAACAAAGGTCCTTATGGATCTAATTTCATGGCAACACTATATACATAATGAATAGGACTCAATGTACATATTTTATTTATAACCCATGCTATACTGATATACAATTGCTAGAAGCAACTATTGTTGAAGTGTCAACCTTGTACTATTATGCAAATTGGGGGCTGTCTCATACATTTTATTAAGTTGTCTTCCCCGATTTTATCTCACTATCTGGGGAGGAACAAGTCAGTTAGATTTCATGAACTGTAAAGACAGTGAAATCCATCAGCTTTATCCTCATCCCAACCAGACTAAATACATAAGGATATGATTCTGTATATAT
Source organism: Eledone cirrhosa (assembly GCA_964016885.1). Lineage (NCBI taxonomy): Eukaryota > Metazoa > Mollusca > Cephalopoda > Octopoda > Eledonidae > Eledone > Eledone cirrhosa. The sequence goes on from OZ024745.1 coordinate 117,282,805, forward strand.
ATTTATTAAGAGAAAGTTGGCCAAAGTTACAGTAGTACAGCCACTGTAGTCCAGAACAGGTCGTTCCTACTCTACAATATTCTATTTAACAAAAAATATAGGATTTTGATTCCCTATTTTCACGCAGTACCCCTCAAATCTAAATATTTTTCTAGTTACCCTGAAAGGGAATAGACACTGGTGTCCCAATAAACCCAATATAGTTTTGTAGTATTTCTATTTCATTCAGACAGTAAAAATGTCAAGTTAATCTATAAATATAGATTTCTAACTGTCTGTGAGAGATAAATCTCCCTTTTGAAAATAGGATTCTAGCAGGTCTCTAGGTAACCACTCGACACGCTAAACCACACTTTTCAGTGTTAAAAAGCAAAGGCACATTGGAATAATGTAGAACAAGATATTTCAGTTGATTTGGTCTGAAGTAAGGGGTTGTGCCCATGGCCTTCACAGGCTCTCAGATGCTGATACACTGTCTCAATAAAAGATGAGGTGGTCAGAACTGGAACATCTTTGCTTATAGATCTTTTTGATCAGGTATAAGCAACAATATAATAAAAATATGTGCAATGAAAATTAAAATAACCATATGATCATTTATTGTATATCAGGAGTGACCTTTGCTGGGGAGGGCTATGTTATGAATAGGCAGGATACCTCCTACAGCTTTATTTTTCTGAAGGATAAATTCATTCAACGTGGGAGTCAGACTCGACCAAGAGTGCATACTGTCACCTCTCCTGTTCATTATTCACATGAACAGGATTGACATGCGCAGCTGGGTTGAAAGTTGTATCATGATTGGTGGGTGTAAAATCAATCGGCTGGAATTTGCAGCAGTGTATTCTACATGTGAATGAAGTTTCACTGAATCAGGTAGAGAAGTTTAAGTATCTCAGGGTCATGTTCAAGAGTCATGGAAGGCAGGAGGCTGAATTAAGTGCAAGAATTGCAGGAGCTGGTGCAGTAATGCGCCAGCTTCAGCATTCAGTAATCAGAAGAAGGGCGGTAGGCATAAAAGCCAAACTCGCTATCTTCAATTTAGTATTCATGCCAACCCTTACCTCTGGTTATAAATCTTGGGTAATGACCGAAAGAATATGATCGTGAATACAAGCAACTGAAATGAGGTTTCTCCCCAAGGTCTTTGGAGTAACGTTACTTGATAGAGAATGTAGCTTGGAGATCAGGGAATCACTCCAGGTAGAACCACTACTTCTCCGAATTGAGAGATCACAGCTCTGACGCTATGGGCATATGGTTAGAATGTCTCAGGAAAGAATCGCTGGACAGATTTTACAGGCAAAACCAACAGGCAGGAGATCCAGGGGTAGACCCCAAGCAAGATGATTGGATAACATCCATGAGCTTGACTGGTCTCGCTTATGGATCCAGCCGGATCAGTTGGAGACGGTTGCTTTTGACAGGACCTGCTGGAAGGAGTGTTTGAGGACTCTGCCCCCATGACTTTCTCAGGAATAAGTGGGCGAAGAAGAAGATAAAATCCTGGAAGTTAAAGAAGGCCTATAATAAGGGGTGTTAATGTCTTTCCTAAATGATCCATTACGTTTCGTTCTACCCAAGGAATATCTTTAATCTTGTTTTGTTTCTATGAGCACAACTTCCACTCAGGGGCAATATATGTGAAATATATTCTATTGACGGAATACTAGAGCAGAACGAAATTAAACACATTAACCCTTTAGCATTTAAACCGGCCACATCCGGCCAGAATTCTCTCATTTCTTTCTGTTCGAACCAGTTGTAACCGGCCACTCATACTGATGTTAAGGTATTGTTCTCAAAATAAATAATATCAAAATCTCATACATTCGATATTATGAGATAATTATGTAAGATAAAGCCTTTACCACAAAAATACAATAGTATATATATATAGAGTAATGAAAATACTAAAGGGTTAAACAACAAAACCGCTTTCACTGTTCCCGACTCTTGAACGAAGAATAAGACGCGAAACGAAAGATTCTACACTCCTTACAATTATTGAACTCACTGGATATTATTAACCGAGGTTGACTTTGCCTTTCATCCTTACGGGGTCGATAAAATAAAGTACCAGTAATGAACTGGTTAATTGCTGGCCTTGTGCCTAAAGTAAAACAATTATTAAACTTTTATGGGGTCGATAAAATAAAGTACCAGTAATGCACTGGGTAATTGCTGGCCTTGTGCCAAAAGTAGAAACAATTATTAAACTTTTATGGAAAAGGAGCCGGAGCAATGTGGCCAATAGCTCCTGTAAGGAATTTAAAAAGACCACAACAAATGAAAAGTGTATAAGTGGCAATAAGAAATCTTCAATAAGTTTACCCTTGTTAAAAATTATTATTTTTCACATCTGCAATATTCTGTAGATATTACAGATATATACAAATAAAACATAATAATTGTGTACAGAATCCCCGGAGAGAAAGATAGTGTGCATGTGGGCATGTATGTATATCTATAGGTTTGAAAACAAGAATGCTCAATACCAAAGTAGAGAGTATTAAATATTTATCCTATTTCTGTTGCTACTCCGAATTTCGCAGAGTATCGCCGATTCCACGAAACTCAAGAATACCAACAGAAAAATCTCAGTAATTTTCAATATAATATGATATATATATATATATATATATATATATATATATATATATATATATACACACACATATTGCCCTCTGATATGTAGGTAGACTGATTGTAATAAATAATGTCATATTCAGGATGACACAACGAAAGGCCAGCAGTGGATAAAAATTATGAATTGGCGTAAAGATATTCATGAAAAGTCCTGAAAGCAGAGTTAGTGTATTTAGTAGCCGATCTCACAAAGGAATATTCAGCCGGGGTAGATAAAGGAATTGGCGTGGAAACGGTTAAGATTCTTGTAAAACTTTCCGACGACTTCAATATTTATCTCTAACATACTACAATTATTCTGGCTCTGGATGTTACCAGATAATCGTAGCCACATTGATTAAGTACCATGTAATAAAGAAAACCGACACCAAATGACTGTGTCGAGTGTGTATAATATATATAAACTAATACATCTTGTCCTATTTCTGGAAACCATTTGTGTATATAACGAAAAGTGACACTATAACTGATTATATATAGAGAGTGAGATAGATAGATTGAGAGATAGAGTAATAATAAATACGAAGACCAAAATCGAAAGAAGACTCGATAAGGGTCATATAAGAGTTATTATTTGCTAAAACTTTTAATCTGTATAATTATATATATATATATGATACATGGCAGTTATTTATGGAATCTGTGTACACAAGTGTGTATATTTGTATACGTGTTTAATAAATGATAGTGTGTGTATACACACATACGATAGATATAGGTATAGATGAACACACATGCATGCATTACATATTAACACGTATATATGTTAATGTTTGTGTATAAGGGTGTGTGTCTAAAACTATGGGTAAGGAGGAAATAAGGAATAGGTTAGAGAAAAAAGAAATGGTACTAACCAATATTTTGTTAAAGCTGTTACTTGTAGAGGGTTAGACTGGTTTGGGTACGTCCTTCTACATGCCGCATAGATCGATTCAAATCCAGGTGGTGTGAGATGCAAATTGGAAGGAAAGTTGGGTGAAGAATATGGTTTGTCTTCATCTTCTATCTTACAGTGCGCTGAACTGGCCGTTTGCGTCGACATTATCTCTGTTAACTGTTTCAGTAGACAACAAATTGAGATTGTCTAACTTTTGTTCAATACTTCATGTCCGTCTCGTCATTTTACTGATTATAAATAAACAAAGATAACTTGAAAGGAAAGTTCGAATAGAATACTTTCCGGAATGAAAAAAGCTTGTAAGTGAAAACCAAATATTTCAATTGATGTTTCGCAGTGACAAAATTAACTTCACATTGGAACTAAACTAACAGGAGACCACCAACAAAGTTCATGTTGACAGAGTTATCTTTCTTGGAAATGTTCAATTTTGTCACTAGGTGTTTATCTCTATTTTCATTTACTTTTTACTTCTTTGTGTGGTAAATGTTAGTTCAATCTTCCGTGCTTCCTAGCTGCTGGTTACTGCAAATTTTGCTCTCTGAATTAAATAGTCGACTATATTTATAAACCCAAACCATTTGTGAATGCTGGACAGCTTCATTGTATATTTGACTAGTTTTGTTTTCCCTCTGATGTATTTTTTTTGTTGTTGTTTTTCTAACTGGGCTATTAAAGGAGACTAATTAGAGAGAGGTCCCAGTGCCCCTCGCGATATCTTTTGTTCTGGAAGTAGTTAGTTTGTCCACGCCTTTTCGTGTATGTCGTCCTAGATGTAGGTATTACCTGCTACTGTATTTTTTCTTTTTTAATTGTTTGTAATATTATTTAGATTCAAAATTATATTCTTTCCGTAAATAAAAAAAAAGATAAGTATTTATGTTTGTGTTTTCGTTCTGTAAACATTATATTATTATATTTTTTATACAGCTACGAATAAAAATTCAGTACTTTTTGTTAAAAAAAAAAGATTAACTTTGCCTTTCATCCTTACAGGGTTAATAAAATAAAGTACCAGTAATGCACTGGTTCGATTTAATCGATTTTCCGCTCCCCTCAAATTGTTGTCTTTGTGCTTAAATGAGAAACCATAATTTTATTTGTAACTCTGTAAATGATTAGCTAATATACACACAAATTTCAGCTAATATACACACACACACATATATATATATGTGTGTATGTGTGTGTCGAAGAGATTGTTTTGGTAAAAACAGGAGCAAACAGGAGAAAGCTCTCAACACTCGTAGTTTGTTACGATGGAGATTCAATATAATAATTGTTTCTACTTTTGGCACAAGGCCAGCAATTACCCCACCTTCGGGTGGTTTTCTGCTAGCATGTGTAATGGCACTAGTGTAGTGGCATACTAGTGGCACAGAAATTAATTACACAAGATGTGTCAAATTATGTAAAGCACTAGCAGAAAAACCACCCTTCAAGTGGTTTTCTGCTAGCATGTGTAATGTGTATATTGATATTATACGCAAGTATATATACATGTAGATATGATACATCGAATAAAATCGTAATTGACAATATACACAGAAATTGAACGAAGACTGTGTTACACTGTTTTATGTAATCAGTAACGTAATCTATGATACATTAAAAAAAGACAATATTATATATAAACTGCATTAGGAAAAAATTAGTGACAGAAAATTAGTATGTTTATTTAAGCGATCGCCAACCGGAAGTGTTGGCATTGTGGTTAGAAAAAGCTATCTCACCGCTTTTGATAGGCGCCGCTAAATCCCATGGCTGGTTTCTCCTCTTCCACGTGCGTACGATCCAACTCATTAACACCGGGAACTGCCAAACTCGCGCCCACCACGTTCCTGATCACCGCTAGAGAGAGGCCGACATGCTGGCCCTTCCGGTCGAGCACCCTTCCGGTCAAGCACTCTTCCGGTCGAGCACTCCTCAGCTTCCGGCCATCGCACACCACACCATACCCACAGACATTTCAGAAATTTTAAAGAAGTGAATCTTTAAATAAACAAAATATATTTAATCAACAGCCACGAAATTTAGTAGATAAATTATGTAATATTCATTCATTATTTATTCAAAGTAATCCAACTTACTTTACTAATGGGATAAAAAAATTATAAACCGTACGCAGTCCCGCGCTCCTCCCTTTATTATAGTTTAGATTGGATGTTCCATGTGAAATAGTGTGCATTCTCCCTGGCGTCGGTTTGTTATTCATGTAATATGCACATTGTTTATATTAAGTAAGAACGAAGTTTCAGTTTCATATATTTTATTTGTTTCGCAAATGATCGGCATGATAACTGGTAATTGTCAAAGTCTCCCTGTCATAGAGAAAAGGGGAAGGATGTTAGCTTTGTAGACTTTTAACTTTTGATACTGATGCCTTTCTTGTTCCATGATTTTCCTTGAGTCTGCCAAAGGCTCTGGACATCATTAACTTTACTTCTTCGTCCATATCTACTGTTTTAGAGAGAGTGATACTTAGGTAAACGAATTTGTCAACAGCTTCCATTTTTTTTTTCTTTTATGGTGATGAATGGGTTATTTGTAGGAGATAAGTTGGTGCATCACTTTAGCTTTATTGCTGCTTCTGTATCTGATATCTACACCTACGTTGATGTCTCTCTAAGTGTCAAAAGCAGAGAAGAGAATACCATGATTAAAAGTGTAAGGCTATAATGTAGCTACTGGAAATGGTTCAAAGAACTTGCCATCATCTTGTAGACTTGCAAACATTCCTTCGTGGAATTGCCTGGCCATTGAGATTAGCTCAGTGGGCACCCAGACTTGGTCAGGATTTTCCATAGACTTTCCCTAAAGCCCTCACATTCATCCCAAATGTTAGGCCGATAACTGGGGGGTCTCTCATGACGATCACATATCCTAAACATAGATAGAACTGCATTTACTACACATTTCCAGCATTTCATTCAAGTTAATTGACAACCCTGCTAATGTGTATTCATGCCATTAGTCCTGTGGATATGATTAGTTATTTTCGTGTGTTTACTTCGTGTTCTAATGTCAATGATTCCCATAATACATATATATCGTAAATATTACGTTTGTGGAACTGTGAAAACTATGAGATAACCTTATGTCAAAGTTCGATACAACGCGGTCATTGAAAATGTCAACACATCTTCCAACAACAGTTATCTCCTCTTCTGGATCTCTATTGGATAAATCACTATGAAATAAATATAAAGGGGAACAACTTCAGCATCAATTTATCTTAGCTTTATATTTTACACATGGTTTCTTTAAGTTAACAAGGTTTTACTTGTAAATCTGTTATAATGTATGTAAATAATAGAATGATATTCTATTTGGAAGATAAAGTAATTATATAGAAGTAAAAACACTTAACAACATTATAAAATGGGTAATTTTGCCCATTATGTGTCTACTCGGCCGTAGCCACAAGGTGGACTGTCACTTAATAATGAGGAAAATACATATAGAGAAAGAAATGATTTTATCAATTCCCAGGAAACATTGGCAAGTTTCCCAACTATCGTTATATGTAAATGATGTAGATTATTTTTTTTTTTTTTTATTAAATTAACATTTGTGATTAGGGGCTTGCGTGACTACTTAAAAATGAAATTAACAAGAATGGAGGATTAAAAAAAACCCAATAACTTTGCTATCTTGAGTTTTCATGTGGATATTTATAAATTAGTTAAATGTTTTGTTTTCTCTTCTTCTTCACCCATTTATTCCTGAGAGGGTCGTGGGAGCAGAGTCCTCAAACACTCCTTCCAGAGGGTCCTGTCAGAAGCAAGCATCTCCAACTGATTGGCTGGATCCCCAAACAAGACCAGCCAAGATCATGGATGTTATCCAACCATCATACTCAGGGTCTACTCTGGGTTTCCTGCCAGTTGGTTTTGCACATAAAATCTGTTTTCCACAGCTCCAGTAACGGGCATAAGGTTAGAATGTCTTAGGAAAGAATCACTGAGCTTGGCTGGTCTTGTTTGGAGATCCAGCCAGATCAGTTGGAGACAGTTGCTTCTGACAGGACCCACTGGAAGGAGTGTTTGAGGACTTTGCCTCCACGACCCTCTCAGGAATAAGTGGGTGAAGAAGATCTGAAGTATGTTGTGTGGTGCTGGTTGGTGGTTTTCTGGGGTTTTTTGGTTTGTTTTGTAATATAACTGAGTTTGTGATTAGGGACAATACATGTGTTTTCTTTTATGAGCTTATATGTGACATATTTATCCTTCTACTACTTGGGTGTATTTCATTCTTGTAGTGTATAAAATGTGTGGTTTGTGTATTTTTATTGGGTATTCTGTTATATGAGTGGGAGTAAATTTGTTGTATTGTTCTATGGAAAACCTTCTCTTCAATACACATGCCTCTTTCCTTTCTGTTTCACTATCTCTCCCACTCTTATTTTCAGTTTAACTCTCAATATTTATGTTTTATTTATATCTTTCCTTCACCTTATATTTATTTCTATTTAAAATCACATTTCTTTAATTTATCTTTAACTTACTGTTGCATTGTTATTGTTTCTTACTGAAGAATTTCAGCTTACTGTATTCTGAGTTCAAATCTTTGTGTTGCCTACTTGAGTGGTGAATTTAATCCATCACACAACACTGCCAATATAACCCTTGGCTGTCATAGAAGCAACTATCCTAGAATTATTAGAAGAATGGTATTTTTCTCAAATACTCCTCTTTAAAAGAAAATAATGAAAATCGTTTCAGGTTTAAACTGTTTTGAAAATAAAAATTCTTCAACAAAGTATTTTTCACTAGGACTGCAGTTCTTTAACCCATAAAGTCCTGCACCACATGAAACCACATTAGCAAGCCATTCTTGAAAAGTAGAGAACAGCACTATGAATACATCACATTAAAAATTATAGCCTTTACTCTAATATTGCACATTTTCACTAAAGACCTGTTCAGTAGTAAAGATACTATAAACATTTGAATTAACAAACCCATTTTTAGACATTTTCTGCTAAATCATTACAAGATATTAAAAATAGGTCTAGAGAATATTAAAACCTCTTACACTATTGAACTTCTGAAATTATCAACCTTTTAACTTTTACAGTTTCATCAATTCAATATTTTTATGTATTATTACTCAAAAGAAATACTTTACAAATAAGTTCAATGTCCTTCTTCATAACAATTTCTATGAATTTCTCTACAGCCTAATAACAATACTCTCTCCAGTCAAATGGCATTCTCCTTTTAAATATCAGCATAAGATGGTGACATAAAAAAAATGTTGTTCACTTTCCAAATCTTGTATTCAGTGTCTTAAAAAATTTAAAATATGTGGGTTTTCATCTTCAAAGGCTTCATTGCATCATGTCTAAATGCCTTTCCACATAAGAAATGCATAGGTACTGTCCCATTGGTGATTAGAGGAATAAAACCAAATTTGAAATATGTGAATAGTGTCAATATATTCTTAATGTTTGGATGTATGGGTTGCCACTGGGGCCTCCCGTTTCTATACATTATCACAATGGGTTGCCACTGGCCCTCCCGTTTCTATACATTATCACAATGGGTTGCCACTGGCCCTCCTGTTTCTATACATTATCACAATGGGTTGCCAGTGGGCCCTCCCGTTTCTATACATTATCACAATGGGTTGCCACTGGGTCCTTCCATTTCTATACATTATCACAATGGGTTGCCACTGGCCCTCCTGTTTCTATACATTATCACAATGGGTTGCCAGTGGGCCCTCCCGTTTCTATACATTATCACAATGGGTTGCCACTGGCCCTCCTGTTTCTATACATTATCACAATGGGTTGCCAGTGGGCCCTCCCGTTTCTATACATTATCACAATGGGTTGCCACTGGGTCCTTCCATTTCTATACATTATCACAATGGGTTGCCACTGGCCCTCCTGTTTCTATACATTATCACAATGGGTTGCCAGTGGGCCCTCCCGTTTCTATACATTATCACAATGGGTTGCCACTGGCCCTCCTGTTTCTATACATTATCACAATGGGTTGCCAGTGGGCCCTCCCGTTTCTATACATTATCACAATGGGTTGCCACTGGCCCTCCTGTTTCTATACATTATCACAATGGGTTGCCACTGGGCCCTCCCGTTTCTATACATTATCACAATGGGTTGCCACTGGCCCTCCCGTTTCTATACATTATCACAATGGGTTGCCACTGGCCCTCCCGTTTCTATACATTATCACAATGGGTTGCCAGTGGGCCCTCCCGTTTCTATACATTATCACAATGGGTTGCCACTGGGTCCTCCCGTTTCTATACATTATCACAATGGGTTGCCAGTGGGCCCTCCCGTTTCTATACATTATTACAATGGGTTGCCACTGGGTCCTCCCGTTTCTATACATTATCACAATGGGTTGCCACTGGCCCTCCCGTTTCTACACATTATCACAATGGGTTGCCACTGGCCCTCCCGTTTCTATACATTATCACAATGGGTTGCCACTGGCCCTCCTGTTTCTATACATTATCAAAATGGGTTGCCACTGGGCCCTCCCGTTTCTATACATTATCACAATGGGTTGCCACTGGGCCCTCCCGTTTCTACACATTATCACAATGGGTTGCCACTGGCCCTCCCGTTTCTATACATTATCACAATGGGTTGCCACTGGCCCTCCCATTTCTATACATTATCACAATGGGTTGCCACTGGCCCTCCCATTTCTATACATTATCACAATGGGTTGCCACTGGCCCTCCCATTTCTATACATTATCACAATGGGTTGCCACTGGGCCCTCCCGTTTCTACACATTATCACAATGGGTTGCCACTGGCCCTCCCGTTTCTATACATTATCACAATGGGTTGCCACTGGCCCTCCTGTTTCTATACATTATCAAAATGGGTTGCCACTGGGCCCTCCCGTTTCTATACATTATCACAATGGGTTGCCACTGGCCCTCCCGTTTCTACACATTATCACAATGGGTTGCCACTGGCCCTCCTGTTTCTATACATTATCAAAATGGGTTGCCACTGGCCCTCCCGTTTCTACACATTATCACAATGGGTTGCCACTGGCCCTCCTGTTTCTATACATTATCAAAATGGGTTGCCACTGGCCCTCCCGTTTCTACACATTATCACAATGGGTTGCCACTGGCCCTCCCGTTTCTATACATTATCAAAATGGGTTGCCACTGGGTCCTCCCGTTTCTATACATTATCACAATGGGTTGCCACTGGGCCCTCCCGTTTCTATACATTATCACAATGGGTTGCCACTGGCCCTCCCGTTTCTACACATTATCACAATGGGTTGCCACTGGCCCTCCCGTTTCTATACATTATCACAATGGGTTGCCACTGGCCCTCCCGTTTCTATACATTATCACAATGGGTTGCCACTGGGTCCTCCCGTTTCTATACATTATCACAATGGGTTGCCACTGGCCCTCCCATTTCTATACATTATCACAATGATTATATTTCCAAAGAAAAGACAGGCTTTATTTTCTGGTACTCTGGTTTTTACTCATTTTTAAATGGCAGTGGTTTGTGGTGTGTTTGTAGAGTCATTAGAGCGTAGGACAAAATGCCTTGTGGTATTTGTTCCAGCTCTCTGTGCTCTGAGTTCAAATCGCACTGAGAATGTACTGAAGATGTAGCGAGGGTAAATATGGAAAGGAAGATATTCAGGAAGTTGTTATTTCTCCTGGCAACAAATGGCTTCTTTGTCATAGTGAAGGGCTGACCTTATGATGCTTGTGTTTGAACTGCTGTGCTGCATGATAGCAAGAAATGGGCCTTCAATATAGAAGATTTATGTCAGTTGGAAAGAAATGAGGCATGCATGCGCTGCTGGATGAGATAACTGAAGACCATGATGACTGGTGATTTGCTGCTCTAGGGAAGACTTGTTCACCATTACAAGCACAGCAGCAAGCATTAAACATGTGTGTTTAGCAGAAAAATCTTTAAAATAAGATTTTTGGTTGCGAGAAGGATCCTTAATGAAGATGTAGTTAAAGGCTGCATGTTTATATTTAGTCCATGTGGAAGGATCAAATAGGAAAGCACGGTGAGGAAATAACAAAGGTTTATTTTCTTCCGTTAATTGAAATGAGCACAAGGAGATTGAAAAGCTGGTAGCATACTGCATTATTAAGTTTAACAATAAAAATGTATTTGAAATAAGGGAAGAATGTTGCTAGGCCCTTGCCGAGAGGGCCCAGGCTGCTTGTTTAGTGCTACATCTTGCCAGTTACTCCAGGGAACGAATTTAGTAATGTCTTGTGTCCACGAAAATGAAGCCGCAACTCTTAGTAATGCAGTCAAAAGAGGGGCGAATTCTCTTGCTGGGCGGAAGTTACTGCTTGGTATTCCTACACCACAGACTTAAAGTCTTGGCGACTGACCAAGCACGACCCAATTATTCCACCGCGATAAGGTAGTGCCATTGTTTACTAAATGTGCGAAGAGCAAAGCTGCATGGTAGAGAAACATGGACAGTAACTGCAGCGGGTATGCGCAAGCTGGAGAGAAATGAAGCAACCATGATTTGTTGGATGTGCAATGTAAATGTGAGAGAAAGGCAGAAGTTTGATGACTTGAAGGAGGAACTGGGTTTAAGAGGAATCTAAAGTGGTCTGCAATAGAGAAGACTGCATTGGTATGGACACGGGGTGTGCATTGCTGGGTGAAGATGTACCAGGAAATCCCAATAGAAGCTGCATTAGAAGTAAACCAAGGAAGACCTGGCAGAGGTGGTGAGAGCTGATCTCGAAATGCTGGGACTCACAGAGGGGATGACAAAGAAATATAATGAGTGGAGAGATGCTGTGCTGAAAAGGACCCATCCAACCCATTCAAGCATGAAAAAATGTATGTAAAAACAATGATGATGATGATATGTATCATCAGTTTATAATCTGTTTTACCATCCTTGCATGGGTTGGACAGATCTTTTCCAGCACAGTATCCTCCACTCTTTGTATTCCTTTTACATCTCCTCTGTGAGCTTCAGTGATCATTGTGGTGATGAGGGCTTTGATTTGGAGCCCCCTCTTTTATGACCTTGCCATGATACCTACTACACTACACTGATTGAGTAAGAGGAGTGAGAGGGCATCTGAGTGAGTAAGATGGGAGAGAGGGCATCTGACTGGGTAACATGGAAGAGAGGGCATCTGACTTGATAACATGGAAGAGATGGCATCTGACTGAGTAACATGGGAGAGAGGGCATCTGACTGGGTAACATGGGAGAGAGGGCATCTGACTGGATAACATGGAAGAGAAGGCATCTGACTGGGTAACATGGGAGAGAGGGCATCTGACTGGCCTTTATCCAATCATTTCACCTTTTTCCATCACTTACCACCACCATTATCATTTCTGTTACTCCCATTAACACTACCTCTCTCTCTCTCTCTCTCTCTCTCTCTCTCTCTCTCTCTCTCTCTCTCTCTCTCTCTCTATCTATCTATCTATCTATCTCTCTCTCTCTCTCTCTCTCTCTACTTTAGAGCTGCCAATATTCACATCACTCATGCCTCCTCCCCATAACTTGCGAAGTGAACAAAGCCATGTCTGCACCTACTTTAATTTTCACATTTTATAAGAGCAATCTAAAAACAACAAAGATTTAACAAAATATCAAATCCATATGCCACCCATATTATTTTATGGTATGTGTACACAAGTATGTATGTCTATATATATATATATATATATATAGACTGGAATTGAATAATCAAGACCGTAGCGGTGTCATATATCAAATCATATATTTTGTCTAATGAGGATATACTGAAAAAACAACACAGTACCTTTGAAATATATATAATAAAGTATATATTTTGATTATGAGAATATTTTTCATTTGTTAATGTTTTGAATAATATTATATACATATATATATATATATATATATATATATATATATATAAGGAAATTGAATTATTAAATCTTGCCATAACTTTGAGTAAATAAAACAGTCTAATAATAACAGGGTGTATAATCTCACTGAACAGAAAAAGATGGGCATTGTAAAGATACGTGCTTTCTATATCTTACCTTCATCTCTAAATCTACCTCTCTGATCCCCACCCAAGTCCTCAGCCCACACTGTAAAATGGTCACTTTGGTGCCACGACAAAAAGTGCCTAGCCCACACTGTAAAGTGGTCATGTAGGTGTCATGACAAAAAGCTATATATATATATATATATATAGTAATAATAATAAATTTGAAGACTAAAATCCAAAGAGGGCTCGATAAGGATAAATATATATCAAATATATAAGAACCGTAGAGCAAATATTTATTAAAATAACGGATTAAAGTTTAAGCAAAGAATCGCTGCTTTCACCATTAACGGGATCTTCTGAAACTAACAAAGTCAATCTGTAAGACTGTGTGTGTGTGTGTGTATTCATGTGTGCATGTGTATATGTATGTATATATATATATATATATATATATATATATATACATACATATACATATACACATGCACACATGAATACACACACACACATATATATATATATATATATATATATATATATATAATAATAATAATAATAATAAGGAGTTGACGGACCCAGCATATTTATCAATGCCAGGACCAGTTATATATATATATACACACAAAATATACATAAAAATATATGTGTTAGCTGATTCCGAAGAGAAAGCAAAGGAAAAAACGAGTGCTCTATGTACAGAACAGAGCATTAAAAATAATATATAAATATATTTTGTTGTTGAAAGAATGTGATAAATGCAAAGAAAAAACGAGTGCTCTATGTATAGAACAGAGCTGTAAAAATATTTTGTTGTTGAAAGTATGTGATATAAAGGCCCAGGGTGGTAAAATAAGGGAGAATGTTCAGGAAAAGATGAAATAAAAAAGTTAATAATATGTAAAATAAGTATAAAATAAAATAAAATAAGTGTTGAATATGTAAAGTAAGAGAGATTGTTCAAGGTAAAAGTAAGGGAAAAGAAGAAATGAATAAAATAGGTGTAATATAAGATAAAGGCTTAATATAAGTGTTGAATGTGTGATAAAGGTCTGTAGTGACCTACATTCTGATGGCTCTTGAATACATTCTCCGTGCGTTATTTGGCTCAGTTCAGCCAATCGCTATTGGTGTAGGAGAATGTATCTCAACTTCCGCCGAAAGGGAAAAATTACCGCTTCTCTTCGAAAATCTCTCTGAATCTCGAGGTGTTTACCTTCCGCACCGGAAGGTAAACATCTCTTGATTTTTGTTCCTCAACAAACATTCCAAAATGTAGCTATCGAACAATTACCGCGGCCGTGGATTCTAATTTCAGCCATCGGTCTGCGTATTTTTTACAGTATCTTAATTTGTTTTGTTTCATTTCTTATGACATGTCCTCACTGCTAACTGAACTTCTCATCTTTGTAAATAAATTATATATATATAAAAACGTTGTAATGCCTTATGATCATATTTGTCACAACATTCCCTTAGACTACTTCGGTTACTCTCTGCGATACAATCCACAAACAAATATTAACATTTATAACAACACATCTCTCTCTCTCTCTCCAATTAACTCTCAACTAAAATACTCATTCTAAATTGGTGAACATCCACAAAAATACCTATTTCTATAGGTCCCTAGTGTTTAAAGTAAGAAAGAGTGTTCAAGGTGTAATATATGATAAGTGTTGAATGTGTGAAAGGAGAGAGTGTTCAAGGTGAGTAAGTGTCCACAATGGTGATTTGATACCGAGAAAGGAGATGAGTTCTTATATGTGGGCAAATTTTAAATATCTCAGAATTAGAGTTAAGACAGGTGTTGGGAGATTTCATATTTTGTAGAATTCTATATTTATATGTTACGCACAAGGTACACCTTCTTGTGCCTTTAACATATTCTTTTGATTGGTCTAAAATAGACCAATCAATTTCATATGGGATCCAACGCTCTTTCATGTCCCACACTCTATTTGCCAACGCTGTAGTTTTCTTTTTATCCTGGTGTCGAAAGGAAGCGGCATGTGCATAGTATCTTTATTTAAAGTTATCCCACATAACGTATTATGATAATAATAATAATTGTTTCTACTTTTGGCACAAGGGCCAGCAATTATCACAGTGTATTACTGGTACTTTATTTTATCGACCTCGTAAGGATGAAAGGCAAAGTTAACCTCGACAGGATTTGAACTCGGAACGTAAAGGGCCGTAAATCTATAGTGAAAAGCATGGCGGCCGACCCTCTATCGATACTGCTAATCCACATAGTAATAAACGAAAGATAAATACTTTATATCATCTCTATTTAATTTATCTATATATATAAAACTGAGGATGTCTGTGTGTGTGTGTATCTGTGAGTTTGAATCCCTAAAACTCGAGAAGTACCCAACCGATTTTTTTCAAACTTTACATGTGTATTACATATGTTTCAGGGAGTGTTATGCAAATTCAACTTTTTGAACCCCTAGGGCCCGCATTAGGTGAAAAACTGCGTTTTTCAGCTTTTTAGGGTTTTTTTGAGGCGTTACGTCAGACCGATTTCCTTGAAATTGTAACTATGTATTAGTTAGTCTCTCTTCTTCATACCGTGAGCAAAGAAAATCCAACATTTTTATGGCCTAGGGCCCGCATTAGGTGAAAAACTTCATTTTTTCAGCTTTTTAGGGTTTTTTTGAGGCGTTACATCTAGCTGATTTTCCCGAAATTTCAAGGCACATAAAAAAAATGTATGGGCCCGCGTTTCAAAATATCTTATCCCGTGCAACGCCGGGTACCACTGCTAGTATATATATAATTATATATTCGTGTACAGATAGTTTTGCATACACAATAACAAAATATAAACAAACGTATTTATTTCACGAGGCTCGATAAGGATAAATATATATCAAATATATAAGAACCCTAGAGCAAATCCTGAGCAACGCCGGGCCATTCTGCTAGTCTATATATCTAAAACAGAGAATATCTGTCTGACTGATTCCCTAAAACTCGAGAACCACCCAACCGATTTTTTTCAAATTTTACACATGTAATACTTATGGTCCTGCGAGTGTTTTGAGCAAAACATATTTCAAACTTTCAATGCCCTAGAGACCGCATTAGGCGATTTAGCGATCTCTCTCTATAATTCTTAGTCTTTCTTTTTAGATAGATACATAGATATAACGTTGCGCCCTTATAATATCTGTCTGTATGTCTGGCTGTCTGCATTACGACATTATGACGTCACTATCTGTGTGTGTGTGTGTATATGTATATATATAGTGTATATATATATATATATATATATATATATATATAGTGTGTGTAACGTTTTTCGAAATATTTACTTCTGCCTTCACAGATTGATTTTTTTAGTTTCAGAAGATCCCGTTAAGGGTGAAAGCAGCGATTCTTTGCTTAAACTTTAATCTGTTATTTTAATATATATAATTATATATTTGTGTACAGATATTTTTGCATACACAATAACACAAAATATAAATAAAACATATTTATTTCACGAGGCTCGATAAGGATAAATATATATCAAATATATAAGAACCCTAGAGCAAATCCTGAGCAACACCAGGCCATTCTGTTAGTGTAGACTATTTTTCTATAGTAAAAGAAATTTAATGAAGCTTCTAACTTTTCTCATAAATTTCATATTCCACTCATTGTTTCTCAGATAGGTCAGGGGCTACATTTTGCTTATATGGGCTCCTGCACTCTACCAAATGCATCTTATTATGGCAGATGTACTAGGGAGGTGATCATGACTCTGACACAGCTAAAGAGCCCTTCCACCACCTCGTTTGGCAGGTTTTCTACATTATAACAATACATTCAGAAAAAAAAAACAAG
The DNA here is from genome assembly GCA_964016885.1 of Eledone cirrhosa. Taxonomy (NCBI): domain Eukaryota; kingdom Metazoa; phylum Mollusca; class Cephalopoda; order Octopoda; family Eledonidae; genus Eledone; species Eledone cirrhosa. The sequence continues at coordinate 117,300,192 of OZ024745.1, forward strand.
TAGGAACGACTTGCCAGTATTTATGAGTTCACCTCAAAAGCTGTTTCTAATATCAATGTCATCAAAACAGGCCAGTGTACCAAACTGGAAATTATATCCAAATTAGCAGTAGAAATGGATGACTAGAGGTATTATAAATTCAACAGTTACCACTAAGCAGCTATATGTCACAAGATTTACATTCAATTGAATGGCTTATCATTAATTTAAAGTATTTATGTGTTTGAAATTGGTTTTATATACCATGTGCTATTTATAATTTGATTGCATATACAATCCAGGCCCTTCTCACTCCTGTTGGAGGAACCCCTCTCTGGTTGACTTCCCCCACATTCTGTTTGGCTTTGATCATGTCAGAAGTGTAACCATACTTACCACGCTTGGCCAATTGCAGGTTGGTAAGGCTATTTAACCCATAATTGGAGTGGATGGTAATTGACTCTGAGGAGTTAATCTGTCCTTTTAACACCTCTTGTTTTTTATGTTGCTGGGGTTCCACTTACTCTCCTCACCAGATTAGGGTCTGGTGTGGGATATGGTTTATTCACTGACCACTCGACCATGAAGCAGGTTGTACTGAGTTACATGGTACCAATAGCAGGCAGAAGCCTGACCTGACCTGAATACCTACTTGAATATTTTGCCTAAATGTGTGTACCATTACACCAGGTCATTGTGATGTGTCACAATTTGAATTTAAGCTTGAAGAAACTTTATTGGTAAATTGATTGTATGATTTGCTATAGGCTATAATTGCCACGGGTATTGAATACATTTATTTAAATTTTCCTGTTCCAAACACATGGCAATATCATACTCTTCTAGTTGAGGAACTTTGGTGTTAAGAAGAATTTCATGTGTGAAAGCATGGTATATTATGGAAAATAGATGTATCATAGTTCAAATGCAATTGAACTTTGATCTCATTGACATTTTAATGATTCAGTTTATGATTTTCATTAATCATTGAAATTCTTCTTCTTTAGTTCCTTTTGCTCGCCATGAAGCATTAGGCAATGACATATCTCCATTCCATACAGTTGCAGACCTTGTCATCGGCATGCTCTCAGGCCTAGTATCTGTTCCCCATTTCTGTAGCAATTTTAATTAATAGAGATAAGGTTGCTAGCCTCACACTCCTTCCTTCTTAACACTAGCTGAAAACTAATCAAGCATTTTGAAGTGAAAGGGAAGGGGCTCTGTAGCCATGGATTGAGGCCCATTTCAGGTACTGTCAGCTAGAGCCAGCTGAGCCTGGGACTCAAATCACTTTAAATGCTAGAAACAAAGGATTGAAATGTTCTAACATTAACAATTGTGATACAGTCCAGTCTGAAGAAGTTTAAGCATATATCTTAGAGCTAAATTATCTCATATCTCTATCAGCCTTAGATATAACAAATATGCATTATTATAGATATAACAACATATTCAGCTAAACTATTCTACTTAAGGTATCTTTAGCTGGATGTGATGTTCAAAAATCTTCATTGCTTGAAGGAATTAAATTAGCCCTTTTGATACTAACTCACTCCAAATTACCTGTTTCTATGAAACAAAAATACCAATGTTAAAGGGTTCCTACATAAATTTAAACCTTCCAGCATAATTTCATATAAAAACATTTTGATATATTGCAAATCCCACAGATTTTATGGGTGAAACCAACATGTAGGAGACCCAGAGCAAGATGGTTGGATAATATCCATGAACTTGGCTGGTCATGCATGGGGATCTAGCTGGAACAGTTGGAGACGGTTACTTCTGTCATGATCCGCTGGAAGGAGTTATTTGAGGACCCTGCCCCCACGACCCTCTCAGGAATAAGTGGGCGAAGAAAAGAAGAAGCAAATCCCATCCTAATAACATTATAATTTAAGTAAATCCTTCCTAAATTCTTCATTAATTAACTAAAATACGAAGTATTTAATTTGAAATATGGTAACAAAATATATGTGAACCAGGATATTGTTGGGGGAAAATGTCTTCAGAATTATACCAATGTACATAGCCTCACTGATGCTCAGAAGAAAGAAGTTTAGAAACATTATTATGAGAGGCTGATAAATATAGAAAATTAATGAAAAGAAGAGGGATGACCCCAGTTGACTTAACGGAGAGAGAGACCAGCTATCGAAGTTGAAAGTAAGTTCAAAGAAACAACCAGGAAAATGAAAAATGGTAAAGCAGTTGGATTGCCAAAGATAGTCGCTACTTTCTCACTCCTTGTCATCACTTCCATTCTATTCTCACTCTTGATCATGGTTGCCTTAAAGAACACAGACTATGTGGTATATAGAGGATTCCTTAACAATACAAGGCAACTTCTCTAGTGTTAGTACCATGATAAATGCACTTGAACAGTAACAACAAAGGGTATGGAAGTCTTCTCTCTCTTGTCATCAAGTAGCTGACTGCGTTCTACTCTTTCAAACCCTGTCTAGTGTATTTGTTCCACCTCATCTGATCTTTCCTAGTGTATTTCAACCTGCCAAACTTTAGACCAGTCATGGGCAACCTGCAGCCCTCGAAGCTTTCTGAATGGCTCGCCTAAGTCACCTAAGTGAAATCTTTCTGATTTTTTACCCCAACTTTTCAGTCGTAATTTATCTTTCTATCATTTTTACGATCGAGGAAAACAACGTGTACGAATTCTGAAGAAACAAATCAAAACAAGCTGAGTTAGCGCCCTTTTTTTTAAATGTGGGCACGAATGTAAATTAGTGCTTGCGGGCCCCTAATGATGAGCTATATCTCATGCAGTCCGCTACACGAAAAAGGTTGCTCGTGCCTGCTCTAGATTAAGATGTTAAAATTTAAATGAATTCGTTTGACATGAAAAAGGGAAATGTTTTCTGATGACACTGAATAAATTGGAGAGAGAGAGAGAGAGAGAGAGAGAGAGAGTTTGAGAGAGAGAGAGAGAGAGAGAGAGAGAGAGAGAGCAGTGAAGAGCAAAGAGAGGTTGAGAGGGTTCAGAAGGGAAAGAAAATAAGATGAGATGGTTAATAGCACGATTAACATACTTGATATGGGAAGTGACATGGGTTTATCCAGTACTAAATGTTGTCCGACCCTTTCTTCCCAGAAATGCCACCTATTAGAACTGCTCATATTTTCTTGTAAACATCAACTGAGAAACTTTCAAGATGAACCTTGATACTTTAGGAAGGCTTGCAAAAGTTATGGACGTAGTCCCATTAAAATAAACTGCTACTACATAATAAATTGCAGCTTCAATTCCAAATTAAACCATTTTTATATTTTTCCGACAACTTGAATATTTCCAGTGAAATAAAACGAAACTACAATTTTCAATAGAGCAGAAGTAAAAATATTAAGATCAAGGTCAAGTATAGATCTTCAATATTGGAAGACATAACCACGTGATTTCAGAAACGCTCGCCGTTGTTCTGGATTGTTTTAAATTGACTTTACGATAATACATTTGAAATATTTTAATTGTTTTAATATTCGTATTCTTAAATATGAACATTGTTCGTTAGAATGGCTCCGATATAATATCTTCATACAAAATAATTTTATTTTTATATAACTTACTTTATTCATCATTTCACTAAAGTTTTATATCACTTCGACTACCTAATCTGAGGTAAGTTATTTATTTAACACCAAATATATTTTAAAATATTGCATATATTTTATTTAGAAGAAATATTTTATTTTGTATTCAATATTTAAAATCATTATTATGTTTAACATGTATTATCGTTGTACCTCTTGTCGATAGTTTAGACTTAAATTGTAGAGCAAGATTTTATTTTCTCAAGTTCACAGTTGTATAAATAACATTATAAATTGTTTATAGTTCTTACAGAATGAAAATATAAACATATATAATAAATACAATTAATAATTGTTATTTAACAATTGATTATCTAGATAGATTTCTCTTTAAAATATCCTTAATTTATTGTCAGATTGATTTCTTTTCTGGAATTGAGATTGACGTTCAATTATTTCTCAGTATGGAAGGGATAAGAATATTATTAAAAATCCCGCCGAGGTTAACTTTGCCTTTCATCCCTACGAGGTCGATAAAATAAAGTACCAGTCACGTACTGAGGTCGATTTAATCGATTTTCCCTCTGCCCAACATTGCTGGCCTTGTGCCAAAAGTAGAAGCAATTATTGAATATTTATCACATCACTTTATTTACTGACAAAGTAAATTATTTTAGATTATCAGCTAGCTTCTGACTAACCGAATATCCGAGATGATCGATATTCCTTTAGAAAGGCTTTGATGTTTTTCACTCAGATTTTATCGGTTACGAAATTTGTACATGTAATATGAACTCTAGTTTAGTGATTCAGGTTTTCTATTAAAATTCCCGACTGATCGACTATTATTTGTGTTTATATTTTCATTCTGTAAGAAGTATTCTCTAAGTATTGTATATATTTATGTATTTATCCAATATACAAAACCTCAATGTCACGAAAAGCCATTGACATTATATATAAATTTGAAAAAATGAGCAGTAGCTAATAAACTTTTAAAATGTATTTGAGATATTTTATTCATCATAGTTGTATAACTAACATTACAAATATGTTTTAAATATATACATAAATAACATTACAAATGCATAAAATACACTATAAATTGCCCGCAATTCGTTCAGAAGAACAAATGTCGTTGATAAACACAAATATATATCTATCTAGGGCGGGTAAAATTCCCGAGATTTCTTTTCAATGGCTGATAATACCTCACCGGCGCCACTCGAATAAGGTAATTATTTAACCCATAAATGGGGCCAGAGCAGACCTGGGAGTGATAACAACTATGGGGTAAATCCCACATTCCTCACAGTTCCCCAAGCTGTGGGGAATCTGGGATTTACCCCCGAACTGGAGCCTTGCCACTGGATGCAGTTTAATGTCATACCCAGGACACAAACACAAATGTAAATGGATAAAAGAGAGGAAAAAAAAGGAGGTGGGGCAAAAACAAAAACGACCACCAAGTGCTACAATATAAAGGGTTAACTCAACACTTTGAGGCAAGCCACTACTCTCACAGCATTACCGCAGCTAAACGGCTGAAATAACCAGGCATCACCTCACACCTCGGTAAGGCGAGCCGCCAGTGATTACAAGATCTTCGCTGTCACCGGTCCAACTCTTCCAAACCTCTCCAACATCATAGGCTGGAAAAATAGTTATTTGATAGTTCCTGGTTTTTTAATTTGGTTCGAAAAATAAGACATTTTAGCCTTCTCTTTTAATGCGTTAAAATCTTTTTAGCATATTTGGCGGCCCAACTCCACCAAACGTTTCGAAAATCATAGGCGGAGAAAAATTAATTGCTGGATAAATCTAAGTGTTTATTAAAATAACATTCCAAATATACGTTAATAACATTATAAATTGCTCACAATTCGTTCAGAAGAACATTACAAATATAATGTTGATAAAAAGAGAGAAAAATAAGGTGGGGGAGGCTATATTGGCAGTATCGGTAGAGGGTCGGACGCCATGCTTTTCAGCATAGTTACGTCCCTTTACGGTCAGAGTTCAAATCCCGCCGAGGTTGACTTTGCCTTTCATCCTTACGGGGTCGATAAAATAAAGTACCAGTAATGCACTGGGTAATTGCTGGCCTTGTGCCTAAAGTAGAAACAATTATTAACAATTTGTCATGTTTATACACTTTGAATAAAATATTTCCTTCAAGTTCTATAAAACAAGCTCTACAAACAAAAATACTATTGTCTAAACTCATTGTTTATGATTTTATACTTTTTATTGAAGTATTTTAACTGTACGTAATATTACTTATAATTTATGAAAGAAATAATGCTTAGGTAAAATTTTACATGTGATAAATACTTGGCGACAGTTGATATATTATATAATAGGACATGGATGGATGGTATAGGAAGGAAATTTAACTGGTACAAGGCCAGCAAATACCTAGTGCATTACTGGTACTTTTATTTTATCGACCCCGTAAGGATGAAAGGCAAAGTTAACCTCGGCGGGATTTGAACTCAGAATGGCAAGGGCCGTAACTCTATGCGTCAAAGCATGGCGTCCGACCCTCTACCGATACTGCCAATCTACCGGTATAGGAAGGAAATTTAATGAAACCGAATGATCCAAGCATGTAGGTGGATATGATAAAGGAGTAATAGCAAAATATTACACATTAATTAAATTAATTATAAACACCATCTTAATGTAGCGGAAACCTTTTAAACATTATGCATATTGATTAGTGTTCATGATCTTATGATAAATTTCCCTTATTAAGTAAGAATATCTTTTTTTTGTCTTCTTCGCTCACTTATTCCTGAGAGGGTCGTGGAGGCAGTCCTCAAACACTCCTTCCAGTGGGTCCTGTCAGAAGCAACTGATCCGGCTGGAACCCAAAGCTTGACCAGCTAAGCTCATGTTATCCAACCATCTTGCTCAAGGTCCATTCCTGGGTCCTCTGTCGGTTCGTTTTACCCGTAAAATCTGTCCAGCGATTTTTTCCTGAGATATTCTAACTACATGGCCATAGTATCGGAGCTGTGATCTCTCAATGCGGAGAAATAGTGGATCTACCTGGAGTGACTGATCTCCAAGCTACACACTCTATCTGTTTTTTTTGTAATTTAAAAAATTGCATTCGCTTCCTCTCTTTTTACGAGACTCCAATCTAATGAAATATTCTTCGGTGATGATCGACAAATGTGTGTATGAATGTATGTTCACAGAGCCTCGTTAATAAAGCATTATATCGAATGTGTTCCCGTAGACCGCATTTAAGGAGATGCTGGCTCGAACCGCATATGAAATATTACTATATAGTATATATATTTTTCTGTCGTGCACAAGGGTAATTAATTTGATTGAATAATTCAATGAAAACAAATCTATAGACTGCCTTTTGTCGTTACTAGCTTACCTTTTGTCGTTACTAGCTTACCTTCGGCGGCAATTTTGCTCATTATGTGCACAGTTAAAAATATAATTAACGATAAAGAGGAATGAAAAACTAAACTTCGTTATCTTGAATTACCGAAACAAATAAGGCTAAATTTATAGAACACCCTCTCGGTTTCAGTGGGAAATACATTTTTTTTCTCATTTTATTTTCCCCCGGAAAATGCAGTGAGGGTGGGGTGCCTTCCTCTGGATCACCCTAATACTAACACAATCCTTAACCCTAGCCCTATCCTTCACTGCTATTAAACAAAAGCCAATATTTATTTCTGGTGACATCAATTTCAACTTATTTGTGTACGAAACAGATCCAAAAAAAAAATATCGTCAGTTATTTTATGCCTTCCACCACTAAAAAAAAAAAAGCCCTTTCATTGACAACAAATCTTTATTCTTTAATTTAAGTTATAATCAGGATGTTTAATCTGGCATCTTACAACAAAAATCAGTGATCATTACCGATTTTCTTAGTAATAAGGGATATTCAGTGCAGCCATAAAAATCTATTGAAGAAAATAATGGTTAAAAAGAGTATATTTACAAGAAAATTTAAATCTTTTCAACAAGATCAAAGAATGTAATTGGACGTCTCTCATCAACACATGTGACCCATAAAAGAAAGAATTGGTGAAAGAAAAGTCTATTTTGAATAAATGGACGACTGCAGGAATTTTGCGTAGTTCTTCTAACAGAAAACAAAGGTGAAAATTACTGGAATTTAATTATTTTCTGAAGAGTTGTATAAATAACATTGCAAATAATTAAAAAAAGCGAAGGGAAAGGTGAAAAAAAATTAAAAAAACACACAAGTAGGTAATACACACATCTAGGACCATATACAACCAAAGGCAGGTGAAAGAGATGGACAGATGAATCGTTACCAGAGCAAAAGATAATATTGCAAGGAGCACTGGAAAACCTCTCTAATAATTTTTGAGGCAAGCCAGCATGCTCGCAGTGTTACCTCGGGTGATGGCAAGGCTGATGTGCTGGAACAGCCAGGTGCCCTCACAAGCATCACTAGTTACCTCTGTTAGGCGAGCCGCCAGTGAATATAAGAACCTCGTAGTCAGTGGCCCGACTCCCCCAAACGTCTTGAATGCCACAGGCTGGAAAATGTAGTTAGCTGACAGAACACGGTATTTCAGGATTTTGTTCCGTTCGGCTGCGGAACTTGTAGCTCCCGCCATGACTGCTGCATCCAGGTTGTGGGAAGAAGCAAAAGAGTCGCTGATTATAACGTCCCTGATAAGGCATGTACCTCTTAACCAGAAGCACAGGGTAAGACCGTCAGGTCTTTTCCCATCAATTCTGGACAATCTAGATGGTTCCAAAATTGAGGGGATGTTTGCCCAGACATCGGCTCCTACTCTGAGGACAATGGAGACATGAAGCTCAAAGTTGAGTAGGCCACCAGTGTTATCCACGGATAGGACATCAACCTAATCGCCTGAGTATTTGCCACTAGCAGACAATAAGTGGCACCTTGAGAACTGATCAGACTGGTTGAAGAGAGAGTCAAAGGTGGCCTTCGAATGTATGCTGTCCTAAGCTCTCTGACTTCGACTGTCCCCCACCTTGTCAAGAACAGACAAGCCTAGCTCACTCCATCATAGAAGAACTTCATCCAACTCCATGCTGGAAAGGAGAGGATGTTGCTCACCAGGGTGGAGGAAAGGAAGCCAGGGAGAGAGGGATGAACATTTACAAAAACCAAGACCACCAAATCACTTGGGCAACACAGCCTGATCATGGGATTCTGGAGAGAGTCTGACATTGACCAAGTACTCAAATCTCTTGAAGATTAGGTGATCAAAGCGTTGGAGACATGATGAAACAAATGTACTTGAAATACATAAAAAATAAAACTCCTGAGAATGAGGAAAGGTACAAAAAATGTGCTAAAATTTTTGACGCATTAAAAGAGAAAGCTAAAATGTCTTATTTTTTAAGCAAATAAAAAAATTGGGAACTATCAAATAACTATTTTCCAGCCTGTGGTGTTCAAGACAGCAAAGTTCATGTCATGTCATCGCTGGCGGCTCGCCTTACTGAAGTATCAGGTGATGCCCATAAGGGTGCCTGGTTGTTTCAGCGTCTTAGCCTCACCATCACCCATGGTAATGCTTGCCTCAAAATTTTCCGTTGACCTTTGTGCGGCCGATTGTTGCACTTGGTGGTGAATCGATGGTTCTTTTTGTTTGTTTTTTTCTTTTTCTCTCGTTTTGATCATATATTTTTGTACGTTAAATTTGTAAGGTTCCTAGCAATAATTAATTGTATTTATTATATATGTATATAATTGTGTTTATATTTTCATTCTGTAAGAATTATTAACAATTTATAATGTTATTTATACAACTTGAAAATTATTTTAAAAAAAAGTAACTATTACCATACAAAAGGTGGCACTTTAGAAGTAAACAAATTACAAATAAACAAGGTAAAGAACATAATTAAAAAACAAATTAAATGTTAAAAAAATGTCAATCATGACAACAATAATTTCTAAAAACAAGTCTGGTAGTAATTATCTGAATTGCATATCAACAAATGGTGAAAAGGTTTACAAGAAGAAGTTGTTGAGGAATTCAACAAATTTTTTACCATTGTTGGTCTAAATCTTGCGTCAATAAAAACTTCCTTGAATTTTTAAAAAGACCAATTTTTTACTCAAAATGAATCCAGTTATGGGATAAAGAATTGAAGAATGCATTCACTCATCTGAAGACAAACTGCCTGGTTATGACTCCTTGAGCACAAAGTTTGTTAAAATTGCAAATTAATGAATAAAAGTCCCATTACCACATGTCTTTAATACTTCATTTGCATGTGGAGTATTTCCGGTTAAAATGAAAATAGCGAAAGCCATGCATGCCGCTTTTAAAATCAGAAGTAAAGATAGAAGCTGGTAATTATCAACCAATATCTTCTCTAAATTGCTGGAGAGACTCATGCATTCTCATCTTTACAACTTTGAGAATAATAATCTTTTGTATTCTAAACAGTTTGGTTTTCGAAAGAATTCCGGTGTAGACTATGGGCTGATAGGACTCATTACTGACACCACAACAGCTATGTCAAATAAATGTGTTACACTTGGAGTTTTCATCAACCTCAGTAAATATTTCGACACTGTTGATCATAGAATACTCATAGAAAAAACTTGAAAATTATGGAGTTACTAGGAAAGAACCATCATTGTTCAGTTTGTGCAAATTGTTGACACTGAATCTGAATATAAACTAGTGTCTTGCAGTGTTCCTTGAGGTTTAATATTAGGTCCCCTCCTTTTTCTTATATATATCAAAGATATGTACCATGCAGTTCCACTTCTAAATGTTATCATGTTTACTGATGATACAAATCTTTTCTTAGCTTGTAAAGACTGCCACATGTTATTCAAAGAGATGAACAACCAATTATCACCAATTATCACTCATAAACTGGTATTCAACAAATAAGCTTTCTCTGAACATAGATAAAAATAAGTACACTCTATTCTGTCCATCAGCTAATCACAATGATCTGCCTTTACAACCTCCAAAACTTCATTTGGGCTCAGAAGAAGGTCCAGTTATATAGTTTCTGAGAATCCTTATTGACGAAAATTTGAATTGGAAATTGTACATTTAAGTTATAGAATCAAAACTATTGGCACAAATTAGAACAATCTGTAGTTTTGGACAACAAAACGATGAAAATGTTATATTTTTCTTTGTTAATTCATATTTAATATATGGTAACCTAGCTTGGGGTAGTATCAAGATAAAATTAAGTAAATTTATACTTTACAAAAATATGCAGTCAGGATTATATCAGAAGCCCCCACTCTTGGTCTTTAATGCTTGATAATAAAATACTAAACATTGATGAGATAAATTTAGCTGCTCACTTAAGACTAATGTTAAAAGTTTATCACAAATTTACACTAAAATGCATTCAAGAAAAATTTATAAAGAATATTCACAAATATCGGCAACATTCGAAAGTAATTGTCATGCTAGCATGGAAGAATGGACGTAAAACGGTGATGATGATGATGATACCATAACAAAATTTTATAAATTCCACTACCCCTATCATGGACCGTTTGCAAAGATGCAATGCTTCCAGACTCAAAAGAATATATTAAAAAGATGCTGTTGAGTAATCAACCTGTTTATAGTAAAGACCTATCATTTTTAGTAACATTAAAAATATATTTCAAAATTTGTAAATAAAATAAAAAATGACTGCATAAAGTGCTCATTTACAGGCCACCATACTCACTAGGCTGATTAACACATTCTCAATAATGAACCACTTCATTCCATTCCTCAGAACATTTTATTCTCTTTGTAAATAGTGTGTCAAACATTTTTCTTTTATGCACCTTTATTATAGTGAAATAAATGATAAAAAAAAAAGCCTCACTGCCTCTTCATTGTCATCATCATCATCATACGTCTGCTTTTTCCTGCTTGCAAGGGTGGGACAGGTCCTCTGAAGCACAGTATCATCTCTCCATTCGTCACGGTCCCTCGTCATCTCCTCTGTGAGCTTCAGCGATCTAAGGTCAGTTCTCACCACCTCCGCCCATGTTTTTCATGGTCTTTCTCTACTGTGTTTTCTTTCCACCGGGATTTCTTGGCACTTCTTAACCCAGCGGTCTTCTTCCATGCGCATCACATGGCCATACTAACGCAGTCTTCTCACCTGCACACTACAGTTTATCCCTCATACACTCTCAACTCATCTTTGCTTGGTTGTTCTCACACATTGACATTGCACATCCATCGGAGAATGCTTGCTTCATTTCTCTCCAGCCACCACATATCCTCGGCAGTTGCTGCCCATGTCTCACTACCATGCAGCATCGTGCATCTCACACAGGGAGAAACCCTTCGTTGTCAACAGAGGAAGCAGCTCCCTAAACCTCTTCCATCCTGTCCTTATTCTAGATACTATGGCCTCGGAGCTGATACTTCTATCAAATTTCCCTGAACATCTACCACATATGAAGTTTTCCCTTCCTGTTAATTTGCCTGCTATCCCACTACACCTCTTGTGTACCCAAGATCTGCATTGTATACATTCTATAGAGTTTATGCCAACGCCTTTTATACATATTGAACATGGCCATTTCCCTGATGGAATTAGAGTTTTCTGGAAAAAAAATGTCTATTGCGAGATTAGTTGATGGCACATGAAAATAATTATTTCCCAATGAAATCGAGAGAGGTGTTTTTTTTATAATAATACCCAAATAATGTTCATGAAGGCGTGTGGCTTGGGGGTTAGGTTGTTCAATTCACGGTTATGAGTTCAATTCCTGGTGGTATGTTGTGTTGTGTCCTTGAACAAGATACTTTATTTCACATTGCTCTAGTTCACTCAGCTGATAAAAATGAGTTGTACCTGTAGTTCAAAGGGCCAACCTTGTCACACACTCTGTCCTGCTGAATCTCCCTGAGAGCTATATTAAAGGTTCACATGTCTGTGGAATTCTCAGGCACATGTTAATTTCATAAACATGCGGGATATTGTTGTTTGAAAAACTATAACACTCATTGTTGGAAGCAACAAAGGCCCAACTCCTTAGAGACTTTGTTTCACCCTTCTGAGCTCTGCTATTTACACCAGATAATTAACCTCACAAGATAAAGCAGGCTCCTCGATTGGTAGCGAAATTGATGAACATGGTCAATACCAGAACACTAATATTTTCATAGGAATCTTAAATCTCAGCTTTGAAATAAATATCATTTTTGTTATTTGAACTATTGTATTTTTGAAATAATTTTAACATTTCTTTCCTTGAAATGATATAATTATGGTTTCTTTGCAGATAATTTGCAGCAGATACTTTTAGAATGATGTCAATAAGTGTTTCAGATAATCCTTTAGATTACCTGGAAGAAAGGATGATTGACAAACTTTTCACAAATTGTGATGAAGACAATAGTGGCAAAGTCTCCATTAATAAATTGTTAAGTTATCTTAAACAGTTAACATGTAATAACCCTGTTGTGAGTAAAATGTTCCATCTTTCACTTTTTTTGCGGTCTTGTCGGCGGGGCACAGCCCCTATACCGACATTCCCTAAGCCTAGAGCCCCCCCCCTCCTATTCTTCTGTGACCCTAGAGCCCTTGCCTTTCCCTTTCTTTTCCATTTCCATTTTCATAATCACAAAAGATATTTTCATTAATATAAGTTTTCTTTTCATTATGATTATAATTTTAGCTGATTAAAATTATTTTCAATTAAGATTTAGCAGATGTTAAATTAGTTTGTTGATAGTAAAAAAAATATAGAAAAAAGTGTCTCACTTTGAAACCCTCTGCTACCAAAATAAGGTTTTACTGTTTACAAAAATTCTTACCACAATGCCATTTCTGCTCTTTACTAATCAAGTATTTGAATAACAAACTTTTCTTCTCTAGTTTCAGTACTTTCACTACTTTCTACAGTATTTGCATCTGAATTATATATACTTCATATACTCGAATATAAATTGACACCACTATTTTGTGTCTGAGAAATGGGCAAAAATCCAAACCCTATGTATAAACCGACGTACCTAATCAACACATGTTTAGATGTCACAGTTTTGAAATTCTCATGAGTAGAGAATATATTTATGAAGTTTTTATTTTTAATATTGAAAATGTTTTAAGTGTTGTTTAGAGTATAGTTTTTGATTCTTAACTCCGATATGTAACACAAACTTAAAAAAACCCGACAACCATCTGATCACCTATAGATCGGGAGCATTCTAGTCAGATAGATTTTATCCTCATCAGAGGACGTGACAGATGGACGGTCGTAAACAGAAAAGCCCTCCCTAGTGAGGAATGTACCTCCCAACATAACTTAGTTGTCAGCGACCTCACAGTCAGAACTACACGAACCTGGAGAAGAAAGATCTGGAAGCTGAAAGACTCCTCTGCCAGTAACAGATTTAAAGATTATTAGAAATGTAAGCTATCGCCGTATTTTACCCCACTATCAGGCTAAATAATTTCTTTAATTTCTTTAGTCAAAATACGGCGATAGCTTACATTTCTAATAATTTCAAACCAACTCGCTGTTTCAAAAATATCCTTACTTGAGATTTAAAGATATTTTACTCGACGCCTATGACAGTAAAGAAGAACAGATAGAGACATTCAATGTAGAAGAGCACTGGGAGTTCCTAAAAAATAACTTACTAAAGGCGACGGATGAGATCTGTGGCTGGAGTAAGACCACAGGCAGGAGGAGAGTGACTTGGTGGAACAATAAGGTAGATGAAGCAGTTATGGCCAAGGGACAGGCATGGAAAGAATGGAAGAACGGGGGGAGCAGGGTACATTACATAGAGACCAGGAGGGAAGCAGAGGATAGAAAATTCAAGCATGTTTTGCAACATGAAGACCAGAAACAGGAGGTGTTCAAGATTATGAGGCAGTGTGTCAGAGAGAAGTGTATCCGGAATGATAAAGGTGAGCTTGCCCTCATAAGTGCTGAGAAGAAAGATGCGTGGAAGAGCCATTATGAAAGATTATTAAATGAGGAGAATGCATGGGAAGAAAAGACCCTACCCCAAGTAGACCCTATAGAGGGGCCAGCAGTACAAGTCAGCAGCAGCGTAGTAAGTAAGGCAATCAAAGATATGAAGACGGGGAAGGCAACCGGTCCATCGGGTATAGCTGCCGAGATGCTGAAGGCATCTGGTTCAGTAGGTCACACTATAACCACACGTATTGTTAACCAGGTAATACTAGGTGTCATACCAAAGGATTGGTGCAGCAGCATCATTGTCAACTGCTACAAGGGTAAAGGTGATGCACTAGATAGAGGTATAAAGCTGATGGACCAGGTCATGAAAGTAACAGAAAGAGTTATAGCACAGTTGATTAGGGACTGGGTGAAACTAGATAAGATGCAATTTGGGTTTGTGCCAGGAAGAGGCACCACTGATGCACTCTTCCTTGTAAGGCAGTTACAGGAAAAGTACCTAGCTAAAAGTAAGCCGCTCTATCTGGCATTCGTTGATCTCGAGAAAGCCTTTGACAGAGTTCCCAGTTCTATAATCTGGTGGGCTCTTAGAAAACTAGGAGTAGATGAATGGCTTGTGAAAGCTGTACAAACCATGTATAGGGGATCAGTCAGCAAAGTTAGGATTAGCAATCACTATTGTAAGGAATTTAGCATACAGGTCGGTGTCCACCAGGGCTCTGTTCTTAGCCCTCTCCTGTTCATTATAGTATTGCAGGCAATAACGGAGGAGTTTAAGACCGGATGCCCATGGGAACTCTTGTATGCAGCTGACCTCGCACTTATAGCTGAATCTATGGTAGAACTAGAGAAGAAATTCCAAACTTGGAAGCAGGGACTAGAAAGAAAGGGTCTCAAAGTCAACCCTACAAAGACTAAGGTCCTTGTAAGTAGACAAGAAAACAGAACCCAGATCCCCTCAGGGAAATGGCCTTGCTCAGTATGTAGGAAAGGTAGGTAGGAACTCCTTTCTCTGCCCCAAATGCAAACAATGGGTACACAAGAGATGTAGTGGGATCTCAGGAAGCTTAACTAAGAATGTAGGCTTCACATGTAGCAGCTGTGTTGGGACAGCAAACAGCCACAGGAAACAAGTACCACCAAACTCCGGGAGGGCTCTGTAGAAACAGTAGACAGCTTCTGCTACCTAGGTGACCGAATTAACAGAGGAGGTGGGTGTTTGGAAAGTTCAGGGAGCTACTGCCACTGCTAGCTGCAAAAGGCTTTTGTCTCAAAATGAAAGGCAGACTGTATGATGCGTGTATACGAACAGCAATGTTACATGTTGAGAGACCTGGGCACTGTGTGTAGAAGACTTGTGTAGATTAGAAAGAAACAAAGCCTGCATGCTCCGATGGATGTATAATAGTAATATATGCGAACGGCAAAGCATAAACGAATTGAGAGAGACTGAGCATAAGAGGAATCAAATGCTGTGTGCAGGAGAGGCGGCTGCATTGGTATGGACATGTGATGCGTATGAAGGATGACGGCTGCATAAAAAGGTGCAGAGCACTAAAAGTTGATGGAAACCGCGGAGTGGGGAGACCCAAGAAGACCTGGGATGAGGTGATAAAGCCGACCTTACCCAATTACACCTCTCAAAGGTGATGACACACGACCGTGACCTCTGGCGTCACGCAGTAATATAGAAGACCCGACCCCCTCCCCCCCTCCCCATGGGTACAAGCCAAAGCTGAAGCATATAGACAATATTCCCCCACACCCTCCCACTGCAAAGTGGTGGTGGAGGTGCCACGGCAAAAAAAGAACCCAGCCCACACTGTAAAGTGGACGTGTAGGCGCCATGGAAAAAAAGCACCCAGCACTCACTGTAAATGAGGTTGGTGTTAGGAAGGGCATCCAGCTGTAGAAATCAAGCCAGAATCAGTTCCCGTATGAGCAAGGCATGGTCAGCCGACCGGCTACTGCCGACACAGGACAATCCGTCTAACCCATGCTAGCGTGGAAGAACGGATGTAAAACGGTGATGATGATGATTATATAATGATTTTTTTACCATTTCATCCATTTTATAAAGTAAAAAACTTAAAGCCTCCATGAAACCATCACATTATTGCCCAACATGTCCATTAAAGTTGCCTGCAATGATTATGAAGTCACCATCACTCATTAGGGAAGTAGTTTACATTAGTGAGATTTAAGTCTGTTTAGGACTAGCCTAGGTTTAAAGATACTGTTGTTCACTCTATTTACTGCAATTACCATATCTACCCATTTTTCTGCTAAGAAAATACCTACTCTGCTCAGTCTGTTGTCACTGCCTACCCAGAAAAAATTGTAGCATTGTTCTTTGCCCACAAGGTGTCTAGCTGATGCACCCCTCCACCTAGTCTCTTGTACAAAACACACATCCACTTTCTTTTGCTCCAGCATCTCTACAATTTCCCCTGATATTCCTTTCATTGTGCTTACATTGATAGTGGACCTGTGAAGTTTTTGAGTTTACTGAAAGAGAAAGTTGAATTCTTTGGCAGGTGAATTGTTGTTGGCTTTCCATATCTGAAATGAAGAAGAAAGTTTACATAATCGCCTGGAGCCACATGATGGGTTCATATTAAGAAGAATTTCTCCAACTTTGTAGTTCATATGCCATGTAAATCACAAAGTCCACAACAACTGTACATGATGATAGTAGTAGTAGTTATGATAGACTATGAGTTAAGACATTTTCATGCTACTGTTTGATTGGTCCAGCAGGATATGGGGGTGGGGGAATGAAAAATGAGCCACTTGATTCAATCCTATAGAGAGGCCAGAAGATGATGACTGAGTGAATATGAAAATAAGATTGTAAACTGTTTCAGAAATGCCCAGGTAGAACGACATAACTGTATTATCTGGAAGATAACAATACTAACTCTTCAGGCATGGAAATTAAGTGTTAGACAATGCTTCAGCTAGCTCTTCAAAGTATTAGAACCTTATGTGCAACCACCAGTAAGACCCCACACACAAATGGATATTCATTCATAAAAAAATATCCACAAAATATGGCTGCTTAATTCCAACTTGGTCAGTTTAACTTAGCACATTCCTGATGAAATATAACCCATGTCTAAATATATTTTTATATATATAGACTGCAGTTGTACACATGTGGTTAGCCAATCTGCTAACAGAATATGAAAGTTCAACATTAAAATCACTATCATATACAGATTCTAATCTGCCTACAATATTCCATAATACTCTTCTACTTGTCTTAGAAGAAAGCCTTAATATTTACTATTGTGAATGAACATTATTTTATGACACTACTAATTCCACATTCTAGAGGGGGGAAAATGTTATGAAAATTATTCCATAGTTTGGTCTCTAATATTGCATGATTCCTAATGGTAGCATGCTTGCCATACAATCATAATGTTGTTGGTTCGATTCCTATATAAGCTGTTGAATTGTGTTCTTGAGCAAAACACTTTCTTTCATGTTGTTCCAGTACACTCAACTGAGAATGAGTACTAGCAGTAGCTGGGAAGTTAATCCTGTAATAGACAGGCATCTTATCCAGGGAGAGTCTTGTACTCTCAGTCACTTAATGCCAAGGAAACTGGGGATAAGACTGGCGTGATGAGCCTTCAGCTTAGAACAGACATTACACTGTTACATTTTTATTAGTCAGATTACCTCCATGTAAATTAAAGCTATGTTCCTTATAGCCCAATTCTGTTCCAGTAACATCATCATCATCGTCATTGTTTAATGTCTATTTTCCACGCTAGCATGGGTTAGATGGGTTTGTCCCATTAAATGCAAGCTGGGTCGGGTGACCATGTCTCACTCATATAGGACTGTTGCTGGCTGGTTTTCTATGGCTGGATGCCCTTCCTAACACCATATTAATGCATGCATATTCCTGTATACATAGAAACATACTACCCGAATCCATACATACACCACAATCATGCACACACAAACACATGTGCACACATACACACACTATGTAATCTTACTATGAATATTAACTCTTAACATCCTGTACCGCGTGAAACTGCATTAGCATGATATTCTTGAAAAATATAAAATTGCATTATGACTGCATCACATGGAAAATGTAAGTCTTTGCTCTAATACTTCAAGTTTTCACAATGATCTGCCAAACCATTATTGGATATTAAGAGTTAATTAACAACCTTCCTTATGTAACATTATTTTCAGAGAAAATAACTGTATCACATCAAAATATACTGTCTTTACTCTAACAGTAAATTTCCACAATGATTTGTCTGCTAATAAAGATACTATAAATATTTAAATTTATAAATCTATTTTAAAACATTTTCTTCTAAAGTATTACAGGATTTTAAAAGTTAAATGATTTTCTATTACTAGGTTTTTACTGAACTGGATGATCTCACATCACTTTTCAATTCTTTTGCCGACCACAATACACTTGATATCCAATCTTATAGGCTAGCTATGACTGAATGGATTGGAGCTATACGTCAACCTAGGTATGTGTTGTTTTCAATTAATTGTTTTCATAATTTTAAGTATGAATTGGATGTTAAGATTTTTTGAAAAAGAATGAAATAGTAGAGACCACATATTTAAAAAATTAAATCATTTAACCCTTTTGATACCAACCTGTCTGAAACTGCTCCTCACTCGATGATACTAAACTGTTTATTTTAAAGTATTTATCATCATCATCATTTAATGTCCATTTGCCCTGCTAGCAAGGGTTGGATGGCGCTACATAAACCAAGTCAGTACTAAAGTGGGGCCACTGACATCCCAGTCAGGTTAAGGAGGTCTGTATCCTGCTTATGTATAGTCATTATCAAGTGCAGAGGAGATGTTGTCATGTCTTTTGACACAAACTGAAGGATCCTCCTAATCCCTTGTTTGGAAAGCTTTCTATAAGTGGATGCCCTTCCTAGCACCAACCAATTTACAGCATGTACTGGGTGCTTTTATTGTGTACATCACCAGCACTATGTAGGGTGTCTTGTCCTTGATATAACTACAGGATCTTTTATAGTTATTTATTTATTTAAAAACCTATTATAATTTTAATTAAAAACCGTTGATAAGCAACAGCTTAATAATCTCTCTAAATTCTTGATTATCTTCAAAATTACTAGAAAATTATAGGTAATGTATTTCACTAGAAATATGATAATGAAATGGTTAAATATAAATTTCTTGCTTAATTCCAACTTTGCTGGTTTACCTTGTTGTAAGGAAAATAAGTTAAGAATCACACGAAATCAAGTGATCATTTACAACTGTTATTTAGTAGTTCAGCCTATTAGTTTTCTATCATAGATGATCTTTCTTTAAGGAAAAGGGCCAAGTCATCTGCATAGTCAAGATCTTCTAAATGAGGGAAAGCATTCACTGGTCACTTCTAGGTTTATCTGATGTGGTCTTATGCTCCAGTTAATAATAATTATGAAGAGGATAGGATAAAGTGTAGTTTTAATGCCCATTGGATTCCACTGAAAACCGTTTAGAGACTGTATTGTTAATTACTACACTGTACTAGATGTTAAGGAATGGCTTGTGAGGACAGTGCAAACTATGTACAGAGGTACTGTCAGTAAAGTGAGGAATTCCAGATACAAGTAGAAGTACATCAGGGTTCAGTCCTCAGCCCGCTCTTGTTCATTATAGTCCTCCAAGCCATATCAGAGGAGTTTAAGACTGGCTGCTCATAGGAACTTCTCTATGCTGACAATCTGGTTCTTATAGCAGAATCAGAAGAGGAGCTAGAGAATAAATTCTGGCTATGGATCAGCGATTGGAATTAAGAGGACTGAGAGTGAACCTAGCTAAGACAAAAGTGTTGATAAGTAGAAAAGAGGACAAAACTCTGATTCCATCAGGACCATGCTCGATATGCAGAAAAGGAGGTGGCATAAATTCTATAAAATGTACACAATGCAGATCTTGGGTACACAAGAGATGTAGTGGGATAGCAGGCAGACTAACAGGTAGGGAAAAATGCGTATGCAGTAGATGTACAGGGAAATTAGACAGTAGAAGTCGCATTGATAGACACATTTTTCAAATGCAGGCAGGTTCTATAGAAGTGGTTGATAGCTTTCGGTACCTAGGTGATCAAATTAGCATGGGAGGAGGTGTTCCGCGGCCATAGTATCTAGTTGGAAGAAGTTTTTAGGGAGCTGCTTCCTCTGCTGACAAAGAAGGGTTTCTCCCTGCGTACGAAAGGCCGGTTATATGATGCCTGTGTGAGGTGCACGATGCTGCATGGTAGTGAGACATGGGCAGCAATTGCAGAAGATATGCGACGGCTGGTGAGAAATGAAGCAAGCATGTTCCGTTGGATGTGTTGAGAGAGAAGCTGTGTTTAAGAGGAATAAGTTGTAGTGTGCGGGAGAGATGACTGCGATGGTATGGACATGTGATGTGCATGGAGGATGACCGCTGGGTAAAGAGGTGCCAAGAAATGCTAGTAGAAGGAAGACGCAATAGAGGAAGACCACGAAAAACATGGGCGGAGGTGGTGAGAGCAGACCTCAGATTGCTGAAGTTCACGGAGGAGATGATGAAGGAGATGCTATGCTGAATAGGACCCGTCCCACTCTTGCAAGCAGGGAAAAGCGGACGTAAAATGATGTTGTGCGTGTGGAAAGTGGATAATATTTCTAAGTTGTCTAATATTTCGAGACCCAAGAGTATTTGGGATTGGGATGAGTAATATTTATAATATTTATTTTGAATTATGTGCTTATCAATTTATCAGTTGCTTTTTCTTAATTTATCAATTGCTTTTTCTTAATTTATCAATTAATCTTTTCATTTAGTCTTTCCAGTGAAAACAATTCTGAGGTGTTAGTTCAACTGAAAAGTTTGTGCACTCAGAATAACCTACTTAATGATGAACTTGATAAGATACGGCAGCAGCTAGAAGCCACTGAAGATTCGTTGGCTGCATCAACAAAAGAAAATGTAGAGCTTAGCAAAAATATCAAAAAGTAATTTTTTTATTTATATTTATTTGACCCGCATTCCCTAGTACAAAGTTAATCTACAGTCATTAGGCACCTTTTAACCAAATATACGCCGCAACTACTACCCCTACTGCATCCTCCCACATCCACCAACACCACCCTTTCTCTGTAAAGTTATGTTGGTACCACAACATCTAGTCCACACTAAATAGGTCATGTAGGTGTCACGACAAAAAAACACCCAGTCCACACTGTAAATGCGGCTGGTGTTAGGAAGGTCATCCAGCTGCAGAAACCCTGCCAGATACAGCCCTATATGAGTGAGACATGGTCACCTGATTAATCTTGCCTCAAGTGGGACAATTCCTCATCTAACCCATGCTAGTGTGGAAGATAGACATTAAATAATGATGATGATGTGCTGCCATTGAGAAGCTATCTATAAAGAATCTAAACTATAAATTTATTTTCTCATTTATATGAAGGTTGCAGAATGTTGTTGAACAAAAAGAAGTACTTGAAAGAGAAAATGAAGACCTAAAATCAATTGTACACTATTGGATGGAAAAAATCCAAACAGAACGAAGTTCAAATGATAATCAACGGGAAGGCATTTTGTTGGAAAATAGTAAACTGAAAAGAAATGTAGGTAGTTTAAATTATTTCGTAATTTTCCCTATTTTGTAGAGTATAAATTAGTTTTTGTGTGTGTTTGTGTTCATATATATTGAGAGATAATGAATAAAAGGATCCCAGATTAATTTGGCAGTGAGTCCTTTGGCACCTCCCAAAAACTGGCAAATTCTTTAATAAACTGGCTCTTATATAATTTTTCTACTGGTATTAGGCCTGTCGCCAGTCTTTGGTACTCTGGAGAGCTCCAGAATATTCTGGGTGAACAATCTAATTCACAATAATTCTAAGGGGGAGTTTTGGATTAAGCATATCACTAAATTTTCTAAATCTGAGTATGCACCATTGAAAAGTAGGTGGGACAGGGCCATCTAGTGCACCCCCCTGACAATGGGTCTGCTTGGGGTATTCCTTTGAACTCAGTCCACTTGAGATAATTTTCAGGTTAATGCCTGATTGGTTACATGTCATAACTCTAAGCCTATACAATCCTCTCTTTACCATATAGCGTTGATGGCAGTGAGACATGGGCTTTGTGTGCAGAGGACCTGCACAGACTGGAAAGGAATGAAGTATGCATACTCCGTTGGATGTGTAATAGTAATATACGCGAACGGCAAAACATAAATGAACTAAGTGAGAAATTAGGAATAAGAGGGATCAGATGCTGTTTACTTGAGAGAAGACTATGTTGGTATGGTCACATGATGCGCATGAAAGACGACAGCTGTATAAAAAAGTGCAGGGCAATCAGAATTGATGGAAGTTACGGAGTAGGTAGACCTAGAAAAACCTGGGACGAGTTGATAAATTCCGACCTTACACACTTGCACCTCTCTAAGACAATGTCTCTGAACCGAGATCTTTGGCACCACGCAGTAATGCAGAAGACCCGTCTTGCCTATGTACAAAGCAAAACCTCCAGTCAGTAGGCACCTCTTAACCAAATATACACCCCCAACCCATGACCCTACTCCATCCTCCCACTCCCACCAACACCACCCTTTCTCTGTAAAGTTATGTTGGTACCACAACATCTAGTCCAAACTAATGAGGTCGTGTAGGTGTCACGACAAAAAAACACACAGTCCACACTGTAATGTGGCCGTGTAGGTAACATGGTAAAAACCTCCCAGTCCACACTGTAAATGTGGTTGGTGTTAGGAAGGGCATCCAGCCATAGAAAACCTGCCAGACAGTCCTATACGAGCAAGACACGGTCACCCAACCAATCTTGCCTCAAGTGGGACAATTCCCGTCTAACCCATGCTAGCTTGGAAGATAGACATTAAATGATGATGATGATGATAATGATGATGTTCAATGTAGTTCTCAAGTACATTTGCACAACCAATCAAAACAATCTAGCATTCTTGTTGGTTAAATTATATTCAGCTGTAGAAACCAAGCCAAAAGTGGGATGTATGAGCTAGATAAAGTCCCCCTGACTGCTCTAACCTCTGAACAACTCATCTAATACATAGAAGTATGGAAAATAGATCTTAAAATGATGATGATGATGAGTGTAAATTCAGAGAGGTTTGGTTGCTATTTTTAGCAGATCAAACAACCACCTTGAAGCTTTCTTGTTTTTATTAAAGGTGCATATTCAGTTAGATATAACAGATTCCATTTGGACTCAGAAATATAACACATTTTGTCTGTTTTTCTAGTGTTTGTACTGTTTCTACTGTTTATAGGTATATTTTAGAGTATTAACATATTTGACGTAGTGACCATTAAATACTTAATTAACCCTTTAGCATTTAAACCAGCTGTATCCGACCAGAACTTTCTCACCTCTTTTTGTTCAAACCAGCTGTAACCGGCTGCTCATACCTACATTAAGGTATTCTCAAAATAAATAACATCAAAATCTCATAGCTATGATATTATGTGAGATAAGTATGTGGGGTAAAGTCTTTACTGTGAAAATATAGTAGTAAATACAGAGTAATGTAAATGCTAAAGGGTTAAGAATGCTTATACAATGAGGAAAATACAATTTTAACTAAACTAGCAGAAAAACCACCCTTCGGGTGGTTTTCTGCTAGCATTTGTAGTGTGTATATTGATATTATACGCAGGTATATATATATGTAGATATGATGCATCAAATAAAATCGTAATTGACAATATATAATACATAGAAATTGAACGAAGACTGCGTTACACTGTCTTATTTAATCAGTAACGTAATCCATGATACATTAAAAAAGACGATATTATATATAAACTGCATTAGAGAAAATTAGTGACAGAAAATTAGTATGTTTATTTAAGCGATCGCGAACCGGATGTGTTGACATTTCAGAAATTTTAAAGAAGTGAATCTTTAAATAAACAAAATATATTTAATCAACAGCCACGAAATTTAGTAGATAAATTATGTAATATTCATTCATTATTCAAAGTAATCCAACTTATTTTACTAATGGGATAAAAAATTATAAACTGTACACAGTCCCACGCTCCTTACTTTATTATAGTTTAGATGACTCTCATCATTTTAATAATTTTGGTGAATATAGACAACATCTGCAAGTATATTTCATTCTTATTAAACCTTCTCAGCTAAGTGTAGACCTCACTGCATACAAACTGAAATAGTAAAGAAGGAATCACTAAGTAGATGTATAATCATCATCATCATTGTTTTTATGTCCACATTTCCATGCTTGCATAGGTTGGACAAGTCCTTCTCAGCACGGCATCTCGCCATTTGTTGTGTTCCTTCATCATCTTCTCTGCCAGTCTTAGCAATTTGAGGTCAGCTCTCACAACCTCTGCCCAGGTTTTTCTTGGTCGTCCTCTACTGCAGCTTCCTTCCACTGGGATTTCCTGGCATTTCTTCATCCATCAGTTATTGTTCATGTCCATCGCATGTCCATACCAACGCAGTCTTTTCTCCTGCACACCATCTCAGATTCTCCTTAAATCCAGCTTCTCACTCAACTCATCAAAGCTCTGCCTTTCTATCACACATTGCACATCCAACGAAGCATGGTTGCTTCATTTCTCTCCAGTCTATGCATGTCCTTTGCAGTCACAACTCTTGTTTCATTACCATGCAGCATAACACACTGCACACAGACATCATACAGCCTTCCTATTGTATCATCATCATTATCGTTTAACGTCTATTTTTGACGCAAGCATGGGGTAGATGGGTTTGTCTCATAGGACTGTTTCTGGCTGGATGCTCTTCCTAATGCCAACCACATTTACAGTGTGTAGGGAGAAACCTTTTGTTGTCAGCAGTTGAAGTACTTCTCTAATCTTCTTCCATCCTATCCTTATTCTAGCTATTATGCTCTCGCTGCACCCTCCTCTGCTGCTAATTAGGTCACCTAGATAGTAGAAGCTATCAAGCACATCTATGGATCAGTCCTTTGACTGGAAAATGTTTATATCATTAGTACTCTTCCTCTCAGTTTCTGCTGTGCATCTTCTACATGCAAAGTTATCCCTTCCTGTTAGTCTACTTGTTATCCCACTACATCTTTTATGTACCCAAGATTTACATTATGTACATTGTATGGAGTTTATGCCTGCACTTTTCTGCATATTGAACAGGGCCACTTCCCTGAGGGAATCTGGGCCCTGTCTTCTCTTCCTACTTACTAACACTTTAGTTATGGCTAAGTTTACTCTGAGACCTTTTGATTCCAAATTCTGTTTCCATAATTGGAATTTACTTTCTAGCTCTTTTTTGGTTTCAGCTATAAGGACCAAATCATCTGCATGTTGTAGAGGAGTGGCTGTGTGTGTGTCTTTTTTTTTTATCCAGAGGGTTACACTGGTAAGAGTCTATCCCTGCTAAGTTCAACTATAGCAGACAGACTGAAATGTAGGAGTTAGACTAAGCCTTGAACTATAGAGGAGTAAACATCAATGACAAAAGTCCTAACATAGGGTGGCAGCATGGTTGATGTGAGACATCAGTGGGGGAACTAGAGTTAAGTCAATGGTGGATGTGAGACATCAGTGGAGGAACTAGAGTTAAGTCAACGGTGGATGTGTGATATCAGTGGAGGAACTAGAGTTAAGTCAATGGTGGATGTGAGATATCAGTGGAGGAACTAGAGTTAAGTCAACGGTGGATGTGTGATATCAGTGGAGGAACTAGAGTTAAGTTAACGGTGGATGTGAGACATCAGTGGAGGAACTAGAGTTAAGTTAACGGTGGATGTGAGACATCAGTGGAGGAACTAGAGTTAAGTTAACGGTGGATGTGAGATATCAGTGGAGGAACTAGAGTTAAGTTAACGGTGGATGTGAGACATCAGTGGAGGAACTAGAGTTAAGTCAATGGTGGATGTGAGACATCAGTGGAGGAACTAGAGTTAAGTCAATGGTGGATATGAGATATCAGTGGAGGAACTAGAGTTAAGTTAACGGTGGATGTGAGATATCAGTGGAGGAACTAGAGTTAAGTTAACGGTGGATGTGAGACATCAGTGGAGGAACTAGAGTTAAGTCAATGGTGGATATGAGACATCAGTGGAGGAACTAGAGTTAAGTTAACGGTGGATGTGAGATATCAGTGGAGGAACTAGAGTTAAGTCTATGGTGGATATGAGATATCAGTGGAGGAACTAGAGTTAAGTTAACGGTGGATGTGAGACATCAGTGGAGGAACTAGGATTAAGACAATGGTGGATGTCTGATATTAGTGGAGGAACTAGAGTTAAGTCAATGGTGATTCATACTTGATACTGAATGGAAGAATGTTATGGCAGTGGTCAGGATCAAAAGATTTCAGTAAGTGAAATACTGCAACATTCACTGACAAGCAGTACCAGATGCACGTACCAATGCACAATCAAAACACATTATATCAGAAAGACATGAGAAATCTGGCAGTTGGCATAGTTAAGAAAAGATAAAATTGTATATGGGGAAATGTTTGTTTTGCTAAGTAATTTATTTCAGTGATTTATTGTATGAAATATCTACTTGTACAATATTGTATATCTACTTAGTGATTCTTTCATCAATATTTCAGCAAAAACTATTAGTTTTGTCATTGTTCTAAGTTTCATGTTTTATCAATGCAACTCATTAGAATATTATTTTCTTTTACTTAATTTCACAGTTGGAGCAGAAAGTAACAGAGTGTAAAAATTCTTTAAATAAACTACAAGAACTCAAAATGCAAAATTCTAAAATTTCAAAGGTTAATTCTTTATATATTCTAAATTTCAATTATTATTGTTGTTATTATTTAGCTTCTGATGATCTGAAATTGGGCAGAATTATGATCAAAGGTATTTTACCTGTGATCATTGTGTACATAGGGAGTTGAAGTGTCAATGTGACAAGCCCATCGAATATGGGGGTTTTCAATAGATATGAAGACGGAATATGAACCGCTTCACTTGACACACCAATTTTAACTTAATTATGTAACAACCACTAGCTAGAATTAATACCCACTCAATTTTGGAGCTAGTTGCAATGTTTAGGGTCGATGGAAAGATGTCTTATATGGGAAGCCACTGTTAGTAACTCTTTCACTCCATCATACATCCTAAATGCCAAAGGTGTGAATAACTACATCCATAGCCAAATGCAATTAGATACTGAAATACCATAATTCCTCAGTGAATTACATTTTTCAGTCTGTAGCATTCAAAACGTTTGGGGAAGCTGGGCTGCCAACAACAAAGTTTTTATCATTGTTGGTGGCTCATAATACTGAAGAATCCAGTGAGGTTCATGAGGATGCTTGGTTGTTCAAGTGTTTTGGCCACGCTGTCGCCACCACCATTTAATATCCATTTTTCATGCTTGCATGGATTAGACAGGTTGTCATGTTATGAGGCAAGTCAGGTCGAGAGACCTCGTCTTTGCTCATATGGGTCAGTATTTTGGCTTGGTTTCTACGGTGGATGCCCTTCCAACCTCATTTATAGTGTAAACTGGGTGCTTTTTATCATGGCACTGAAACAACCACCTTACAGGGTGAACTGGATGCTTTTCGTTGTGTCACCAACATGACTACCTTACAACGTGGGCTTGGTGCTTTTTTTTCTCATGGCACCATCATGATCACTTTACAGGATGGACTGGTTGTTTTTGTTGTAATGTTGGATCAGCCTACACTTGTGCTAATGCCATCTGTGTTTTTGGTTGCCTCAAACAATTATAGAGGGAAAAACCAATATTCCCTGTTGTATTTTATAATTGACTCAATTTTTATTGTTGCTTATAAGTTTAGAAATATATTTTGTTTAGATTTCTAATTACATTTTCATACTTAAAATAATTATTTCAATGAACACTGATAAATCCTTTTTGTTGTTGTAATCAACAAAGAAAAATGCTAATTTATATTTTAAACAAAGAAAAACTTGTAAATCTTTTAGTATTTTAAAAGATTGTTAAGATAGGTTCTGTTTAAAGAAATATTATATTGTGAATATTTATTTATATTTAATCTGCATAGAAAAAGAAAATTGAGATTGAAAAATTGTCAGATTATTTTGAAATTGAAATTATGAAAGTAAGTATAATGTATTTTATTTTACCCTCAGTTTAGATTAACCCTTTAGCATTTAAACCGGCCGTATCCAGCCAGAATTCTCTCACCTCATTCTGTTTAAATCGGCTGTAACTGGACAATCATACTTTTGTGATGGTATTGTACTCAAAGTAAATAGTATCAAAATCCCATAGATTTGATATTATGTGAGGTAAAGATTTTACCGTGAAAATACAATAGTAAATATAGAGTAATGTAAATGCTAAAGGGTTAAATCTTTCAAACTGCACCTTAGAGCATATAAATGAATTGTTATTCCTTGTGTAGGTATAAGGAAATGTAGTAGAGTTTGTGTGAGTGTATAGATGGGAAAAGGGCTGTGTAAAATGTATATGGGAACATTTTTCAGTGATTGTGAATATTGATATCAAATGAGGAAGATGTATTCAAATGAAGCTTAACTGTTGTTCCCAACAATACTTGGAAATAGGAGTAGCAAGTACAAGCCTGCAAACAGTTCTTATACAATTAGGGATTCTCTTGACAAGTCTACAACTTCTAATATTTTCTTGTTTACTTTGGAACAAGATTCATATAAATGAATAACTAGTTTAATGCTAATCTGTAACATAAAGTAAAGGTGATACTTTTAGCTAAAACAATTGCTTGTTATTGTTATAGGCAATTCTCACTTTAACCCTTTAACATTTAAATCGGCGGCCATATCTGGCCAGAATTCTCTCACCTGTTCCTGTTCAAACCGGTCATAACTTGCTACTCATACTGATGTTAAGGTATTGTTCTCAAAATAAATAATAACAAAATCTCATAAGTTCGATATGAGATAATTATAAAGCCTTTAATGCGAAAATACAAAAGTAAATATAGAGTAATGTAAATGTTAAAGGGTTAAAGAATCAACTGTGTTATGGAATTTTGTAGATTTCTCATTGTTTTGTTATAGTTGAAAGCTGATTTGAATAAAGCTGAGGAAAAAGTGTCACTGCTGAAGAAAGCTAATAAGGTTTGTGGATATGTTTAACTCTTAACCTGTAATGATTTAGCAGAAAATATTTTGAAATGGGTTTATTAATTAAAATGTTGATGATAGCTTTACTATTGGGCAGATTGTTGTGAAAATTTGCAGTATTAGAGTTTATTTATTAATGTGATGTATTCATAGTGCTGATTTATATTTCTCAAGAATATCTTGCTAATGTAGTTTCGTGTGGTACAGGACATCAACAGTTAATTTATAAAATGGAATTTATAAAATGATAATTAGGATTAATAAGGATTCTTTTATTGTAATTATTGTTAAAAATAAATAATTTCTTCAGTGATAAACTTAATTGTTAGAATTAAAATTGCTTAACAGTGAACATTTATGAACATTTAGGTCATACTAAGTTTTCATTAATAACTTTAAAAAAATTCCTTTTCAGGAACTTAAAACTCATAATTTTGATCTTGATGCCCAAATAATCCAACTAAAAGAAAATGAAAGGTAAATATTCATTCTAAGAAAAGTTGAAATATTTATGATACTGACAGCATTATTTGGGAAGGTTGTACAGCTTATGAGAAACACAAGTAGTTGTAAACAAACATATGTAGCTGATCTCTCAGACTTTTCTGAAACACTGAGAGGATAAAGTTGATATAAAGTGTACTGTACTCATGTGTGCAGATGCTATAAAATAGCTTATAGTGTGAAGATCCTTATAAGCTATTTTATAGCATCTCTGTGCATGAGAACACCACTCTTTATATTAAGAAGCAGTTGTATTTCATTCCAGATTTATTAATCAATTAGATAATTAGTTTATTAACCTATGGTCACGAATCTTGGGTAATGACCAAAAGAATACGATCCACAAATACAAGTGGCCGAAAGGGGATTCCTCCGAAGGGTCTTTGGAGTAATGTTACTCAGTAAAATGCATAGCTCAGAGGTCAGAGAGTCACTCCAGGTAGAGCCTCTACTTCTCCGAATTGAGAGAGCACAGCTCCGATACTATGGCCATGTAGCTAGAATATCTCAGGAAAGAATCGCTGGACAGATTTTATGGGTAAAACCAACCGGCAGGGGACCAAGTGTTAGCCTCCAAGCAAGATGGTTAGATAACATCCATGAGCTTGGCTGGTCTTGCTTGGGGATCCAGCTGGATCAGTTGGAGACAGTTGCTTCTGACAGAACCCTCTGGAAGGAGAGTTTGAGGACTCTGCGCCCACGACCCTCAGCAGGGCCATCTTAACGCATGGGCATGCTGGGCAGTTGCCCGGGGGCCCATTTGTATTTTTATTCCTGTGAGTGGTTGTGTAGGTAGGGGCCCCAGTGCTCTGCTTTTCCCGGGGGCCTATAATGCTGTGAAGATGGCCCTGCCTCTCAGGAATAAGTGGGCAAAGAGGTTTATTAACCAGTTTAGTTTTGCAGTTTATCTGTGTTTACTTTATAGACTATGCAATTGTTAATGGCAAGGGGTTTCTTTGAATAGATAACTCCTACTGATTTTATATTTGTTTAATCTACCCAGTTTTTCTACCAGCTTCATTCTAACTTTCATTTTGTGTAAAACATTTTAAAATGTATATACTAGTTTGCCTCTGGGAGTAGCTTCAACAGGCATACTCTGTAACTTGTTGCTATCACACCATCAGTTGACCTTGCCTAGCTTTTTCCTTATTCTCTATAACCTGTTCCAGAACTTGTTCCTATACATAAAGCATACATACTCCATCTGCATCAATGTTGATTATAGCCTGAAACTTTTTTTTCTGGCTCCTAAGTATACTCTGATTCTGTCCTGTTGGTTTTAACAAGAGAACTATGCTGTGGATGAAATGTCTTGGATATGTTCTTCATCACTTGTACCAGATCCACTTTGAGGATGTTTTGATGGATTAGGTAGTTGGAATCTATGAAATTTGCCTAATGAACATGTATTTTATTGTTTCTAGTTTTTAGTTCATTGTCTAGGATCAGGCTAAAATGAAGACACCATTCAGAAATAAACACGCAAACACACACACATACATATGTGGTGAGCTCCCTCACAATTTCCATCTACCAATTTAACACGCCAATTTAAGTAACTGGTTGGCTTTGAGCCTACAGTAGAAGTCACTTGCTTATGGGGGATGGAACTGGAAACCTGTCATGCCTGCAATCATAGTCATGCATATATATATGTGGTAGGATCTAGATCATTGACCAGGTTCAGACAGAAGGACCTATAGATAAACAGGAATTACTGGCTAGGGAGAATTACTGGATAAGGGTCATGTGCAGTGTGAACCCGCTAAGGTTGAATGATATAATGACAGGCTCTGGTATAATATCTAAGAAGGAAGATAGGGTTAACAACATTTATTTTTCTCAGCCTGTGCTAAGAAGGAAACTTAGCCATGGTGCAGGAAGTTAAGAAAAATTAGGAGAGATGAATGTGATACAGATAATGGGTGGAAGAAACTAGTCAAACTCTATAGGTCCGGAAATTTTTATCAATGTTTTGTGTGGCTTAGAGCATGTTCCAAGTGCAAGCTAAAGGATTTGATAAGAAAGTGTGAAGAAAGGGTCTCCGAGGTTAGTTTCCTAGTATATAGTTTCTGTAATAGATTACTTAAGGATGCAAAGGATAAGGTTAGAAAGGCCAAAGTGGAATATTTCAGGATTCAATTTGTTAATAAATCACTGGATAGGTTGGGTTTAAATTTGAGTTTTAAAAATAGGAAGGTATATGGATGCTTGCCTGAGGAGATAAGGAATAGGAGGATTTGTGTCAGTTATTCATATTGACCTACAATTGGTAGAGAAGGTATACAGCCGCTAAGAGAGAAGCTAGACATCAGGTGTACTTAGCACACAGGGAGGCTGAGGGAAGGAGGTTTGCCAATGTTCTGTGACGGGAAGATCAGAGACATGCGGTGTTTCAGATTGCAAGGCAGTGTGTCAATGCAAATCAGGATGTTGTTGGAGATAAATGTATCCGGAATGATGCCGGTGTACTTAGTGTCACAAATGATCAGAAAAAGAAGGCCTGGAAATGTCATTATGAGAGACTGATTAATGTGGAGAACGAATGGGAGAGAGAGAAATTACCTTCAGTAGATCCGACAGAGGGATCAGCTATTGAGATTGATGAATATAGGGTCCAAGAGGCGATTAAGGAAATGAAAAATGGTAAGGCTGCTGGACCATCGGGGATAGTTGCTGAGATGCTGAAGGCATCAGGGGACGTAGGCACTAAACTGGTTGCACGCATCATCAATCATGCTATATATGGCGGTGTCATACCCAAAGACTGATGCAGCAGTATTCTCATAAATTGCTACAAAGGTAAAGGGGATGGAGAGTAGCAATTATAGGGGTATAAAACTGATAGATCAGGTTATGAAAGTAGCAGAAAGGATATTAGCACAAGTAATTAGAGAAAGGGTAAAACTAGATGAGATGCAGTTTGGTTTTGTGCCTGGGAAAAGTACAACAGATGCCCTCTTCTTCGTGAGACAATTATAAGAGAGGTTCTTCGAGAAGAATAAGCCACTATAGTGGGGATACAAGGCTGACATCAGTCAAGCAGTTCAAATACCCCTAAAAGGATCCCTACTATAACTTACCTCTCCCCTCATTCATTATTCTATTGTTGATGTGTTTATGTTTTTCTATTATTTTTCCTTCTCTATTCCAATAGTTTTGTACTCATTGGTTTTGTTTTTCTGATGATCTTTCTACTTCGAGAAATATGTGGTGGCATAACCAATATCTATTAGTCAATATATTGATTTATCATCATCAATCAACCCTCTCAAACGGATTGTAAAACAATGAATTAATTTAGAATCTATCTTTGACTTTTGTTTTATTTTTGTTGTTGAAAACATCACACACACAGATATATCATTATCATTGTTTTTATATCCATTTTTGCCATGCCCTTTTCAGCTTAGCATCTTTCCACTCATTCTGTTCCTTTGTCATCTCCTTTCGAGATCAGCTCTCACCACCTCCGCCAAGGTTTTCCTTGGTCTACTGGTCTAATCAAGTGGTCAGAGATGTCATCTGAGCAAAAAATAGGAGGCTTATAAAACTTGGCTTAGACATAAGCCCTCCTTCTTGTACTTGGGGTACAAAGCAGACAGGAAAAGTCACAGCATAGACAGTAGATGTGTCAAAAGTTATAAACCGGGAAGACTTTGGGTTTCAGCTGGAATCCAATTTCAGATTAGCAAATAAAGCTTTATGGTAGACATCCTCTGATTTTGTAATAAGAAGTCTTCCATGCCTGCTGTCTGGAATATGTCTGGGGTTCTCTCTCGAAAGAGATAAATCCTCACGAGATGGAGTGAATATTTTGCTGATCTCCAAATCCCGGTCACAACAGCATCTTTTCAAACACATCAGGTGCATCTGGGAATGATGACTAACCTCTCAGAGGCTGTGGTCACTCCAGTTAGAGCCGCTACTTTTCCAAATGGAGAGATCATAGCTCCGATATTACGGACATGTGGTTAGAATGTCTCAGGAAAGAATTACTGGACAGATTTTATGGGCAAAACCAACTGACAGTGACCCAGGGGTAAACTCTGAGCAAGATGGTTGGATAACATCCATGAACTTGGCTAGTTTTGCTAGGATTCAGCTGGATCAATTGGAGATGAATGCTTCTGACAGGACCTGCTGGAAGGCGGGCTTGATGACTCTTCTCCCCACACCCCTCCCAGGAATAAGGGGTCGAAGAAGAAGATGGTTAATCCAGGGCTAGTTGCATTTCTCATGTTAACATTTTACAGCTCTTTTTCATTCAGATATATATATATAAAGCGCCCACTCCACACTGTAAAGTAGTCATATAGGTGTCATGACAAAAAACACTCAGTCCAAACTGTAAAGTGGTTGTGTACAGTCATCATCATCACCGTTTAATGTCCATATTCCACGTTACCATGGGTTAGACGAAAAGTCAGTGTCTCGACAAAAAGCACCAAGTACTCACTGGAAATGTAGTTAGTGTTAGGAAGGGCATCCAGCCCTAGAAACCAAACCAGAAACAGTTCTGTATGAGCAAGACATGGCTATCTGATCTGGCTGAACAACTCATCTAACCCATGCTAGCATGGAAAAACAAATGTTAAATGGTGATGAAGATGATGATGATGATGATGATAGCATCTATCTGTGTTAAGTGTCCACCCCAATTACCTGTCTTTCATATATCTAATACTCATTCTCCACCTCCACTTTTCTCTCAAATTCATTACCTCAATCAATGAATTAGTCTCAATTTGTTCTTGCCTTGTTGCTTTAAAACCCTTATTGCCCATTAGTGACAACCTTACAACACATACATCTTACACATAATATAACTTCTTTTCTGTAAATTTACTGCAAATAGAGACAATATTTTCCTAAGTTTATTTTATTTATCTTATCTACTACATTCATGGTTGTAGATTTAACTACCGAATACTGATTAGATAAGTTTATTTACAAAACCAGACTATTACTCCCAACAAACCACCTGAGCTATCCTCAGCCTATCATTTTTCGCATACTTAATGTGTTAATTGCAGTTGAGACTGAGACGCTATAAAATCTCTTGTGTACCATCTTACTACTCACTATGCATAATATTAACTTCAGACTTACTCCATCTTAGGCTGCTAATACTAATTTTTGTTTTGATAAGTTACACAGGGATTATAATAATCATATGTAGCTACACTGATCTGTTTAGTAACAAATAAAGATATTGAAACGTTTGATTTAATTCTATATCTCAGTAAATCTCCTGAAAGTGGAACCTGCGCAATTTTACCT
This sequence comes from Eledone cirrhosa, assembly GCA_964016885.1. NCBI lineage: Eukaryota > Metazoa > Mollusca > Cephalopoda > Octopoda > Eledonidae > Eledone > Eledone cirrhosa. The sequence continues at coordinate 117,335,558 of OZ024745.1, forward strand.
GTTGTCATTGAAGAAGACATGGACAGCTATCAACCAAAAGATATCAGTGAAAAAGCACATTCTAATGGTGTTCCATTGAACCAATCTAATAGGACTCTCAGTAGTGAGTTAGAAGGAATGGTGAGTGGCTTGAAATAGTTAAATACATATTTGTTTTCTTTTTAGAAAATTTTCCTCAATTATAATTTATGAAACAGAAGTTTTCTACTTCATTAATCATACTTTTAACTGATCTTTAATATATATCTAGTTCTATATTCCCTTTTGTTTTAGAAGGTTCTCTGTTCCTGCTGCCTTGACCCTTTAGCATTTACATTACTCTATATTTGCTATTGTATTTTCATGGTAAAGGCTTTATCTTACATAATTATCTCGCATACTATCAAATCTACAAGATTTTGACATTATTTATTTTGAGAACAATACCTTAATACAAGAATGAGCAGCCAGTTACAGCCGGTTTGAACGGAAAGAGGTGAGAGAATTCTGGCCAGATATGGCCGGTTTAAATGCTAAAGGGTTAAGTCAGAACCATTATTTGTCCTTTAAGGGCGGTGGATTGGCAGTATCGGTAGAGAGTCGGACACCATGCTTTGAAGCATAGAGTTACGTCCCTTTATGATCTGAGTTCAAATCCCGCCGAGGTTAACTTTGCCTTTCATCCTTACGGGGTCGATAAAATAAAGTACCAGTAATGTACTGGGTAATTGCTGGCCTTGTGCCTAAAATAGAAACAATTATTTGTCCTTTAATCATAAAACAATGAATATTTATTATTGTTAGGTTGGTGAATGTTTACCGTCCCCTATTTGTGAAAGAGAACATCTTACTGTTTCACCTGATAGCCACCCAGCTGAATCTAAGGATTCTATATTGGCTAATCTCTCAAGTTTCAAAGATACATTACAAAGTGCTGTCGAAACTGTAAGTATACAGTTGATATATTGATCATTTTCATTGTGTAATACTATTAAAGATGACATTTTGGTATAGATATATGGTTCTCGAGATTTAGGGATTCAAACTCACACACAGACAGACATCCTCAGTTTTATATATATATATATATAAACAAAGTTATCTCGAATATTGGGTTTGAAGTGTGAGTGTATTAGAATTCGTAGAATAACAAGAAGACACAACGCAAGGAAGCTGTTAAAACAGCTAAATGCCATCAATGACACCATCAGGTAAAATTTACCTCAAAGAATTGAAATCAGCGGCTAGAAGTGTGTTGGCGCACAAAAGTGATAGGAAGAAAGGAGAAAAAGAAGAAAAATAGATGAGAGGAGATTACACAAAGATTTAAATACTCTCATCAGCTTTTAGACTGCCTGTGGTTTTGATCATTTAAGTAAAAGTACCACATAAAATAGATGGCTCATGCAACAGAGAAATAAATATTTCTGTTGGTATGATGTTTGTGTGACACATGAACAGATTAGATAGACAGACTGTAGGTCAGAGAGAGAAAAATAAAGTGCCTCCACTTGGCCTCAGGTCACTGTAAGAAAAGGCAACCACAATGGCTCTGTGACGAGTAGGAGCAGTAGGTAGGTCAAAGGAGAAGGAAAGAAAAGAAGCAGTAAGAGGAATAAAATAAACTATTGACTGAAGTGTATCTCGGAAAGGTTTTCTAAGCACCATCCTGATAGCTGTAGACAGTATGTAGAACAAGGAAACCTGAATAAGCCCCCAATCTGTCTGCAGCCAGGGAAATGTGATTGTGGTGATTAAGAGCATAAAGAATTGTATTCACTAGTCTAACACCCAACGTTTGGCTCTGTCCTCTCTGAAGATAGATGATTGGAGTGGATCTAAACAAAGGGCCAGTTATTCCAAGTTCTAACTAATAGAGAAATAAACATTAACCATTTAGATTTACAATTAGTTGAGTATATAATTCTTCAGCCGTAGAGAGCTTGCCAAACAAAGGGCTGGGAGGACCCTTCAGTTGTGTCATCACAATCTTTCCTGTTCGATTGATAGAACTTAAGATAGTATGTAAGTGAGATTTTCACCCCCCCCCCCCCCCCCCCCCATGCCCTGTCTGGGAGGTCAGTAACCCCGCTTTAGTACTGACTTGGTCTATATTGACCCATCCAACTCTTGCTAATGGTGAAAGCAGATGTTAAACCATGATGATGAAGTCCCTATAAACAAAAGTTAAAAGTCTCAAAAGACATCATCTGTGCCTTTCAATTCCTTTGATAACATGGAAATTACTGATGCTATAATTTCAAGGAATTTGTAGACACCAATCTTCAGAATATTCTGTCATAGTTTTTGAAATGAAAAAGATAGTGGTGGTGAAATTGCTGGTATCCCGTCTGTTGCCATGAAAAGAGAAAAAGTAGGTTTTAGTTGACTTTCTGTTCATTATTGGTGTGGGATAATTTATGATGTCATATTTCTCTGTCATATATAAAATGCAATGTTTTGAAATGTTGTGTAGAGTGGCTCTGTCAATGATAAACCAAGCAGGTCATACTCAGATTCTGTCATAGCTACTGAAGCAAGAGAGAAGATGTAATGTTACATGATGTGTAACATTACTAGTGCTTTGTCTATCCCCCCCTCCCCAAAAGATAGAGGAATGTTCACACACTTTGCAAGTAGGTTTTTGTGGCCTTTTTTATTATTATTGGTACAGTGTAATTTATGATATATAATAAACAACTTGAGAGAGAGACTAAGCATAAGAGGTATCACATGTTGTGTTCTGGAGAGGAGATTGTGTTGGTATGGCCATGTGATGCATATGAAGGACAACAGCTGTATAAAAAAGTGCATAGCAATGAAAACTGATGGAAGCTACGGAGTGGGTAGACCAAGAAAAACCTGGGATGAGGTGATAACAACTGGGCTTGCTCACTTACACCTCTCTAAGACAATGTCACTGGATCGAGATCTTTGGCGCTATGCAGTTGTACAGAAGACCTGCCTTCCCTTGCATACAAACCTACAATCAGTAGGCACCTCTTAACCCAATATACACCCAACCCCACCCCACACACCCTACCCCATCCTCCCATTTCCGTCCACAACAAAAAGCACCCAGTCCACACTGTAAGGTGGTCATGTAGGAGACACGGTAAAAAGGCTCCCAGTCCACACTGTAAATGTGGTTGGTGTTAGGAAGGGCATCTAGCCGTAAAAAACCTGCCAGAGACACTTCTGTATGAGCGAGACACAGTCTCCCCACCATTCCCGCATCAAATGGAACAAAACTGTCTAACCCTTGCTAGCGTGGAAGATGGACGTTAAACGATGATGATGATAATGAATATATTATTGTAGTGTGTTATGAAAATATCCCTGAAATGCATTCATTGACTATTTTGTATGTTTATGACTTAATGAGTGAAACATTTTCTTGATTTAGGTCACTGAAATACAGAAACAACTTATTAATTTTACTCACAAGATGGAATTAAATATTAGTAAGGATATTAAATGTATTTCCTGCTCAGAATTTCGACTCAATGTAATTGGTACTCTCTCCCAATACAAAGACTGGGTGGATTTGTTACTCTACAAAAAGGCAACTCTAAATAGCTGGTGAGTATGTTTTGATATTATTGAATTTTTAGTTATTCTCTGTTTTTAAACATTTTTTGAAAACTACTTAAAATACAGAAGTAGGTGTTTAGTGTAAAGAGGTACAGTGATTCTGTAAACTGGACTTTGCAAATGCCATTATTTAAACTACAACAGAAAAACACTTCATATCAGAGACCTTTCAACGGGGATCTTACTTCACATAATATCAGAGGCATGATACTGAATATATCATTTTTCCTGATACAACCCCAGCTCCGATACTTTGGGTATGTGGTTAGAATGTCTCGGGGAAAGAATCGCTGGCCAGATTTTACAGGCGAAACCAACCAACAGCAGACCCAGGTGTAGACCCTGAGCAAGATGGTTGGATAACATCTATGAGCTTGGCTGATCATGCTTGAAGATACAGCCGGATCAGTTGGAGAAGGTTGCTTCTAACAGGACCCGCTGGAAGGAGTCATTTGAGGACTCTGCCTCCACGACCCTCCCAGGAATAAGTGAGCGAAGAAAAGAAAGAAGAACCCTACCCAACAACTAAATACAACAAAACTAAACTAGCTAAGACATACCACACAAAAATACAATTACCGTAAAAAATTAAAGTTAAGACCCAGCTACTATACTTAGTTTTTATTGTACTCATATTAGTGGTTGAGTGTTCTTTTAGTACATTTCTAGTATTTTATGTCCAATCTTCTTTCATCATCATCATTATCATCATCACCGTTTTACGTCAATTCTTCCACGCTAGCATGGGTTAGACAGGTTTTCCTGTTGTGGGCAATGCCAGGCCTGATGACCTTGTCTTGTTCATACGGGAACTGATTTTGGCTTGATTTCTACAGCTGGCTGCCCTTCCTAACACCAACCTCATTTACAGTGAGTACTGGGTGCTTTTTTTACGGTGGCGCCTACATGACCACTTTACAGTGTGGGCTGGATGCTTCAGCATATTGTCTATATGCTGAAGCATATAGACAATATGCCTCCTCCTCCAATACCACTTTGCAGTGGGAGGGGAGGGGGCATATTGTCTATATGCTTCAGCTTCGGCTTATTCCCGTGGGAAGTCGGGTCTTCTTGATTACTGCGTGACGCCAGAGGTCACGGCCCTGTGTCATCGCCCTTAGTATAATATATTAACTAAATCAGAACAAGATATTTGAAATAAATCTAAATGATCATAATGTTGATTATCATCATCATCACTGTTTAGCACCCATTTTTCCATGCTAGCATGGGTTAGACGAGTTGTGAGACAAGCCAGATCAGATGACCATGTCTTGCGCATACAAAGCTATTTCTGGCTTGGTTTCTACAGCTGGATGCCCTTCCTAATGCCAACCACATTTACAGCATGTACTGAGTGCTTTTTGTTGTGACACACCTACATGACCACTTTACAGTGTGGACTTGGCGCATTTTGCTGTGATGCCTACACAACCACTTTACAGTGTGGACTGGGCATTTTTTGTTGTGACACAAGCACTTTACAGTGTGGGCTGGGCATTTTTTGTTGTGACACAAGCACTTTACAGTGTGGGCTGGGCATTTTTTGTTGTGACACAAGCACTTTACAGTGTGGGCTGGGCATTTTTTGAAGTGACACCAAAATGACCACTTTATTATGTGACACCTACATGACCACTATACAGTGTTGGCTGGGTGCGTTTTGTTGTGGCACCTACACAATCACTTTATAGTGTGGACTGGGGACTTATCTATTCTTAATGTTCTATTTGAAAATATATTTGTTTATTATGAATGATCTCTTTTTATTTTGTGATTTATAATGTCTCATTTTAAGATTGATATTTTATCTGGTTTTAGGGTATCACAAATGATAAAAATAATCACAGGTACGTACATATTTTTATGACTCCTTTTATCTGAATAATAGTTTTGAAAATGAAAATACAAAAAAATGTCAGTTTGGTTTCTTTTACTGATTATATCAAGTGATATGACAGTTGAGTACAAAGTCTTTAACTTTGTAAATGGTCAGCAACTGATCATGGTTGAAGAACTGTTAAGTCATAAATAAACACAGACATGGACGTACACCTACACACACACATATATATAACAGAATTGGTTGTTGAAATGGCAAGAGCTCAGCTGTTGTGGCCCCAACTCTTTCTAATATAGTCACACTCTACTATCTTGAATATCAAGTACTCTGCTGAATATTGGTCATACTAGTTTAATACTGGTTAAATCCTTATATATAGTGTAAGTTATTCAGCGAATCACTGAAGGTGGTCCAATAAGGGCACTTTATGCACAGGCAGAGTGTATATAAATAAGGAAAAAAACGATGAAGTTTTGTTTACATGTATTTATGCATATATATATATATATATATATATATATATATATAAAACAGAGGATGTCTGTCTGTGTGTGTGTGAGTTTGAATCCCTAAAACTCGAGAACCACCCAACCAACTCTTTTCAAACTTTACACATGTAATACTTATGTTTCAGGGAGTGTTCTGAGCAAAAAAAATGTTTAATGCCCTAGGGACCGCATTAGGCGATTTAGCGATCTCTCTCTATAATTCTTAGTCTTTCTCTTTTTAGATAGATCATTTCATTTCATTTCATTCATTTCATTTTACGTCCGCTTTTTCCCTGCTTGCAAGGGTCGGACGGGAACTGATTCTGGCTTGATTTCTACAGCTGGATGCCCTTCCTAACGCCAACCTCATTTACAGTGAGTGCTGGGTGCTTTTTTGCCGTGGCACCTCCACGACCACTGTGCAGTGGAATGATATGGACCCCAGTCCATCTCATTTCTACAGCTGAGTAAACTGGAACAATGTGAAATAAAGTGTCTTGCTCAAGGAAACAACACATCACCCGGTCTGAGAATTGAACTCACAACCTTTCGATTGCAAGACCAATGCTCTAACCACTAAGCCATGTGCCTCCATGATACATACATATAACGTCGCGCCCTTATAATATCTGTCTGTATGTCTGTACGTCTGCATTACGTCACTTCCCCGAGGATGTCTGTCTGTGTGCGTGTGTCTGTGAGTTTGAATCCTTAAAACTCGAGAAGTACCCAACCGATTTTTTTTTCAAACTTTACATGTGTATTACTTATGTTTATGGGAGTGTTATGCACATGAAGAAATTCAACAAGAAAATAAACCGAATACTTTCATGGCTGGATAATCTTTAAGATTTTCCTTGATGAAGCAGGAAAAATGCAGGTTTTCACCTAATGTGGGCCCTAGGGGATCAAGAAAATTAATTTTTTTTATGTGCATAATATGCCTTGAAATTTCGGGAAAATCGGCTAGACGTAAATGCCTCAAAAAAGCCCTAAAAAGCTGAAAAAGTGAAGTTTTTCACCTAAGCCATAAAAAAGTTGGATTTTCTTGGCTCACGGTATGAAGAAGAGGCTGACTAATACATAGTTACAATTTCAAGGAAATCAGTCTGGCGTAATGCCTCAAAACACCCCTAAAAAGCTTAAAAAACGCAGTTTTTCACCTAATGCGGCTCTAGGAGATCAAAAAGTTGTGCATAACACTCCCTGAAACATAAGTAATACACGTGTAAAGTTTAAAACAAATCGGTTGGGTACTTCTCGAGTTTTAGGGATTCAAACTCACAGACACACACACACAGACAGACATCCTCAGGGAAGTGACATAATGCAGACAGTCAGACATACAGACAGATATTATAAGGGCGCGACGTTATATGTATGTATCTATCTAAAAAGAGAAAGACTAAGAATTATAGAGACAGATCGCTAAATCGCCTAAAGCGGTCCCTAGGGTGTTGAAAATTTGAAATTTTTTTTGCCCAGAACACTCTCTGAAACCAAAGTATTACATGAGTAAAGTTTGAAAATAGTTGGATGGGTGTTTCTCGAGTTTTAGGGATTCAAACTCACACACTCACAGACAGACATCCTCATATAGATATTAGACATAATCTATACATATATATAAAATTGAAATTGTCTGTGTGTGTCCCAATTTTTGCAAAGTCTATACAAATCCACATTTCTACTCCGATTGACTTCAAACTTGCATTTATATATTCCTTGTAGTCTAAAGATATTAACTGCAGCTTTTATTTTTCAATTTTCTGTTGTTAAAGGGGTGTTAGGCGCCAGTTATCGATCTCTCTCTCTCTTTCTTAGTCTGTCTTTTTAGATAGATACATAGCTATAACGTCGCGCCCTTATAATATCTGTATGTATGTCTGGCTGTCTGCACTATGATATTATGACAAATATTGTTCTCATTGCTAAAGTATTATCTTTGCGATTTTCCGTTCATTGCCAGGGAACGTCTTCATGAACCAAAGTATCGTCTTCCTGTTTTCCTTTGGTTGCAACATTTTTCGAAATATTTACTTCTGCGTTCACAGATTGACTTTTTTAGTTTCAGAAGATCCCGTTAAGAGTGAAAGCAGCGATTCTTTGCTTAAACTTTAATCTGTTATTTTAATATATATATATGGAGGCACATGGCTTAGTGGTTAGAGCATTGGCCTTGCAATCGAAAGATTGTGAGTTCAATTCTCAGACCAGGTGATGTGTTGTTTCCTTGAGCAAAGCACTTTATTTCACATTGCTCCAGTTTACTCAGCTGTAGAAATGAGATGATAGGGACTGGGGCCCCTATCATTCCACTGCAAAGTGGTCGTGGAGGTGCCACGGCAAAAAAGCACCCAGAACTCACTGTAAATGAGGTTGGTGTTATGAAGGGCATCCAGCTGTAGAAATCAAGCCAGAATCAGTTCCCGTCCCACCCTTGCAAGCAGGGAAAAGTGGAAGTAAAATGAAATGATGATGATGAATGATGATAATTATATATTCGTGTACATATATTTTTGCATACACAAAAACAAAATATAAACAAACGTATTTATTTCACGAAAGCACAGACGGCTTATCATCATTGTTACTGCTGATATGCCACCAAAAAAGTAGCACTACTTTTGGCACAAGGCCAGCAATTACATGGTCAACGGTTCGGAAATCACATACATCACTGACGAGTTTACTCCTTACTCTACCAGTTAGTCTTAGTGTACTTCATCCTGCTTTTAGGTCATGCCTCGAAGGAAGAGATATTCCATTGGCCGAAATACTGCGAAAGCGGCAAGAAAAAGAACAAGGCAGACAAACGAATCATTAGTGGAATCTGCTATTCGACGGTCGCAAGATGCTGAACGTACTGCCACCAGAAGAGCACTTGAAACAGACAACCAACGAACCATTCGCCAAACCGTATCAGCTTTGCAATGTCTATCCACAAATCCCAGAGTCAAACCTTAGCTGTTGCTGGTCTTCTTTTGGAATAGTCATGTTTTTCACACAGGCAACTATACATTGGCTGCTCAAGAGTGGGAAGCAAGACAAATCTCTTTGCATATGCCCGTCATGGAAAAACAAGGAATATTGTGTACAAGGAGGTGCTACAATCATTGTTTAGGTAGACGAGGCAGAAGGGGATATACACGATTGGCTGAAGAAGGACGAGACTGTGTTAGTAGTACGACCAACGGCTGCTATCACACCAACAGCAGCAAAAACAACAACAAAAAAGAGAGGAAATGCAGTTACATGATTTTGAAAAATCTTAATGGAAAATTATTTGCCTAAGCACAAAATGTAGACACCATCCCCAGGCCGAGGTATTCCGTACTTCTCTGTACTGTTTCAGAAAGGAGGGTTAAACAAGCTAATCTATGTTTAGAAGCCTGAGCAATGCCGGGCCATTCTGCTAGTATATATATATATATATACACATACACAATAAGCTTATGCATAGTATCCATCTTGCAAATATTACTTACATGGCCTTGGTCAATCTGAGGCCATAAAAGAAGACACTTGCTCAAGGTACCTGGAATCATGTGGTTACAAAGAGAACTCCTTAACAACACAGACATGCCTGTATCTATGTTGCTTTGTCTCTCACCACCTATATTCTACTTCTCAAACCAACATTCAAGTACTACATGCAATCTGCCATTCTATGTGAAACTATTCTCTGAATGCACCCCCATTCACTTTAACTATGCCAATATTACTAAAATTCCATAATTCTAATTATGAGGTGGTCTTAAAAACTTTCAGGACTAGTTCTGTAGTGCACCAACAGATGGTAACACATAGTTGTGTATTCAGTGAGAGCTAACAGTGACCTTTATGCGCTAGTGTGCCAAGTAACATTGCTGTGTTGACTTCGCAAGTTGCGAGATATGTGTTTTTGTGATCACGTGTATGCTGTAGCCTGAGATTTTGTCATGAACAGGAATTTGGAACAAAGAACCAATGTGAAATTTTCCGTTCAACATGTGAAGTCTGCTACATTCTTCATATCGAGGATCATCTCCGGTAACAAAAGTTGGGTCTACAGGTACGACCCTGAGATGAAGCAGCAGTCAACACAGTGGAAAAGCCCTTCATCTCCACAACCAAAGAAGCCACAGCTCAATCAAGAGCATGCTCATCGTTTTTTTCTGCAGTATCAAGAAATTAGCCCTCAGGGCCAGACTGTCAATTGAGAGTTCTACTGCAACGTTTTGAGGCGTTTGAGGGAAGATATTCAGCGAAAGTGACCAGATCTGTGGAGCATGAAGAATTGGATTCTTCACGATGACAATGCACCCTGTCATTGAGCTCTCCTCACTTGTGAGTTTTTCGCCCAAAACAACATAGTATCACTTCTGCACCTGCCCTATTCGCCAGCTTTAGTACCTACGGACTTCCATCTCTTCTCCAAGCTGAAAATGCAGCTCAAAGACCACTGTTGTCAAGATCCAGAGTGAATCGCAGAAGGTCCCTGACTTCCTAACGGAAAATGATTCCCAGGTTGGATTCCAAAAGTGGCAAGGACGCTGGAACTGATGTATTGCTGCGCAAAGCGACTATTTCGGAGGAGATGAAGTTAAAACTTAGGTAAATATATATATTTTTTTAAAAACATAAGTGGTGTGGGAACTTTTTAATACCACCTCATATGTATAATTAATTCTCTTCTGATTTGAAGAACTTTCTTTATGGTTGACTTGTAAAAGGGAAGGACATCTAGGTGCTAATGTTTGTTCCAGTCATCCATATATCTACATTTTCAGAACTGACCATAAACAATTTGTTAAAGAAATATTGATATATTTGATTATACTTTTTAAATACAATTAAGTATAAATTGCCTGAAACTGCTTACATTTAAAAATTATCTAATTTATTCTAGACTCAAGTATATTTTCTTTTGAAAATATTAATGATGGTAATACCAATTTACCAGAACATGATGTAGAACTTTCTAAATTGAAAACCATCTTTAAAACAATTGCTGTGCAGGTAGAGTTTTAAAATATATTCAGTTTTTATCAACTCCTCTCTTTTTCTCTCCTTTCCCTCTTCACCTCTATCTCCCTTCTCTCTTGCTCTTTCTCTTTCTCCCCACACCCTCTCTCTCTCTCATGTAATTGTATGTACACGTGTACTAGAATGTAGCTTTGCATGAATGAATGAGACTAAAACAAAATATCTGGTAGAGAATGTTGAGAAGCCAGAGGGGATCACTAATGTAGGCGGGAAGCCGCTAGAATTGGTTGAGGACTTCCTGTATTTGGGAGCAAAGATTGGGAATACGGAAGATGATGTGGTTGAGAGGAAGAGCAAAGCCTGGGCGGCGTGCCACAGCTTGAGATCGGTGTGGAAGTCGGACCTTCATAAAGACCTGAAAATCCGCCTCTTCATTGCTGTAGTGGAGTCTGCGCTGCTGTACGGGTCTGAGACTTGGACACTTACCAAGAAACTCACTCAGATGGTGGATGTGTGCTACATGAGAATGCTGAGGATGGCTCTGAACATTAATCAGTATACACTGAGGATGAAAAACTCAGAGCTGTATGGGAGCCTCCCAAAAGTCAGCTCAAAAGTGACACAGAGGAGACTGAGGTTAGCTGGACATGCTCACCAACATCCAGAGTTGACATTGCACTCAGTGCTCCTGTGGGAGCCCCTAAATGGACACACTGGAAGAGGAAGACCAAGGATAACGTATGTTGATGCCCTAAGGACAGACACTGGACAGACACTGGTCTGTTGGAGACGCAGGACATGGCAGCGATAATGAGGGACAGAGACTGCTGGAGAGAACTCGTCCGTGGATATCGGGAATTTTACCCGCCCTAAAATATATATATAGTATATGTGCATCATCATCATATGTCCGCCTTTCCCTGCTTGCAAGGGTGGGACAAGGGTGCATATGTATATATATTGAATGTTTAACTTTGTAGCACAAATCAGATTTTATTTGCTTGTATATATATATATATAACGAAGGAGGTGTGGTAAGGAACCAGATGGACCATAACACACCAGAGTACTCAATACTTAAGGTAGTAGAGTGGGTAATAAATACTAATAAAGTCCAGAAATAGCCGTCGAAACGGCTTGAGCTCTGCCGTTGGGGTCAAACACATATATATATATATATGCATGAACCTCATTATGTATGTATGCACCAATACCAGAAGCCGGTTGAGTGCTTCGTTTTGGCATGAATTCCTTTGTTTGAACCCAACAACCAAACCACGTTTTAGTCTGCGATAGATTCTTCCTCTTTTCATTAGAGTTGGAGTAACGGATTGCCGTGAACTGCTAGATAGCTTATCCAGTAGTTGTGGCTAGCTCACACTACACGGACCTATCGTATGATGTGGGCAATCCTGCTGAAGACGTCTAATAGCCTGATTACGTAAATATCCACTGATTTTGAGTGATTTTCTGAACATTGCGGACGTAATATCTACATTTGTAAAGTTATATTACACAGAAACGATGTTGTCCAGGAAATGAGATATTTACATGTCTCTCTAACTAAACATAGCCAACTCTACAGTAAACTAAATGTGTGCACTGTGAACAGTTGATTGCAGTTGTATTACTGCAATTCGCCAGATTCATTGAGTGAGCTAGACGCTGGCCGGGGGACGCTGAATTTACACCAGTGATCTTCGTTACTTTTATTATATACATATATATATATATATATATAATATTTGTGTGTATATATTGTATATCATCATCATCATCGTTTAACGTCCATCTTCCACGCTAGCATGGGTTAGATGGTTTTGTTCCATTTGATGCGGGATTGTTCGGGAGACCGTGTCTCGTTCATATGGAATTGTCTCTGGCAGGTTTTCTACGGCTGGATGCCGTTCCTAACACCAACCACTTTTACAAGTGTATATGTATATATATATATATATATATGATGGTGTGAAGGTGCATGGCTGAGTGGTAAGAGAATTGAACTCGCAATCGTCAGGTTGTGAGTTTGATTCCCGGACCGGGCGGTGCGTTATGTCCTGGGGCAAGACACTTTATTTCACGTTGCGCCTTCTACCTGGAGTTGCGACCGATAGATAGTATTAGCAATTGGAAAGACCAATGGAAACATTGTTTCGTCGGTCCGATTTGACGAAAGTCGATTGATTGTCAATATATATATATATATATATATATATATATATATATATATATATATATATATATACCCATTCTATCTATTTTTGTCTATTTTATACATAACATCTATGTAATGCTAACTGTAAGATAGTGAGTTTGCATTATACTTATATACTCAAATATTTTTGATATAATTTTGTAAAAAGTATAAATCAGTATTGCTGAGATTTGAATTTTATTCATTTTATTTATTTATTTTTTTTGCAAACATTTTCAAATGATTATTTACTCTATTTTTCTTTAGCTTCAAAAATTGAGCAAACCAACTGTTGAAACTGACAAAGATGTTGAAAAGAAAATTTGGTTATTGATAATGCAGCATTTTCTTTCTAAAGAAAATTACAGTGGATATTTAATTCAGTGGTAAGTATAATTGTTTCTACTTTTGGCACAAGGCCAGCAATTATCCCAGTGCATTACTGGTACTTTATTTTATTGACTCCGTAAGGATGAAAGGTAAAGTTAACCTCGGTGGGATTTGAACTCAGACCGTAAAGGGACGTAACTCTATGTTGGAAAGCATGGTGTCCAACCCTCTACCGATACTGCCAATCCACCACCCTAGTGGTAAGTGTAATGTAAATAGATTATAATAAGGAAATATCACAAAGTTCATAACAAGCAAATAACATGTAGAACAGCAATGAATGGTTTCAATTCAATGTTTATTATGGACTGGCTGTCATACCCAGCTTTATTATTATTACCTAAAAGGGCGGTGGATTGGCAGTATCGGTAGAGGGTCGGACGCCATGCTTTGCAGCATAGAGTTATGCCCCTTTATGGTTAACTTTGCCTTTCATCCTTACGGGGTCGATAAAATAAAGCACTAGTAATACACTGGGGTAATTGCTGACCTTGTGCCAAAAGTAGAAACAATTATTATTACCTAAAATAGATACAACCACATGAATTCATTCTGTTTCAGATAATTTGCCATAAAAAGATGTGAGCCATCTTTATTTGGTCCAGGAATGTTAACTCAGAATTGTTGCAATTCAGAAAATGGTTTGAGTTGAGTTACATAAAAATGCATTAAAAACAATATAGAACCTAAAATAGAACCTAAAAAAAGTTTGAGATCCTCTCATCTAAAGCTGTGGTTATAAGTATTGTTACTGATCATGATTTACAGGAATATACATCAATTCCACAGTAGTTTTGAATAATCTAACTATTGTTTTTATGGTTATGTTAGATTGTCACACCTGATCTAATGAGTTCACAGCAGACCATGTTTGTACTATTCTGTTGTTTATATCATTTGACCAGTTGGTATATGCCAAGGTATTTGATATCTACTTGAGAACAGTATTACTTAATGATTTGATATTTGTTGCTTGATCTGAGTTGATGGTCATATATTTGGTTTTGTTGACATTTAGAAAGAGTCCCGTAGCTTGAGTAGAACATTTTAAGCTGAGCCTTGGGACAATTTATCAAAATTGTTGCTTTTATGATGACATCATCATCATCACCGTATAATGACTATTTTCCATGCTTTTCATGGGTTAGATGGGCTGTCATGTACTGAAGCTAGACTGGTTAAGTGTACCCCTTTACAGAATGTACTGGGAGAATTTTATTGTCATTCTGATGCTACCACCTTACAGGATGGACTTGGTGTATTTTGTCATGGCCCTACCACTGCTGCCTTACAGTGCACTACCTGGCAAGTTCTTTTGTAAAGTCAGGGGTCATATAGATTTTTAAGAAGAATGATGGGAATTCATTTCTTCAAGAAAGATTCAGTGAATTTAAAAACTTTATGGGAGTAATTTATTGATGGGTGATTAGGAGATTTATCACAGAATCCAAAGGTTTATACATAATGGACTCTCCTTGAAGAAGATATAAACACTTAAAATTCATCATATTTACTATTTCATTTATTGGAGCTAAGTATAACATTTATGATCATTGAAGTAGAGCTAGATATTTAGGTAGTTCATTAACATCTTGAGTTTCATTTTCACACTGAGATGCTATTTCTATTAGTTCATCATTGTTGGCTGGAATTGGACAATTGTGATTTTGAAGCAATAAATTGACATACTTGCTACTTTTTATTTTTTTTATTTTTTAAAGACAGTTCTCATATTTGTTGATCACATGCCCCCAGAGAGATGAAGGTAGAGGTAGGCATTCAGGTTATTTTAGGAACCACAGACAGAATTTGGTAGAAATCACCTGCAATCACTAGCCATGATGTCATAGGTTTTTCTTGTCTCTCAATGTCTGCTTCAATGTTTCAAGAGCAAGTTTTTTGGCTATTGTTCCTTCACCCCACATAATGGACAGCTGACATGGACAGATTTTTTGGCTATTGTTCCTTCATCCCACACCATGGACAGCTGACATGGGCAAATGTTTTGGCTATTGTTCCTTCATCCCACACAATGGACAGCTGCCATCCTGAGCCTATGTTAATGTTGCTCACAAGTACATTTAAGTATGTTAAGTTCTTCAACCTGTGATAGGTATGGCAGCTGTGCTTGATGAGACTACAGCAAGGTCAATCTTCTGTTGACCTTTAACCCTTTAGCATTTACATTACTCTATATATATACTATATTCTCTATATATACTATACTCTATACATTCATGGTAAAGGCTTTACTCCACATTATTATCTCACATAATATTGAATCTATAAGATTTTGATATTATTTATTTTGAGAACAATATCTTAACATCAATATGAGAGGCTGGTTATGGCCGGTTTGAACAGAAAGGGGTGAGAGAATTCTGGCCAGATATGGCCAGTTTAAATGCTAAAGGGTTAAGTAAGATCAATTCAACAGAAAATCAATTGATAAAAGCTTTGCCAGTTCCTCTAGGTGCTTCTAAGGATAGAATTTGGGTTTCATTGTAGATATTTCTTTGATCTGGCATCATAGAACAATGTTATACGGTTTTTCTCCAATGTCTTTTAGGTAGCTTCATGCAAAAGCCACTTAAATTTTCCACACATTCATTGTACCAAATCATCCATTTCACAAAGAGTGAAATTAGATACATCTTCTATGAAGTCCTGTTGAATGTTGGCTGTATTGTTTCTTGTTTATTGTAAAGTCTTCTGACATTTTCGTGCATTAGTTGGGATGGATTGTACAAAATAGAAATAGCAAACAAATGGTGAAATTTTGATGGGAATTTGAAGGCACTATCATCATCTAGTGTTTTATTTCAGGGGTCATCATCTTCCTGGAGCCCAGGTGTTGGCATGGTTCTCTGAAGGTGTTACACTAAGTTCCAACTTCTGTTTTCAGAGATTCAATTGGATATTTGACTTGATAAAGCAATACACATTTCACTCATTTTGAACATCTGGATATCCAGGGACAGATATGATTTGTTTCTTAAGAAGGCTTTTTCTTTTTCTTTTTGCTTTTGCCAATTGCAATATCTTGGGCGATTACAGCATAGAAGTGCTTTTGGAAAGTTATCAGTTTGATATACTCTCGGGTCCCAAATAATAGTAGGGTGGGAAGGAAAATCAATAATTTTTCTTGGTTGTCTCCCTTGATTTTTTTTTAAAAAGCCAGGAGCTGGTACAGTAATGCGCCAGCTTCAGCATTCTATAATCAGAAGGGAGATAGGTGTAAAAGCCAAACTTGCTATTTTCAATTCGGTATTCGTGCCAACCCTTACCTATGGTCATGAATCTTGTGAAATGATCAAAAGAATATGATTGCAAATACAAGCAGCTGAAGTGGGGTTTCTCTGAAGGGTCTTTGAAGTTATGTTATTCGATAGAGTGTGTAGCCTGGAGATCAGAGTGTCACTCCAGGTAAAGTTGCTACTTCTCCGAATTGAGAGATCACGGCTCCGATACTATGGGCATGTGGTTAGAATGTCTCAGGAAAGAATTGCTGGACAGATTTTACAGGCAAAACCATCTGACAGGAGACCCAGAGGTAGACTCCGAACTAGATGGTTATATATCATTCATGAGCTTGGCTGGTCTCGCTTGGGTATCCAGCTGGACCAGTTGGACAAGGTTGCTTCTTACAAGACCCGCTGGAAGGAGTGTTTGAGGACTCTGTTCCGAAGACCCTCTCAGGAATAAGTGGGTGAAGAAGAAGATTTAGTCATCTAGTTTACATATTGAGACCCCAACACATCCTATTTATTATATAACATATGAGAGTTCTTGTAATGTTCTTTTTTTGTCATGTAAAATGTTTTTTAATGTCTAAAGAAAATTAATTATGACAGGAATGCTACCATTTAAAATAAAATTTCAGCAGGGGTTTGGAATAAAAGCAGTGGGGTTGGAAAAAACCTGAAAAATTACTAAGCAGGTATTTGGGGTGGGGACACAGGAGGATTATTCAAGATCCAATGGTAGTTAAAAAACTGTTTTGTGCTTGAACCTAACTCTCTGGTGGATGCAATTGTGGCATATTCTTCAGTGAAATAAACTCTTTCATCAATTTCTAGACCAACGTTGTACTGCATACCTACTTGGGTAGCATTCTTAGATTGAAGATTTCAGAATTCTCCACAGTTTTACATTAATGCTAACTCACCATCTTTTGATTGATCTTGATCAGATTTGAGAACTAAATTAACTTTTACATATTTGTCATTCTTGCCTATCCCTAGATCTCAGGATTAAAGTAACATTTCTCTTGGGATCACAGACGATCTCAGGATGTAATTAATTATTTCAATATTCATCATCATCATCATCATCATCACCGTTTTACGTCTGTTCTTCCACGCTAGCATGGGTTAGACGGGTTGTCCTGTTGTGGGCAGTGTCTGGTCGGCTGACCATGCCTTGCTCATACAGGAACTGATTTTGGCTTGATTTCTACAGCTGGATGCCCTTCCTAACACCAACCTCATTTACAGTGAGTGCTGGGTGCTTTTTCGTGGCGCCTACACGTCCACTTTACAGTGTGGGCTGGGTGCTTTTTTGCCGTGGCTCCTCCACGACCACCTTGCGGTGGGGGGTGTGGGGGCATATTGTCTATATGCTTCAGCTTGTACCCATAGGAGGTTGGGTATTCTGTATTACTGCGTGACGCCAGAGGTCACGGTCGTGTATCATTGCCTTTGAGAGGTGTAATTGGGTAAGGTCGGCTTTTATCACCTCATCCCAAGTCATCTTGGGTCTCCCCACTCCGCGGTTTTCATCGACTTCTAGTGCTCTGTACCTTTTTATGCAGCTGTCATCCTTCATACGCATCACATGTCCATACCAGCGCAACCGCCTCTCCTGCACGCAGCATTTGATTCCTCTTATGCTCAGTCTCTCTCTCAATTAATTTATGCTTTGTCGTTCACAAATGTATTTTATAATTTCCTGTTATTTGAACATCTGTTCATTCCTGTAGTGTAAACTTTTGTTTTGATACAACAAACTTCAAACTTTTAATTTTATCAGAGTATTTATGTGTGTGTGTTTATGTGTAATAATGTATGATATATATATATGTATGTGTGTATATTATCATCACCATCATTTTACGTCCGCTTTTCCCTGCTTGCAAGGGTGGGACAGGTCATAGTCAGTACAGCATCTCTCCATTCGTCACAGTCCTAGGTCAGCTTTCACCACCTCCGCCCATGTTTTTTGTGGTCTTCCTCTTCTGCGTCTTCCTTCCACTGGGATTTCTTGGCACTTCTTTACCCAGCGGTCATTCTCCATGCTCATCACATGGCCATACCAACAGTCTTTTCTCCCACACACTACAGCCTATCCCTCTTATACACAGTTTCTCTCTCAACTCATCTATGCTTGGTCGTTCATGCACATAGACATTGCACATCCAATGGAGTGTGCTTGCTTCATTTCTCTCCAGCCGTCGCATATCCTCTGCAGTTGCTGCCCATGTCTCACTATCATGCAGCATCGCGCATTTTACACAGGCATCATATAACTGGCTTTTCATTCATAGGGAGAAACCCTTGTTTGTCAACAGAAGAAGCAGCTCCCTAAACTTCTTCCAACCCGTCCTTCTACTAGATACTATGGCCTCGGAGCACCCTCTCATGCTAATCTGATGACCTAGGTATCAGAAGCTATCAACCACCTCTATAGATCCTACATGCATTTGAAAAATGTACCTATCACTGACACTTCAACTATCAATTTTCCCTGAACATCTGCTACATATGAAGTTTTCCCTTCCTGTTAGTTTGCCTGCTATCCCACTACACCTCTTGTGTACCCAAGATCTGCATTGAGTACATTCTATAGAGTTTATGCCAACTCCTTTTCTACATATCGTGCATGGCCATTTCCTTGATGGAATCAGAGTCTTGTCCTTTTTCCTACTTATCAACACTTTAGTCTTTGCTAGGTTCACTTTCAGTTACCTTGATTCCAACTGCTGTTTCCATAGCCAGAATTTATTCTCTAGCTCCTTTACTGATTCTGCTATAAGTACCAGATCGTCAGCATAGAGAAGTTCCCATGGGCAGCCAGTCTTAAACTCTTCTGTTATGGCTTGGAGAACTATAATGAACAAGAGCAGGCTGAGGACTGAACCCTGAAGCACTCCTACTTGTATCTGGAATTCCTCACTAAACTCCATTCCTACTCTCACTTTACTGACAGCACCCCTGTACATAGCTTGCACTGTCCTCACACACCTAGTTTCCTTATATATGTATATATATATATATATATATATATATAGAGAGAGAGAGAGAGAGAGAGAGAGAGAGAGAGAGAGAGAGAGAGAGAGAGAGATATGTTTGCATGTTGTTATGGGTGTGTCAGCAGATGTATGTAATTATATATGTGTGTGTTTATGTAAGTATGAATATAACCCATGCTAGCGTGGAAAATGGACGTTAAACGATAATGATGTATCTATTTGTGTAAGTATTTCTGAGCATATGAATGTGTTTATGTATGCATATATATGGATGCAGCATGGCTGAATGATGAAGAAGTTTGCTTCGCAATCATTAGGTCTTGGGTTCAATCCCACTACGTGACATCTTGGGAAAATGTCATTTACCATAGCTTCAGGTTGACTTAAGTTTTGTGAGTGAAAGTGAATAGACAGAAACTGTCTAATATCTGTGCCTGTAAGTCACACACTGTGTCATACTGAATCTCCCCAAACATTGCATTGAGAGTGCATGCGTTTATGAAATGCTTATATGTTGATTCATGAGTGGGTTGTTCTATTGATTGAATTACAGATTACAGAGTAGAGAACTCTGTTAAAGGCCTCCTCTAGATCAATGAATAATAAGTGCAGAGCCTTACTTTTAACTAAGTACTTCTCCTGTAGTTGTCTCACATGGGAGAGGGCATCTGTGGTACCCCTACCTGACATAAAGCCAAACTGCATAAGCTTGATTCTGTTCCTAATTAGTTATGCTATAACCCTTTCAGTAACTTTCATGACCAGGTGACTTTATGCCTCTATAGTTACCTGTTTCTAGTGTATCTCTTTTGCCCTTGTAGCAGTTTACAATGATTTTGCTTCACCAGTCATTGGGTATGAGACCATCCTGTACTACTTGATTAATTATTTTACAATAGAAATTTCTCAATAATACACAAGTTAATTTATTTAAAAGGAGAAAATAAAATTTTCATATTAATATTATTTTTACATAGCTATGACTAGAATTGATTTCAAAGAAAAAATATTTTTACATAACTATGATTAGAATTGATTTTAAAGAAAAAATATTTTTTCAATGCATTTTCAATAAAGTTGTGGTTGATATATAAATTACATTTTCTCCAAAGAAACAAAAATTTAAATTCCTCTGACTATAAAGTAGCTTTCTCTAACAATTGTTTTAGTTATTTGAGTACAATATAATAGTTCTAGTTTTGTTTTCAAATTTCCAAATTTTAGTATTTAAACTGGACGTATCTGGTCAAAATTCTCTCACGTCTTTCTATTCAAACTGACCATAACTGGCTGTTCATACTTATGTTAAGGTATTGTTCTCAAAATAAATATCAAAATCTTATAGATTCGATATTATGTGAGATAATTATATGAGATAAAGTGTTTACTGTGAAAATACAATAGTAAATATAGAGTAATGTAAATACTAAAGGGTTAATAACATATAAATTCTCTTAGTGTATTTATTAAAAGAAAACAATGAAAATTATCAGCTAAATTCATAGAAATCATCCACGCTACATGCTGTAATACTACTCAGTGTTGTAACATAGCAGTAGTGCTTCTGTATTCAGTTAAGTGAAGCAGCAATGTGTCTGTGTGTTGTAGTTTGTCTTGTAATAGCAGCTATTGATTGAAATAAGCTTCGGAGAATTGTAAACTTGGTGCTGTCATAGATATAGCTACAGCATCATGTGCAACATGTTTTGTCAATGTTTATACTAGAAAAACACTTTTGGTATCTTTATTCCAGAAACCTATATAATCCTAAACAATATGGAATAATTATTTCCTTTCTTGTTGTGAGTGGATCATTTTATCATAGGGAATAATTGTTTATAAAAGGTATATTAAAAATGTAATATATGTATATATTTCTCTTATTTAATAGTATTGTTCAATATTGATTATTTGTATATTAGCTATACTTACACCTATGCACCTCTACCCACACAACCATGTTTAAAGATTAGATGTATACTTCTGTCTCATCCTACAGTTTATGCAACCTACGATGTATTGCTTAACCTACTTTGAATTATCTTCTGTGATATACTTCTGTAATGATTGAACAAGTAATATTACTATGATAAATTTGGTTGCTTCCAGTTAATAGATGATTACGTTTAGGATGTACAAAACAGTATTCGTGGAAATTAATCTGGAACCTGAGGAGTAATTGAATCACTCCTGTAGAAACTGTCACCACATATAATGTGAATGTTTTATTGAATTATGTGATTTACATTAGAACGGTCTATAAAATACAAAAAGAAGAACCATAAGAGAACAAATGTAGGAATGTTTCCTTTTAAAATGGAGGTATATCTCTTCATTTTACAAATGAAATGGATGGAGAGTTAATCCCTGAAGATGCTATCAAGCTTATTTGGAAAAAAATCAAAGTATAGGTTAGTGTTTTGAATTTAAATCATCATGGTTTTATCTTGTAATTTTTTCATCTTTTTACATTTTTAAACACAAAATGTATTTGCTTTCTTCATTAGACCTCAGTTGTTTTACTTCTATGTAAATATGTATAAACTGATGACTGTATTGTTATCTATACAACATTGTATCTAAATTATTTCGAGATAGTATATTAATAAGAATAATATTTGAAAATGAAAAAAGAACTATTTCTATTATCTGCTGCCAATATGCAACAATAATTTCTTAAAATTTTGTTATACAATTCCTGATTAAAAGAATTACCTTGTTTAATATATTAAATGTTTCATAATTCATAGTAATTTGTTAGAAAAAATGTATTTTTAACTATATAGTAAAAATATTAAAGAATATCAATTAATTTGAATTTAAAATTTATTTCTTATCATTAAGCTAATGAAAAAACGTAAGATTAAAAAATAGCTGTTAATAATGGACTTGTTTAGGTATACTTTGACAAAAGCACAAGATAATAAATTGATGTACTTTAAATACATCATATAAAATCTGTGAAACAATTAATAAAATCCAGTACTACATTAGATCATTCTAAAAAAAGTATTTTCATATTCTTTGATATCCATGTATAATATTCTGCTTAAATCCTTATAATACTGCTATATAATGTGAGTTAGAGTTATATCATTAGTTACATTATGATATTTTTAGATTTTTAGAATTAATTCTATAAAGGTGAAATTAATTATGTTTATGATTTTCTGGTTCATATTTTTTATTTAGCCCTGTAACATAGTTTTATATGCTTCAGATTTATTGCCATGTGTCATTTAAAAATCACATTTTAGCCATTTTCATTTCTCTCATTTCTATAGATTTATGTAAGTCTATACTATACATGTGGGTGTGTGTATGCACACACATTCACACACACATCACCATCATCATCATCATCATCTTCATTTTGTGTTTGTTTTTCATACTTGCATAGGCTGGATATCTCGTCACTTGTTGATGTCCTTTTGTCATATTTGTATATGTGAGTGTGTATGTATTTATATAAATACATGCATACACATACACACACAAACATATATGAATATGTATTTGTATATACATATATACATTCATATGTCCACACACACAAATATATGTATATATATATAAAAATGTGGCTACATGGTTAGGGAATTGGATTTGCAATCATGAGATTGCAAGTTCGATTCCCAGAGCAGGCGAACGTTATTTCCTTGAGCAAGACACTTTATTTCATGTTGGTCCTTCTGCTAGGAGTTGCAACTGGTAGATAGTATTAGCAATGGAAAGACCAATGAAAACATTGTTTCCTTGGTTCGATTTGACAAGTTCCACTCTGTTCAGTAAGCAAATGAGGTCTAGGATCAATCTAAACAAAATTTATATATATATATATATTCATTCATTCATTCATTTCATTTCGTTTTACGTCCGCTTTTCCCTGCTTGCAAGGGTGGGACGGGAACTGATTCTGGCTTGATTTCTACAGCTGGATGCCCTTCCTAACACCAACCTCATTTACAGTGAGTGCTGGGTGCTTTTTTGCCGTGGCACCTACACGTCCACTTTGCAGTGGAATGATAGGGACCCAAGTCCCTATCATCTCATTTCTACAGCTGAGTAAACTGGAGCAATGTGAAATAAAGTGTCTTGCTCAAGGAAACAACACATCACCCGGTCTGAGAATTGAACTCAACCTTTCGATTGCAGGACCAATGCTCTAACCACTAAGCCATATGTCTCCATTGACCAATGCTCTAACCTCTAATATATATATATATCATCATCATCATCATCATCATTTTACATTCGCTTTTCCCTGCTTGCAAGGGTGGGACGGGTCTTATTCAGCACAGCATCTCTCCACTTGTCATGGTCCTTCGTCATCTCCCCTGTGAGCTTGAGCGATCTGAGGTCTGTTCTCACCACCTCCGCCCATGTTTTTCGTGGTCTACCTCTACCACGTCTTCCTTCAACTGACATTTCCTGGCACTTCTTCACCCATCAGTCATCCTCCATGCGCATCACATGTCCATACCTCCTCAGTCTCCTCTCTCTCACACTACATTCTATCCCTCTCAGACACAGTTTCTCTCTCAACACATTCATGCTGGGTCGTTCACACACATTGACATTGCACATCCAACAGAGCATGCTTGCCTCATTTCTCTCCAGTCATCGCATATCCTCTGCAGTTGCTGCCCATGTCTCACTACCATGCAGCATCGCGCTCCTCACACAGGCATCATATAACCTGCCTTTCGTACGCAGGGAGAAACCCTTCTTTGTCAGCAGAGGAAACAGCTCCCTAAACTTCTTCCAACCCGTCCTTATTCTAGATACTATGGCCTTGGAACACCCCCTCCCATGCTAATCGGATCTCCTAGGTACCGGAAGCTATCCACCACATCTACTGCATACATATTTCTCCCTACCTGTTAGTTTGCCTGCTATCCCACTACATCTCTTGTGTACCCAGGATCTGCATTGTGTGCATTTTATAGAATTTATGCCAGTTCCTTTTCTGCATATTGAACATGGCCATTTCCCTGACGGAATCAGAGTTTTGTCCTCTTTTCTATTCATTAATACTTTTGTCTTAGCTAGGTTCACTCTCAGTCCTCTTGCTTCCAACTGCTGTTTCCATAGCCAGAATTTATTCTCTAGCTCCTCTACTGATTCTGCTATAAGAACCACATCGTCAGCATAGAGAAGTTCCCATGGACAGCCAGTCTTAAACTCCTCTCTTATGGCTTGGAGGACTATAATGAACAAGAGTGGGCTGAGGACCGAACCTTGATGTACTCCTACTTGTATCTGGAATTCCTCACTAAACTCCATTCCTACCCTGACTTTACTGACAGTACCTCTGTACAAAGTTTCCACTGTCCTCACAAGCCATTCCTCAAAACCTAGTTTCCTTAGGGACCACCAGATGACAGATCGGGGTACCCTATCAAAGGCTTTCTCTTGGTCAACAAAAGCTAAGTATAGTGGCTTATTCTTCTCAAAGAACCTCTCTTGTAATTGTCTCACCAAGAAGAGGGCATCTGTTGTACTTCTCCCAGGCACAAAACCAAACTGCATCTCATCTAGTTTGACCCTTCTCTAATTAGTTGTGCTAATATCCTTTCTGCCACTTTCATAACCTGATCCATCAGTTTTATACCCCTATAATTGCTCCTCTCCAGCTCTCCAGAGCATCCCCTTTACCTTTGTAGCAATTTATGAGAATACTGCTGCACCAGTCTTTGGGTATGACACCACCATATATAGCCTGATTGATGATGGGGCAACCAGTTTAGTACCTACGTCCCCTGATGCCTTCAGCATCTCAGCAACTATCCCCGATGGGCCAGCAGCCTTACCATTTTTCATTTCCTTAATCGCCTCTTGGACCCTATATTCGTCAATCTCAATAGCTGGTCCCTCTGTCGGATCTACTGAAGGTAATTTCTCTCTCTCCCATTCGTTCTCCACATTCATCAGTCTCTCATAATGACATTTCCAGGCCTACTTTTTCTGATCATTCATGACACTAAGTACACCGGGATCATTCCGGACACATTTATCTCCAACAACATCCTGATTTGCATTGACACACTGCCTTGCAATGTGGAACATCACACGCCTCTGATCTTCCCGTCGCAGAACATTGGCAAACCTCCTACTCTCAGCTTCCCTGCGTGCTAAGTACACCTGACGTCTAGCTTCTCTCTTAGCGGCTGTATATCCTTCCCTACTCCCACCCTTTTTCCAAGCCTTCCATGCTAGTCTTTTGTCTCTAATGGCCTTATCTACTGTGATGTTCCACCACCAGGTCACTCTCTGCCTGGTTGGAGCTCTGCTCCAGCCACAAGTTTCATCAGTAGCCTGCAGTAAGTTGTCACGTAAGAAATTCCAGTTATTATCTGTCATACGTCTCTAAATTGTCTTCTTTTTCGTCATACACATCTTGAAGGGCTTTCCTAAATTTGTATTTTAGTGAAAGGTCTTTTAGCTTCCAGACCTTTCTTCTCCACACCTTCCTGTATGTCTCATTCCATCTCTTGCTTACTGAGATATCACTAACGACTAACCTATGCTGTGGGGTACATTCTTCCCCAGAGTATGCCTTGGTATTAGACACTATCTGCCTGTCCCGCTGCCTAACTAGTAAGAAGTCAATCTGGCTTATATGCTCGCCAGATTTGTAGGTTACTAGGTGGTTGGCAGGTTTCTGGAAGTTAGTGTTGCAAATAGTAAGTGTACTTGCATCACAAAATTCAAGAAGTCTCACTCCTTTATTTCTTGAGCCGTAACCATGCCCACCATGTACCCCAGTGTAACCATCCTGGAGCTGTCCAACATGACCATTGAAGTCCCCTGCTAGCATAACGATGTCTCCGTCCTCTGTCATTGCTCATAAAAGCAATCTTTCTCTTCTTTGCCTAGGCCTGCTTGGGGAGCATAGGCAGAGATGATTGTCAGTAGTCTCCTGCCTACAACTAATCTAAGCTTAATTATTCTATTACCAACTAGAACTACCTCTATTGTCTTATTGATCCATCTTTCAGCCAGGAAAATGCTTACTCCCCCTAACCATCATCCTTACCTACCCAGAAAAGCTTATAGCTAAGATGTTTGCCTACGACTAGTCTTCCAGAGGCACCTCTCCATTTCACCTCTTGCACGCAACACACATCCACATGCCTTCTCTCCAGCATCTCCACTATTTCAGGAGATCTACTTCTGAGAGTGCCAACATTAAGTGTTGCAACTCTGAGATGCGACGTCTTCATATTTTGTTGTTCCTATCTACTTGTTGCTGTGCTGATAATCGTTTTAGCATTGATACACTGGTTGGATGCTCTTCCGAATATATATATATATATATAGTTTAATGGTTTGTAACTTTATGCTGTTATTGGTTCACTTGAGCACTCGATACATAGGTGGGTCTGTTTTAGTATAGTGTGTGTACATTTAGTGTTGGTTGGTCTCCTTTATAAGCATAACAGTAATGAGTAAGAATGAGGTGTCAAAGTATCATCATTAAATTTATTCAACGAATAAACTTAATAATGATAATTTGACACCTCATTCTTCCTTTTTATTATTATTATATATATAAGCGCGGTGGATTGGCAATAACGGTAAAAGGTTGGACGCCATGCTTTGCTGCATAGAGTTATGGCCCTTTATGATCTGAGTTCAAATTCCGCCGCGGTTAACTTTGCCTTTCAATACCTCTCTATGTATGCTTTCTGGGTCATCAAAACTGGGTAGAACAGTTAAAAATAATAATGAAAAAATAATAATAATGAAATTATTGTGTAAAGTGCTCAGGTGCACTACAACTCGTCAATATAGTACATAGAATAATACACAAATGTCAGGGAAGTACATGTGTGTATGTGTTAGCTGTTCTGTTGGCGGATCTCGGGAAGCATGGAGGCCTTAAAGGATGCAGTGTCTCGACAGCTAACAACTGATGCAGGTAGTTTGTTCCATGCTTCAGCAACTCTGAGCGTGAAAAAATGTTTCCGAAAGTCATGGGAACTGTGCTGTTTTCTTACTTTGTGGGCATGTCCACGTGTGTTAGACACATGGAAATCGAAAAGGTACTCAGGGTTGATATTGTATTGAGGTTCTTCGCTGTTCCATAGGTCTCAAACTTCTTCACCCAGTTTTTTAATATTGGGTTTGAAGGGAGATTTCTCCGTTCCAAAAAATGCATGAACTTACCTCTAGACAAAAATTGCATGAACTTGTATGAGCTATACAACAGTAGTGTCTCACACAAAAAATTCTGGTGCTGGAGCTCTCATTGTCTTCTCAGATGTTGTCTGCCTTGTCCTGAAATTTAAGGTTGATCAGTTTAGAAAATGTATGTACAGTGACACAAAGCATGCACAGCCCTTTATGTTCTGAGATCAAATCTTGCTGAGGTTAGCTTTGCTTTTCATCCCTACGGGGTTGATAAAATAAAGTACCAGTAACTTACTGGGATCGATTTAATCAACTTTTCTCACCCCCAAAATTGTTGGCCTTGTGTCTAAATCAGAAATCATTCTTATTATTATCACTATATTCTACATACAGCTTGCACATACAAAACATTCTTTTCATCAGCTGTTGACCAAAGTTCTCATCAATTTCAACACCCCCCAACAATGTCACTCCCTTTAGCAATTCAAAACAACATTGATGCTACCATTCTGTAGCACATTTTTTCTTTTCATTAATCATGAAACCATTGCAATATGCTGGACGCTGCTGTAATCACTTCGCTTCTTTAAACCTCTGCTTAGTAATCCAGCCAAAATTGTTCTATGAATTACAACTTTCCATTTTAAAGAATTCCTATTTAAATTAAACCTTTTCAACATAATTTTATATCAGAACATGTTACATTACTATGGAAATAATTAACAATTTTAGTAAATCCATAAAAATTCATCAATAATTAATTGAAACAGAGTATATTTCATTAGAAATATGGTGACAAGAGTTAGGAATTACTATATGTATTCTACTCTATGCTTTGAGTATTGATCTTTTTCTCAAATGCTTCTGCCATATTCATAATAAATCATTTTTCTGCTTCCCTTTGCAGTTGATGAAGCATCATTCTACTACCTTTTCTAAGTAGAACATAGTGAACCTCGCTAAAAGTCCCACTTATACTAGAAGCAGTATACACTACCATTTTCCTATCTCATACAAGTCTTTCATATTTTAGGCACTTTCTTTCATGTGCCCACTTTATATTGTCTTCTCATTGCATTGTTAACTTAGAAATAAAAAACTTTTGAATTAAATTGAACCATGTTATAAGGCCAAGCATTGCATCGTTTTAGCAATATGACTTGGGAATATAAACACTTTCCACTTTCTTCATGTACCTTCCAGTCATTAGCACCTTTGTTTACCCTCCTTCGTTATCTTTTCTTTCACTCAGTGGAGGACCACAGGATGCAACCTTGCATTTAATTTTCTTGCATTAATACTGCTGCATTGTTTTTTTTTTTGTAATGTATTAATGAGGACACTCAAGACACTTTGTTATGCTGCCAAGTGTACTCTTCAAGGATTGACTTACATGCTGCCAGAACATTTCAAATATAAATAACATCTGTATTGATGACAATCAGTTTTGCCACACTTGACTCTGTGACTAATAATGGTTGGAGTTTCAAGAGGAATTGCAACCTGGTTGGTTACATTTTTCATAACCTGTTTTACAACAGCTTCCTTTACAATAACTTCCTTTCTTCCACTGTATCCCATGCTGTTTATGTGCATTCACTTAGTTGCTCGCTGCTTCTTTTTAATACGCTAAATTTCTTTGGTTATCGTTTTGTGTCTTCCTTTGTTATTCTGGTGAGATATCCATTTGTTCTGGGTTTACCCCAGCCCTGCTCATGAGCTCTGCACTGTACTTATCACCTCTTTCTTTTCTAGGGTGGTCTCTGGTTTCTTAACAGCTTTTTTCACAGTTCTCTTTCTGCTATTCAACATTCTTGGTTGGGCTGTGTAAACAGTAAGATTCTATGAATCTCATACTAATTCAAACTTCTCCACCAGTGACGTTAAAGGCAGCTGGAGTTTTGTAGTAGTGCTATGCAGTGTAACATTTGTAAACTTTGGTAAGAGACCAAACCATGCTCATATGAACCTACACCTATACATTATCACCGTCTTTTCATACTGGAATGGTCTGGATGGGTTGGAGAGACCTAGTACAAGCCACTTACAAGACCTGTGGCTGGAGCAAAGTACCAGCCAGACAAAGAGGGACCTAGTGATGAAACAGTATTGTAAACAGAGCCGCTAAAGATGAGAGATAGGCATGGAAGGACTGGAAAAATAGGAACAGCAAAGAACAATATCAAGTAGTTAAAAGTAGATCAACGATAAGTTTAATATAACACATAAAGAGACTGAAATCAAGAGGTTTGCCAGTTTTTTCCAACATGAGGACCAGAGGCATTAGGTGTTCTGCATTGCAATGCAGTGTATCAGTGTAAATTAGAATGTTGTTGAGGAAAAGTGTGCTTGGAATGATACTGATGCACTTAGACTCACTGATGCTCAGAAAGGCTTGAAAACAACATTATAAGAGGTTGATGAATTTGGATAATGAGTGGAAGGAAGAGAGAGAGAGACTATCCTCATCTGACCCAGCTATATAAGTTAATAGTTATAGGGTCAAAGAAGCAATCAAATAGATGAAAAATTTTAAAGTTGCTGGACCATCAAATATAGTCACTGAGATAGTAAGTAAGAAAGAAGACAGGATACTCATTCCGTCAGGAAAATGGCTGTGCTCCATATGTAGAAAAGGAATAGAGAAGAACTCCATACATGTACACAATGTAAAGCATGGGTACACAAAAGGTGTAATGAGATTATAGGAAGACTAACAGAAAAAGTAGACTTTATATGTAAGAGATGCATAGGGGTGGTTAGTTGTAAGAATTCCAGTGAACTAAACTTGTTCCAATCCCAGGAAGGCTCTATAAAGATAGTTGATAGTTTCTGTTACCTAGGTGATTTCATCAGCAATAGAGGAGGTTGTTCTAAATACATAGTAGCTAGTATAAGCATGGAAAAGGGGACGTAAAAAGGATCATGATGGATAGTAGAAATAAATTTTTACATCTTAAAATAATAATAATAATAATAATGCTTTCTTTATTAACCACAAGGGTTTACATAAAGTAGACATTAAGGACAGTACAGGACAATACAGGACGGTACAAATGGGCATATCTGCGTGTAAAAAAACAAAAAAAAACAGACAATGTAATAAAAGAACAATGAAAAATTCCCCAATAGGGGGGAGACTTCCGAGGGCCATTGTGGAGAAAGCCCATTAAAAGAAACCATGGTGACCCTGACCACCAGGGCAATTGTCCTCTCCCAGTTTTCCACCTTCAATTTACAGGCATATACTCAGAGTAGGTCCATTCACTCGGGCCATTCTTGCCTCTCTCACCCATCTTTCAACAAAAAGCTTGGAAGAGAGCATCTCCCTCTCTACCCTCGTCTTCAGCCCTTTCAGACGCGTCCATCATACTATCTCTTTCGCCATGGCCACCAGACAGATAAAAACTGCCTGACCTTCCTGGCTAAAGGAAGAGGGCGGGGCAATCCTCACGATGGACTCAGCTGATAGTCGGATCCGTTCTACATGCGACAGCAGGTGTTCGACATAAACCTACAAGTCAGCAATGCTCGGACACTGGACGAGTGCATGCAGGATGGTTTCGTTGCCCTGCGTGCATCTCGGACATGCCCGGCTGACGGCACCTCCATGTCTGTAGAGTTTATCCCGAACTGGCAAAGCTCCTCGGTAGCACTGCCAGGCCAGGGATTTCTGGAAGTTGTCCATAGGCCCCGGCCCGAAAGTTCTTCCAAAGAGATTGGCTAGTTGATTTTCGTCGATGCCTAGAGTTTCCCCAAGTACGTTGTCGCTCTTCCCCTCCACTAATCCTCTATAGAACGCCAAGGTGGAGTTTCCACCGATCACATTGCCCGATTGGTCGAGGGCTGTGAGCACCTGAAGACATTCCAGTTTTCAAGCGCTCCCTCTCGGTCTTCGCTTGACCCAGGACTGCAGCTCCGTCAAGGAGATGAGCTGGGGAAAGACGCGTCTAGCAAACGGCGACCACACCTGATCACCGTCGAGGAAGAGGTGGAGATATCGTAGCCTGAGCGCGTGTCTGTGCATCATTAGCCACGGCATGCCCAGCCCTCCATGTAGCGGGTGTTGACAGCATATGATTGCTTGTGCTTGTTCTGGATGTGTCTGCATTCAGATTTATGTATTTAATGGTCCTACTTGCTTATATATATATATCGACAGTCGATCGACTTTTGTCAAATCAGACCGAGGAAACAATGTTTCCGTTAGTCTTTCCAATTGCTAATACTATCTATTGGTCGCAACTCCAGGTAGAAGGAACAACGTGAAATAAAGTGTCTTGCTCAAAGACATAATGCATCGCCCGGTCCAGGAATCAAACTCACAACCTCATGATTGCAAATCCAATTCTCTAACCACTCAGCCACATACCTTAATATATATGTAGTGTATATATGTGTAGTGTGTGTGTGTATGTATATTTAGGGTAGTTATCGATGGTGAATAGACTGGTGGGATCATTAACAGTCTTTTTTACGTGTATATATGTGTAGTGTATGTGTAGACAAGTTTAAAAATAACACTACAACATCAGAAAATGCTGTAAATCAAATTGGAGAAGGAATGAATTGATAGGAAGTGGAACAAACAAACAATATTTAGTCTCCATGCATCCAAAGGATGTATAGTTTTTGGATCGTTTGTATTGTTTCATTCTATCTTCAATTTGATTTATATGTATGTTTGTGTGTGTAATTGCCCCAATGCTATCATTATGATAGCATGTTAGCACTAATTTTTTTTCTTTTTTTCCAGTGCAAGTCAGGAGGTGGACTTCCTGGAACCACAAATATATGGCAGACCTTTCGTTTTGGTGATCGGTATATCTCACATACCATTGACAATGAAAGACTGCCACTTCCATAGTTCCCTCACTTTTAAAGGCATGCAGAAGATGCAGTATTGGCAGGACCAGTCGTGATGCTCCAGTCATATGTGCGGCTGCATCCTACATTGAAGTGCTATCACTGTCTAGGAGGTGGGGTCTTAGGCTTGTCATATTGGTGTGTTTTCAACATCTTGAAATTCATGACAGGGGGGGGGGGGGGCACAGCATCTTTGAAGAGAAAGAGGGAAGGGATGTAGAAGGTAGTTATTGCTTGCTAGTGAAGCAAGGGACACCTTAGCGTAATGGCTAACATATTCACCTGATATCTGAGAGATGTATGGTTCAAGTACTTGTAGGTGCTTCTGTCTCTTTTTTAAAAGCAGTGGATTGGACAAATACTTAGCAGTATTTGTTCTGGGTCTTTACTTTCTGAGTTTAAATCTCACCGGGGTCAACCTTTCATAATTTCGAGGGTGATAAGATAAAATACCACTATAAGCAACTTTCTCCTCTACATAAATTGCTGGCCTTGTGCCAAAGTTAGAAATCATTACTCACTAGTGAACTGATATTCATTTTATGTGAACACGTATATGTATTTATGTATATGTGTATACATCACTGCAGAGTAATATAGATATTGTGTCAGTTCTGTATGTGCAAGACATGGTCACCTGACCTAGCATTGCCCACAACAGGTCAGCTCGTCTAATCCATTGTAGTGTGGAAAAATGGACGTAAAACGGTGATGATGATGATGATGATGATGATGTAAAACGGCGGCCACAACCTGATGACGTCCATCACCCTCATAATAGTAAATGGTGTAGGTTGGTTGTTGTATTGCCAGGAGGGTTGGGGTATGGTTTTGAAGGAAGTGTTTGATTTTATCTTGTCTTGTGCTGTCTGGTGAGTAGGGTTGACTGATGGTTTATGGATTACATTAGTTTGTGGATGGCATTAGATCGATGTCTATGTGTTTACAGTTAAGTTAAGGCAATATGAAGGACATAGTTATGTATATGTATGTCAAAACCTTGGTACTGTGTGGATTGAGATCCCCGTTGACAGGCCTTTGTGATTGGTTGTTATAGCATTTGCTGGAGTTTATATATAGCATTATATTTCTTGTAGATTTCTTTATGTTCATGTTAAGGCAGTTAAGTCTCTCTCTCTCTCTCTCTCTCTCTCTCTCTCTCTCTCTCTCTCTCTCTCTCTCTCTCTCTCTCCAATGATATTAAATAAATGGAAACTATATTTATAAAACCATATTTATTCTATTATATATATTTCAGTTATGAACATTTATATTTGTTGAATTACCAACAAATTGAATATCCCTTCTGCTTATATATATATGTATATCATCATCATCAACATCACCGTTTTACGTCCGTTCTTCCATGCTAGCATGGGTTAGACGGGTTGTGCTGTTGTGGGCAGTGTCTGGTTGGCTGACCAAGCCTTTCTCATACTGGAACTGATTTTGGCTTGATTTCTACAGCTGGATACCCTTCCTCACACCAACCTCATTTACAGTGAGTGCTGGGTGCTTTTTTCCGTGGCGCCTACACGTCCACTTTACAGTGTGGGCTGGGTGCTTTTTTGCCGTGGCACCTCCACGACCACTTTGCAGTGGGAGGGTGTGGGGGCATATTATCTATATGCTTCAGCTTGTACCCATGGGAGGTCGGGTACTCTGTATTACTGCGTGACGCCAGAGGTATATATTCTTTATTATTTATACCAGGATCAGTTCTGTACATGTGGGACACAGTCTCCCGACCAATCTTTCCTGAAGTGGGACAAAACCCTCCAACCCATGCTAGCATGGAAGATGGACGTTAAACGATGATGATGATGATGGCTAAGTAATGAGTCTTGTTATTCTGGAGTTTCACCTGTGAACTCAAAGGATCACCAAACAAGACTTATTATTTAGTCATAATAAAAAATATTTAAACATTACTTCAGAATTGAATACTCATTCTCATGTCCGTCAACACCATACATACACATACATGTGTATATGTGTTTGAGTGTATATATGTTATATATATATATATATATATATATATATATATATATATATGTATGTATATATATATATATATATATGTATGTATATATACATACACATCCTCATCTTCATTTTATGTACAGTTTTCCATGTTTGTTAGGGACGGCGGGTCTTTCTGAGCACACTTTCCTTTCACTCGTTGCATTCCTTTGTCATCTCCTCTGTCAGGTTCAGAGATTTGAAGTCAACTCTCACCACTTCTACCTAGGTCTTCCTTTGTCTTTCTTTACTGTAGCTCCCTTTAACTGGAAACTTTTGGCATTTCTTCACCCGACAATCATCGTCCATATTCATCACATATCCTTACCACCACAGTCTTCTCCTTTGCACATTACATTCTATTCTTCCCATACCCTGTTTCTTTCTCAGTTCATTCATTCTTCACTGTTCATGCACATTAACACCACACATCCATTGGCGTATACTTGCTGCATTTTTCTCCAGCCTCCATATACCCTCAGTATTTAGTGCCAATGTTCATTCTCATGCAACATTGCACTTCATATGCATGCTTCAGCTATCCTTTTGTTCATAGGGAGAAATCTTTTTATTGCTAACAGTAGTAGTAGCTCCCTGAACTCTTCCCATCCTGTTCTTATTCTAGGTACTATGTTTTCAGAGCAACTTCTCTCAGACTCAGAAGCTCCCGCGTCTTGCGACGCATGAGGCAATCATAGTGTTCCATCACGTTCGGTCAGCAGCCAGTTTCACAGCGTCCCGCCATTGTCTGTTTGTTGCTCGCAGGTCCCTCTCAACTGTCTGGCGCCAGTTCATTTTGGGTCGCCCTCTCTGTCTGCTTCCCTGCGGGCGCCATTTAAGAACTTGGTTCGCCAGTCCCTCCAGGGGAAGTCTCAAAGCGTGTCCAAACCAGCCCAGGTGTCGCTTGCAGATGGTAGAAGAGACTAGCTGCTGATTGGTGCGGTTCCTGACTTCCTGGTTTGTTACATGGTCACTCCATTTAATCCCCAGGATCTTTCGCAGACATCTGGAATCGAATGTGTCCAACTTCTTCTCTTGGCTGGTCTTAAGGTGCCATGTTTCACTTCTGTACAAGAGTGTGGACAGCACGTTGCTGTTGTAGAACTTCTTCTACTACTAATTAATTCACCTAGGTAACAGAAGCTATCTATTACCTCTGTAGAGTCTTTCTCGGATTAGAAAAACTCTATTTTGCTGATATTTTTGCTAATGTCTTTGTACATTAGCCACATACTTTTTCTGTTAGTCTGCCTGCTAATTCAATACAATTCTTGTGTATTTGTGATTTACATTGTGTAACTCATATAGCATGCGTACCTACTTATTTTCAATATATCGAGCATGACCACTTCCCTGATGGGAACAGAGTCCTGTCTTTTTCCATACTTGGAAAAACTTTGGTTTTTGAAAAGTTTATTCTCAGCCCTCTTGAGTTTAAGTTCTGTTTCCAAAGCCAGAATATTCTTCTAGCTCTACCAACAATTCAGTTATATGAACCAGGTTGTCAGCATACAAAATTGCCCAGAGGCTACCAGTCATAAACCCCTTTGTTATGGCCTGGAGAAGTATGATAAACAGGAGTTGGTTGATGACTGAGCCCCTACCTGTTCTTGAGTTCCTCACTAAACTCATGACCTACTCTCACTTTACTGATAGCGCCACTGTACATGGCTTGTATTTCTCTCACAAACCACTCATCTACTCCTAGTTTCCTTAAGGACCATCAGATGACATTGTAGTACCCTGTCAAAAGCCTTCTTCAGATCAACAAAAAATTAAATATAGTGACTTACACCACGAACATACCATCTTTATAACACTCTTGCTTTTCTCATCTTATTCCTTTTTTCTACCTTTCCTCCCACTCAATGTAACTCTTACCTGTCTACCCTGTATGATGATATGCTCACCATACTTATATAAAGTAAACGTATTGATATTCACATAATTACCCATTTGTGCTTTATACTGACGTCTGTTAACATGAGTGTGTGTATATATGTGAATGTGTATATTAATGTATATTGATGATATATTTGTAGTAGACAGACAAGCTTTCAATATTTTATTTACTTTCTTGTCTTCAACTTCAAAATTAAAAACGTTTTGTTCTCATTGTATATCTTTGGAGATTGTCTTATTTTTCATTTAAGGTGTTTTAGTTTGATTTCTCTTTCATTCACTGTTAATGCCATGTTGGAATAATTTTATTATTAGTTTTATGTTTACCTAAGGGCATGAAATTTGGGTAATGACCTCTGAAGGGTCTTTGGAGTAACATTATTTGATAAAATGAGTTCAAATCCCGCCGAGGTTAACTTTGCCTTTCATCCTTTCGAGGTCGATAAAATAAAGTACCAGTAATACACTGGGTTAATTGCTGGCCTTGTGCCAAAAGTAGAAACAATTATTTGATAAAATGTGTAGCTGTTACTTCTCTGAATTGAGAGACCACAGCTCT
Source organism: Eledone cirrhosa (assembly GCA_964016885.1). Lineage (NCBI taxonomy): Eukaryota > Metazoa > Mollusca > Cephalopoda > Octopoda > Eledonidae > Eledone > Eledone cirrhosa. The sequence continues at coordinate 117,372,749 of OZ024745.1, forward strand.
GGTATTATGGGAATGTGGTTAGAATGTCTCAAGAAAGAATCGGTGGAGAGATTTTATGAGCAAAATCAACTGGCAGGAAACCCAGGAGTAAACCCCGAACAAAATGGTTGGATAACATCCATGAGCTCGGCTGGACCTGCTGGAAGGAGAGTTTGAGTACTCTTCCCCTATGACCCTCTCTGGAATAAGTAGGTGAAGAAGTTTTATTTTTATCTTTATTCATCTCATGAGTAGTTTTTACTCTGGTGTGGCATTGGTAAACAGTATATGATTCTTGAATGAATACTGTTGTTATATCATCCATAGATTTTCCTTTGAAATTTTGATACTTAATTTTATTAGGTGAAGATAAATGTTTTTTAACCCTTTAAGCATTTACGTTACTCTATATTTAGTATTGTGTTTATGCTGTAAAGGCTTTACTTCAAATAATCATCTCACATAATATTGAATCTGAGATTTTTATATTATTTATTTTGAGAATAATACTTTAACGTTGGTATGAGTGGCCGGTAACAGCTGGTTTGAACAAAAAGAGGTGAGAGAATTTTGGCTGGACATAGCTGGTTTAATAACAGACTGGCTGATCAGTCAGATCTGCATATTAGCAGATCCACTGATCAGCCAGATTTGCATATCAGAAGACTGGCCAATCGGTTCCCTGTATACGAGCGATAAATGGCCGATTTTGCCAAATTCAAATAAAAAAGAAAATTTTCGCTCTACATGGCTGAATACAATACATGTAATATGAGTTTTTCGAATATTAATAATAATATTCGATTCGTTTGCAATTATGCAAACAAGCCTCAATTTTTACTTATAATATAATTTTTACTTTTTACTACTTATCATGAATCTAGCTATTTGCTTTTGTGCATTTCCTGTTGCTTCCTCTAATTGAACTCACAGAAGGTTTTAAGCACTCCTAAGTTAGTTCTAATTTTTTTTTTTTTGCAATTTCCAGTGCAGCAGAATTGGTTGAACTTCAGATAAAATGTCATTGCAGTATTTATTTTTGCTCTTTATATTCTGAGTTCAAATCCCACTGAGGTTAACCTTACCTTTTATTTTTCCGTGGTTGATAAAATAAAGTACAAGTCAAGTACTGGGGTTGATTTAATCAACCTTGCCCTTCTCCTAACTTTGCTGGCATTGTGTCTAAATTAGAAATCAATATGCTGCAATCAATATGCACAAAAAATCTGTTTTTTACAAATTAAAAAATTTCCAGTATTTTGTTTTCTTTATCAATTCTATGCCAGAATGGAAAACAAACCTTAAAACATTGAGGAAATCAGATACATTGGTGATTTAATCAATATCATCATCATTGTTTTTATGTTAACTTTTCCATGCTGACTTGGTTTGAATGGGACTTTTTGAGGCAATGTTTCATTGTTGGATGCCTTTCCTGACACTCTTTTAGTCATTTTTTACAACATGCATCGATATGGTCTACCATTAAAAATCAGACACTTTAGTGGAAAAGCTTACACTTGAGTTCATCAACCTTTAGAGATATGAAGTGTAATGCGTGTAAGATATAATATACCATATGTTCACTCTTAACTATCTCTATGGGGGAAATTTGTAAATTAAAGATTTCTCGCTATGGTATTTCACAATGGTTTTCAATTTATTATGCTATTTCACAATATGATAAACATGTTTGATTTGCAACTCTACTAGTGACATAAATTAAATATTCACAAACTAATCTTTACTTAGTAGATGTCTTTTATATTGTTAATTGCTAAGTCTAAATATTTTCTGTTTTGTAGGGCAAATTTGAAAGTTACTGAAAAATATGATAGAGCTGAATGTAAGTAAAATTTGTGTTTATCATATTATTCAGAAATTATAAAATTGAAACAATTGCATAATTTAAAAATAATGATATTTGTAATAATTGTTTCTACATTCGACACAAGGCCAGCAATTATCACAGTGTATTACTGGTTCTTTATTTTATCGACCCCGTAAGGATGAAAGGCAAAGTTAGCCGTCAGTGTTATATATATATAGGAAAAGAGTCAGAACCCCGAGGGCTGAGAGCTCCGACCGTTTCGACAGCTAGATCCAAACTGTATACATACACGTGTGTGTGTGTGTGTAATGGTAGGGTTTCACACATGTTAAAAATTTCAATTATCTGAGTTTATCTTTGCAATGACAAGACATAATTTCCCACTAGGGCTGTTTAAAATTTAAAAAGAGCTACAAGCAAGGGTGACAACTCTAACAATATCAGCTAATCCAAATATTTGAGAAATAAAGAGAATGTAGTTAGGAAATATATCTTGCCTTTAAAGTCAACTGGTTAAACCTAAGCACATGGTTTGATCTTGTCAGATCTCATCAGTAAAGATTATTCAGTCAGTTGACTAAGCTTAGAAATGATTATGTATATCAACAATTGGACAGGGAGATAACTCGGATAGTCTTCCGCATGATATATATCTATATATATAAAACTGAGGATGTCTGTCTGTGTGTGTGAGTTCGAATCCCTAAAACTCGAGAACCATCAAACCGACTGTTTTCAAACTTTACACATGTAATACTTATGTTTCAGGGAGTGTTCTGAGCAAAATAAAATTCAAATTTTCAATGCCCTAGAGACCACATTAGGCGATTTAGCGATCTCTCTATAATTCTTAGTCTTTCTCTTTTTAGATAGATACATACATATAACGTCGCGCCCTTATAATATCTGTCTGTATGTCTGACTGTCTGCATTACGTCGCTTCCCTGAGGATGTCTGTGTGTGTGTGAGTTTGAATCCCTAAAACTCGAGAAGTACCCAACCGATTTGTTTCAAACTTTACATGTGTATTACTTATGTTTATGGGAGTGTTATGTGTTATGCATATAAACAAATTCAACTATTTTATCTCCTAGGGCCCGCATTAGGTGAAAAACTGTGGTTTTTAAACATTTTTAGGGTTTTTTTTAGGCGTTACGTCGGACCAATTTCCTTGAAATTGTAACTATGTATTAGTCAGTCTCTTTATACTGTGAGCAAAAAAAAAAATCCAACTTTCTTATCGCCTAGGGCCCGCATTAGGTGAAAAACTTCATTTTTTCAGCTTCCTAGGGCTTTTTGGAGGTGTTACGTCTAGCTGATTTTCCCGAAATTTCAAGGCATATTATGCACATAAAAAAAATTCATTTTCATGATCCCCTAAGGCCCGCATTAGGTGAAAACCTGCATTTTTCCTGCTTCATCAAGGAAAATCTTACCAGCCATCAGAGTATTTGGTTTATTTTCTTTACATATTGTCCAGGCATGCAGTTTTTCCACGATTAGGTCTGTTGGCGGCCCACATTCTAAAATACCTTATCCTGTGCAATGCTGGCTACCACTGCTAGTATATATATATATATATATATAAAAGAAAATTTTCGGTCTACATGGCTGAATACAATAAATGTAATCTGAGTTTTTTTAATATTAATAATAACATTCGATTCTTTTGCAATTTGCAAACAAGCCTCAATTTTATAGCCATGTCAGTAGAATGAACCCTTCATTCTTGCTCTTGCGTTGGCATGTGAACTACAGACACCAATGTTTCAGGGTGTCGCCCTTCATCAGTACAGCTCACTGTTCACCTGCCAAACTGTCAGAGCTAGTGAAAATATATTCTATTTTCAAAAATACACAGTGACTGATCGGCCTGATTTGCATATTATCAGACTGGCTGATCAGTCAGATCTGCATATTAGCAGATCCACTGATCAGCCAGATTTGCATATCAGCAGACTGGCCAATCAGTTCCCTGTATACGAGCGATAAATGGCCGGCTTTGCCAAATTCAAATAAAAGAGAAAACTTTCGCTCTATATGGCTGAATACAATAAATGTAATCTGAGTTTTTCGAATATTAATAATAACATTCGATTCGTTAGCAATTATGCAAACAAGCCTCAATTTTATAGCCATGTCAGTAGAATGAACCCTTCATTCTTGCTCTTGTGTTGGCATGTGACAGTTTGGTAGGTGAACAGTCAGCTGTACTGATGAAGGGTGATACCCAGAAACATTAGTGTCTGCAGTTCTGTTCACATGGCAACACAAGAGCAAGAATGAAGGCTTCATTCTACTGACATGGCTATAAAATTGAGGCTTGTTTGCATAATTGCAAACAAATCGAATGTTATTATTAAAATTCGAAAAACTCAAATTACATTTATATATATATACAGGGTCCGGATGATATTTGTTCGCAAGATTACTGTCTAGGAAAAAATAACACAGTAGTTTTATTTATTAAGGTATATTTATCAAACTTGGGTCAGTTTGTCTTCATGACTTGTTCTTTCGATCTCACTCGATAAACCCTGCCATTGGCTTTGATGACGGCCTCAAGGTGGCGTCGGAACCGGCTACAGGCCTTCGTCATGTCCCCCGACTTAGGCCCCTAAAGGCACTTGTGATCCTGGCCTTCAGATCGTCTTTCATATTGCAGCTAGATTTGTTGGTGTCTCGTTCCACTGTGCCCCACACAAAGAAGTCGAGGGGGTTGCAGTCAGCGAGCTGGGAGGCCAGATGTCAAGTGAAGTGTGGTCGACAAAGTTCTCTGACAGCCAGGCTTGGGTCTTTCGGCTGGTATGGCAGGGCGCTGAGTTTTTGCTGCCACATGTACGGCCTACCTGCAACTACCTGGTCGATCCAGGGCTTTACTACCTCGCTCAGAACGTGGATGTAGCCATCGGTGTTCAGCTTGAGGCCCTCAGGGAAGAAGTGAGGTGGCATGACATCACCTTGACTGCTGACGACACCTAAGATCAATGTTGTCGCTGGAAACTTTGTCTGCATGACTCTGGGCACGTCTTTGGATGAGACAGCGAGCCACCTGTTGTTCTGGGAGTTGATCTTCTGGTCTTGGCAGAAGTTTTTCTCGTCAGAGAAAAACCACAGCATGTCTGGCTCCAGTGGGTGTTTCAACTTGTTGATCAGCTTCTTTGCGTGCTTCAGTCGCTTTTCTTGTATCGCCTTTGACAGAAATTGTCCTTTCCTCATCTTGTATGAAACGTAGCGAATGTCTTCATGTACCTCCAGCCTAATGAGCTTTTCATCCACGCCTTTCTCTCTTGCAATGGCACACATCGACTTGTTAGGTTCATTGTTGATGATATCTTGAACTTCAGCGACGAAGGCGTCAGATCGTCGATCATGTGTTTTCCTCTTTGATGTTGCTTCGTGTCGAATCCTGAATCTTCCAATTCCTTTCTGACCTTTTCCACCATTCTCCTGCTGACGCTGAGAAAGTCTGAAATTTCCTTATTTGTCCTCCCGGCGCGGATTCCAAGAAGAACCCCGGGTCTCTTCCACAAATTTGGAGGTTCAAAATTATTCATAATCAATTATTCTGAAAATAAATAATGGAAATATAGTCACTGTTTTTATGAAGACAAGAGTGACAACGGAAGTAAAAACAATTTGCATAAAATTAGCAGTTGAAAATTGCGAAAAAATATTGTCCACACCCTGTATATGTGCGTAAAAATTAATTGAAAAGGTTTGAAGCAATGATTGTATGTGAATATTCGTAAAATTGGAGTATTCTCACAATGAGGGGTAGCTGTAAATGGCTGGATACTATATGTTTAGTAAAAAGTTTTTTGAGTTAAGATATAACCTCAAATCAAATGGAGAGTAGAAGAGAGAGGAAGAATGAGAATCTAAAGTATGATATGATGATGATTAGTAAAGTTGTAGTTATTCTCTTTGGTTTATGTAGGATTCTATATAGAATTGTAGTATTATATTTTTCTATCTAATTTTGTTACATGTACTGTATAATAATGTGGTGGGATGACTTCTTGTAAATGATTCGTCAACCAATGAGCAAGTGTTGTACTTCTGTGCCTGATGTTTGAGTCGTGAAGGTCACAGCTTTTATGTTTACATAGAAATTAATATATTATATTAGTCATCTGAAGGGTCTTTGGAATAATGTTACTTGATTGAGTGCATAGATCAGAGAATTGCTCCCAGTAGAGCTGCTACTTTGAATTGAGAGATCACAGCTCCAGTAACAGGCATGTGGTTAGAATGTCTAAGGAAAGAATCACTGGACAGACCAGCTGGCATGAGACCCAGGAGTAGACCCCAAGTATGATGTTTGGATAACATCTATGAGCTTGGCTGGAGATCCAGCCAGATCAGTTGGAGACAGTTGCTCATAACAGGACCTGCTTGAAAGAGTGTTTGAGGACTCTGCCTCCACGACCCTCTCAGGAATAAATGGGTGAAGCAAATCTGAAGTGTGTTGTGTGGTGCTGGTTGGTGGTTTTGTGTATTTTTTGTTTGTTTGTTTTGTAATATAACTGAGTTTGGGATTAGGGGCAATACATGTGTTTTCTTTCATGAGTTTTTATGTGACATATTTATCCTTCTACTACTTGGGTGTATAAAATGTGTGGTTTGTGTATTTTTATTGGGTATTCTGTTATATGAGTGGGCGTAAATTTGTTGTATTGTTCTATGAAAAACCTTCTCTTCAATACACATGCCTCTTTCCTTTCTGTTTCACTATCTCTCCCACTCTTATTTTCAGTTTAACTCTCAATATTTATGTTTTATTTATATCTTTCCTTCACCTTATATTTATTTCTATTTAAAATCACATTTCTTTAATTTATCTTTAACTTACTGTTGCATTGTTATTGTTTCTTACTGAAGAATTTCAGCTTACTGTATTCGGAGTTCAAATCTTTGTGTTGCCTACTTGAGTGGTGAATTTAATCCATCACACAACACTGCCAATATAACCCTTGGCTGTCATAGAAGCAACTATCCTAGAATTATTAAGAAGAATGGTATTTTTCTCAAATACTCCTCTTTAAAAATAAATAATGAAAATCGTTTCAGGTTTAAACTGTTTTGAAAATAAAAATTCTTCAACAAAGTATTTTTCACTAGGACTGCAGTTTTTTAATCCATAAAGTCCTGCACCACATGAAACCACATTAGCAAGTCATTCTTGAAAGGACAGAACAGCACTATGAATACATCATATTAAAAATTATAGCCTTAAAAATTATAGCCTGTTCAGTAGTAAAGATACTATAAACATTTTAATTAACAAACCCATTTTTAGACATTTTTATTATTATTGTTATTATTAAACTATTTTATTGGATTCAATGTATGGAGAACTTATATTTAGTATTTTGGGGACTTTTTTGAGTTTTATAATAATAGTTGTAACAATGCATATCATACTGAAATCATTAGTTTTTTCCTATTTTATCTGAAATACTCTCACTAATTGTTCTCCTATTGATAGTTAGTGTAATATAATTAATTCTATCTAAATATATTTTATAATATAATTTATATTTTTTTCTTAGTAAGAAATTACAATTATCATCATACAACTTCAAAAGATCTCCCTGAATACTCTTCCGGAGGAAAATACAATCCATCAGAATTGGAGGTAAAGATCTGATTTAAATTTTATTTAACTTAGGGTTTTCATCTTCATGCAAAAGGCATTGGATGTTGAAGATCTGCAGCAGCTTGAGAGAAATCTGTTGGGTACATGAGCACAGCTGGACTGAGAGGGTGACTGCATTGTAAAGAAGATGCATCTCAGGGGATTGGACTTGTGCAAATATATAATGAGTGCAAGATGAACATATCTGTGTGCTGCAAATAGTGGATAACACTGTGATATATTATTCTATTACATGTTCCAGCTGACAGGCTGAGGCCATTCTGGGGCACTGCCATTAGAAAAATTACCTGCCCTGAGTGAGGCTTGAACCTCTACATATCTTTCTACTTGTGGTTAACAAAAGTATAAATAGGGTGCCCTAATCGATTGTGCCAGCAGGGCAGTTATTGATAAAAATATAAAAGTTGGCATAGGTAATAGGGTTTCATGCAAATTCTCTTTAAACAATTCTTAAAGAAGCTATTAAATTGTATTGTATTTTAATTAATTCATAGTACACCATTCTTTGTCCTGAGGTCAAACATTTTGAGGATAAAGAAACTTTGAAATTGAGTATAAGTAAATAAAAAATGTTGAAACAATTATGCTAATTTTGTGGCTAGGACGACATTTTGAAGAAATACATCTCTAATATTAACCAATCTTAATTTACAAATGACCATGTTATTAAAAATGAATTACATTGACCAAATATATAAAGTATTAACTTCTATGTTAGAATTGTGAATATTATTTACCTGATAGTTGGTTCAGTTGTTGGCCACTAAACTACAGTTTGACAGGTATCCTTTTATATAGAACAGAATTAATATTTATGTTCATTATTTGATAAATATTTAGGGCGATGGATTGGCAGTATCGGTAGAGGGTCTGACGCCATGCTTTGCAGCAAAGAGTTATGGCCCTTTATGATCTGAGTTCAAATCCCACCAAGGTTAACTTTGCCTTTCATCCTTATGGGGTCGATAAAATAAAGTACCAGTAATACACTGGAATAATTGCTGGCCTTGTGCCAAAAATAGAAACAATTATTTGATAAATATTTACAATTACATTTTTAAAGAATAGTTCAGTGTGATATTGTTTTTTCAGTTTCTGTAAAAATGTCCAGAAAATAATTATGTAAATATATGAAATGTTCTCTATTAAAAAAACCCTGAAACAAAATTGGACTAAACAACAATTATAACCTTTTTCTTATCAAAAATATTATTTTCCAAAATTTCAAGTAATTTGTATTTTTCTATTGCACCACTTTCAGATTAGGCATTAAAATAAGTTTGTCTTTATTACTTGTCATCTTTCTTTTCATCTTTCTTCCTCCTCTTCCCTTTCATATTTCCTCTTCTCTTCTTCCTTATTGTGATAATCCTTTCTTTATTAGACACACACACATACATACACACTCACACATACATACATACACATACACACATACATACATACATACATACATACATACATACATACATACATACATACATACATACATGCATGCATGCATGCATGCATGCATGCATGCATGCATGCATGCATGCATACATACATGCATGCATGCATCCACACTTTCTCTCTCACACACTCACACAAATAGACATACATATAAACAAAATGATTATGAACAAACATGTTGGGAGAAAGACAAAAATATAATATAACAAAGAAAAAAAGTATCTGGCTATATGAAAGAATAGCCCTGCTACTTAGGGAAGATCTTGGCATCCGAAGATATTGAACATATTCCAGTCTGGGTACTTGAAATCTCCAGGAAATATTCAAGTACTGACCTGCTTACATATACCTGTCTTATAACTTATGCCCACCTTTCAGCAAATTTGCTAGAAGGCAGCACTCACTTTTCAAAACTCTCCTACTTCAAATGAAATTGATGGAAGTTTTCAAACATATCCTTCATGCAACCTCTTTTATCATAACCACCAAACAGGAAAATTGACCCTCCTTGGCAAAGCAGAGCAGTGGGGAATCTTTAGATATGTTTTGGCCAACAACCAGATTCATCCTATTTGCGATAACAGCTGTTTGATGATTAAATCTTGAATGAGTGAATGAAGAATAGATTTGTCACCCTTTGCACATTTTGGACAAACAAACATTTTTGAATGCTGTCCATATTCACTAGACTAAAACCCCTCATACATAGTCTACATAGTTGGTTTTCAGTGGTGCTCAGGGTTTCCTGATTATATTGTCACTTATGCTCCCCACTAACCCACTATAAAATGCTAGTGTACACATTCTATTAACCACATTTCCCAGCTAGTAGAAAACTGTGTTACTTAACAATGTTCCAGATGCTAAGCATGTAATCTTGGTTTAGGCTTAACCGAGGGCTACAATTCCTACACTATAAGGTCGATGTCATCCCAGCTAAACAGGATACCTTCAACATCTCTACCTCCTGCAACAATGTCTTAGGAGCCAAAAGCTACAGAAACAATGACAGCATGAGCATGTAATACCAAATGGTACCTACGTAATATCAAGATACCCCATCACCTTCACCACCTACTGCTGTCACTTCTGCATATCTGGTATTTACAAAAGTGCACATGACTATTGCTGGTGTTGAGTAAAGCACAAATCTTTATACATAAATTGTATATAAGGCTTGTATCAGGGTTTTTATTAAAAGTCTATCCTCTAAGTGTTCTCTGAAATTGACTTATCTTCTCAATTATCAGATTGTTCTCTTCCTTTTTCTTTCTTAAACATATCCATCAATTCATCATTGCCAATTCAAATTACTGTGAATCTCATACAGTCCTAATTGTATGCAGTTAGAGGAACATATTTTCTGTGTTTTTATTTAACTTTTTGGGGCTGTTCTTTAAGTTTCCCATGCCTCTCCAGCCTCTATTTTCTCTCCATTGTTACAAGATGATGGAATGTTACTATTGGTTGTAGCATCCCACCAGCACTGTACTCGAGGAGGGGACTGCTCAAATTATTGGTGCTCTACCTGGTTATCAATTTCTGGCACTGATGATTAGGTGATCCCCCCCCCCCCCTCCCCTTACTATACTCAAGCAGAACTACTGTTGTTGACTGCTCTCTTTCCACCCCTGCTTATTCTTCTCCAGGTAGAAAACCCTCAAGTGGGTCTTGTTCTGACATGTCTAAGAGCTGGCCTCTCTGGCCTGCACCACCAGTCTGATTACCACAATGGGGTACAACTCTGGAACAGTTTTGTGGTCTCAAGGAGTCATCAGAAATTCATATTCCTGCAAATTCTACCTGAATACGTGTGATATGTTACCTCTCTGGTCACCATTTACCTTTACTGTTCCACAAAAGTGATGAGCCAAAGGTCAAGATTCATACCAATGTCCTTCATGGTGATTTTTGTATTTTGACCTCTTATATATTGCTAAAACTCTAAGCTGGTGTATGGCACATCAATTCTACTTGCTTTCTGTTAAACACCAGGCACATACTTCCATATTCCCTGCATTAGCTGATGAATCAGACATTGTGTCACACATCAACTAGGATTTCCTCTAACTGCCCCATCATGGGTATATGGGAACCTGCTCTGTTTTGCCCCAAATCATCAAACATATATCTCCCACATTGTTCGTTTTTTTCAGAAGCTGGCCTATGTTTATTATTTTCATTCTGGCTTGCAATCTTTGTAAAAGATCTGTCTTCATTGCTTAAAATTTGTATCGTTGTGTGTGTGTTTGCAAATCTGTTTCTCTCTACATGTCATTTCCTCCCAATTTACTCTTCGTTTAATGTACTTTTCTCAACATTTTCAAAATATATTTTTTGGTGGGTTTGTTGCTATTACTTTTTTCACTCCTCAAGATGAAGCGATATTACATTTGTGTATCTTAAAGAAAATGTTATTTTTTATGAAAGATTCAGTAAGATTCTCCTTGAATAACAATATATTTGACTTAAATTGTTAGCTTCTTTTTATTTTGATTAATGTTGATAGACGTTGCAGAAATGGTTGACCTATTCTTTAATGTGTTTTAGCATTAGCCTAAATTAATTAGCCTATATTAATCCCTCTAAGGCCATTTTCCCTGCTAAAGGAGGGGTTAGCATTTTGGGCCTCATACCAAGCTTTGTCATTTTACTCTATCTTCTGCATTTCCATCACTTTGGCTTTCATTTCCTCCTCCCTCGTTCAGCCATGCCATTCTTGGTTTTGTCTGCCTCTATTTCATTCCATATTCATTTTCATCACTTATCTCAACCACTGACTTTCATCCTTCCTCAACACATGACCAAGCCATATCATTCTGTTTCTCTTTGCAACATTCATCAGTGGCTCTATTCCCATCATCCTATGCAATTTATTGTTTGTCCTCCTTTCTCATCCACCAAACGATTCTCATATTTATTTTTTCCAGCCTTTCCTGCTGGTCCATACTTATCACCCATGTCTTGTTCCCATAAATCATAGCATTTCTCACACAAGCAGCATGTACATTTACCTTCAGTTTCAGTAACACACTCCTCCACATTAGCACACCACTCAGTTACATCTCATTCTAGCCATTGTCACCAAGTTTGATCCACCTTCTCCATTCAGCATGTCTCCTAGGTAACAACCATTTTTCCTCTCTTCTATTTTCACTGTTTCCATGATCCAGCCCAACATGCTCTCCATCTGCAGCTCTCACCATAAACACCTTACACTTAAATGTAGATTCTATATTATTGAATAATCTCTTCAAACCATTACATTTTTTATGGACCCACCCAGTGCATATCATACATTTAATAGAGTTCATTCTAACACCCTTCCTGCACACTGCATACAGCCACCTCGCTGTTCTTTCTACCTCATTAATATACTTTACTACTTGCCATTGCTTTCGTCATTCTGATATTCATCTTCATACCTTTTGCCTACATACATTCCTTTCATTTTTCATCTTCTCCCTAACTCCATCCATACTCTCTGCTATTAAAATCAAATGATCTATGTACAAAATTCCATGGTAAATCTTTTTATATACTTCAGGCCAATACCTCCATCACGACTACAGTAGTAGTGGACTTAATACTAACATTGATGTACTCCATCATTTATTTCCAACTTGTCACTGTTTTTGTCCTTCATCCTTACAAATATATGTGCTCTCTCATACATTGTCATTCTGCTAACCACCCATTCCTTCACTCCTAACTCCCTTGGTGCCCATATCAGAACGTCACATATCTCCCAGTTGAAAGCATTCCCCAAATTAATAAACCCCCAAAACTATTTTTTCCTTTTGTCCTTGTATTTCTCTTGTAATTGGCTCACAATAAAAGTTTCATCAGGATAAATCCAAACAGCATTTCATCAATCTTCACTGTTTTTCCTCATTCCTTTCTCTAACATTCTTTCCAATAGCATAATTCATCTACATTCTAAGATCATATACTCAGAGTATAAAAAGATGGAATTAATGCTGAAAGGCAGGTTAAATTTTGATTTCACTTCTTGAAGATAATGAAGTATGAACTAGTTATGTGCTAGATTTTAATTTAAAAGACTTTACTTCATTCCATCAAGTTTGTAGCCTTCAAGAAATCTTTATCTTGGACACATTTTTAGTATTTTAAATTAATTTCTTTGCAGGCATATGGTACACCTTTAACATTAGGCCGAGTATTGAATGTAAAAGAAATTTGGCACCTTGTACAAGAAGAAGTAGAAAAAAAATATTTAGGGGATCAAGTAAGAACATATTTGGTTTTTGTCGTTATTTAAACTTTTATAATTTTAAAACATTATGTAATGTATTTAAGTAAATATTAAAAACAAAATTCTCATTGATAACACTGGTCAACACTCTTTTTGCTGACTTAGGTTTTGTTGTTTTTAGCTAATTTTGAGGTGCTGATTTGAAATATGGTATCCATTTTTTCCTAACACACTAGGTTTTCATGTTTGTCTTTTGCTAGTGAAAACTTGACATCATAGAAAAACAGTATTGTCATTTTTAAGCTCAGGAGCCCAAATTACTCAAGAACAGGTCTCAAACTTTGGTCAGCAGGAAAAAAAAGCAAAACTTTGTTGACCAGTGTGCTATCTGTTGTAGCATCTGTTGTAGCTATGGGTTGGCACAATATGGACCAGCCCATAGATAAAAAAAAACTTGATGTGATAGAAAAACAGTATTGTCATTTTTAAACTCATGAGCCCAAAATTACTCAAGAACAGGTCTCAAACTTTGGTCAGCTGAAAAATTGTTGAAATATAACTTTCTATATTATTCTTGTCATATTTCAATGTTTGTATTTCTATACTGAATAATTTTAGTAAATCTCTCAAAATTCTTCATTAATTAATTGAAATAGCATGTATTTTCATTAGAAATATGGTCACGAAAGGGTTAAATATATTCATCTGCATTATAACGGAAATTGTTTAGTAAAGTGATGTTTTATATTGAAAAAAGTATTTTTAATATTTAGACCATTTTCAATTTTTAGAAAGAACTTTCAAATTCTACTGAGCTATGGAAAGATGAAATTGGTGAAGAAATTGATGGCCTACAGCAAAAACTTTACAGGAAACAAGCTGTGTTTTCGGCTTTAGTAAGTTTATTTTGTGCTGTTTAGCTTCAGTTAATTATATATTGATTTCTAATATAGATACAAATCTATAGATTTTGTGGGCTTTCAAAACTAATAGGGAAATTGGAAATTTTAAAAATGTTTCTCATTTTTTCCCCATGCATTGATGCAATTTGATACTATGAATATTATAAATTACATTGTTTGTCATCAAATAAGATTAGTACAAAAATTAGAATATATTAAGAATAACAAATCATCACCATCATCATAATTTTTATGTCTACTTTTCCATACTTGTATGCATTGGCTGGAATATTTGAGACAATTTTACAGCCAGATGCTCTTCCTGATGGTGACCATTTTAGTCACCTCTTATGACATGCACTGATTCAGTGTACCTATTCTGAGGATTTTAGTATATGAAAGTATATTCAATATTTCTAAAATTAATTTGTTTAACGCATATTTAGCCTGCCATGATAATATTGAGGTCATACTTCAGATATTTGGCAAGAAAATGAATGCCAAATAACATGAAGATTGTTTTTACAAGACTAGATATGCAGTTTGTCATAAACATGAAACATGCTTTCACTTACTGAAACAATTGGTAAAGTTACTACATAATTATTCTATTTTATAATGAATACATACAATGAACTTCAGATACATCATCATCATCATCAACATCATTATTTAATGTCCACTTTCCCTGTTAGCAAGGGTTGTCTACATAGACCAAGTCAAAACTGAAGTGGGTCCACTAACGCCTCAGACAGGCCGAGAAGGTCTGTATCCCGCTTATATACAGTCATTATCAAGTGCAGAGGAGAAGTCATGTCTTTTGACACAAACTGAAGGATCCTCCTAACCACTTGTTTGGCAAGCTTTCTACAGCTGGATGTCTTTTTTATCATCATCATCATTATCGATTTTACGTCTGCTTTTCCATGCTTGCATGGATTGGACAGGTCCTTCTCAGCACGGCATCTCTCCACTTATCGTGCTCCTTCATCATCTCCGCTGCCAGTTTTAGCGATTTGAGGTCCACTCTCACAACCTCTTCTCCAGTCTTTTTGGTCGTCCTCTATTGTGACTTCCTTCCACTGGGATTTCCTGGCATTTCTTCATCCATGTGCATCACATGCCCATACCAACACAGTCTTCTCTTGCACACCATCTCAGATTCCCCTTAAACCCAGCTTCTCCCTCAGCTCATCCAAGTTCTGCCTTTCTCTCACATTTACATTGCAAATCCAACAAAACATGGTTACTTCATTTCTCTCCAGTCTATGTATGTCTTCTATGACCACAGCCCATTTTTCGCTACCATGCAGCATCGCACACTGCACACAGGTGTCATACAGCCTCACTTTTGTACAAAGGGAGTAAACTTTTGTTGTCAGCAGTTGGAAGAGTTCTCTAAACTTCTTCTATCCTATCCTTATTCTAGCTATTATAATCATGGCACACCTTCGTCTGCTGTTAATTAGATCACCTAGATAGCAGAAGCTATCAAGCACATTTATGTATCATTCCTGTGACTGGAAAATGTTTATATCATCAGCACTCTTCCTCTCAATTTCTCCTGTGCATCTTCTACATGCAAAGTTCTCCTTTCCTGTTAGTCTACTCATTATCCCACTACATTTTTGTGTACCCAAGATTTACAGCAGTGGCTAAGAACTGAACCTTGCGTAAGTTGGGGGTAGTTTCTCTTCTGCCTATTCATTCTCTACATTCATCAATCTCTCATGGTAATATTTCCAAGCCTCTTTCTTTTGGGCATCAGTGGTGCTAAGTGCACCAGCATCATTTCTAACTCGTTTTCCCCACCAAAACATCTCAATTCACACTAACACACTGCTTTGCATTATGGAACACTTCACGTCTCTGGTCCTCATGTATCAAGACATTGGCAAATTTACTTTCTTTAGTCTCTCATAATAAGCTGTGTATACCTGTCACCTAGCTTCTTTCTTAGCTACCTGGTACTAGTCTCTTCTATCCCCATTTTCAGTGTTTCCATGCCTGTCTTTTGGCTTTAATGGCTGTATCTACTGTGCTGTTCCACCACCAGTTCACCCTCTGTTTAGCTGGTACTTTACTCCAGCTGAAAGCCTCACCAGTAGTTCGCAAAAGGTTGTAGCGTAAGAATGTCCAGTTGTCCTCTACATTGTATGTTTCTAGCTCATCATCCCTCTCATTAAGTGCATCACGTAGGGCCTTTCTAAACCTATATTTAACTGAAAGGTCCTTTAGCTTCCACACCGTTGGTCTTCCTATTTTCCTATGTGTCTTGTTCTGTCTTTTGTTTATTTTGATGTCACTAATAACCTACTTGTGCTGGGCAGTACATTCTTCCCCAGTTAGTTATTAGGTTTTGTACATTACTTGTTTACATATGGATGTCTGTCTGTCACTCTCTCTGCTGACATCAGAAAGCTGTTGTCCTGCTATCTAATTAAAATGATGGGAAACATTTCGTCAAAAGCTCCTTAGCTTAATGGTTAAAGTGTCTAGCCAGTTTCTGGAAGATATGGAGTTCAATTCCTCATAGCAGCCGATGGCAACTTCTTTTTCCGTCTTTTAAGGGTGTTCACCCTATTTTCTAAGCTATTTTTATAGCATTTCTGCACTTGAGCACTTTCTTTATACTTATGTTATTATGTTTCCTCCCGTTGAATTGCTGTATTGCTGTAATGTAAACATTACAGCAATAACAAGTAGTTTCCACATGATGAGCAATTGTTTTGATTGGGTAGTCTCCCTTACAACACAGCAGTCCAACCAGCTATACATTTGACCTGCATTTCACCAAATTCCAAAATGGCAAAAACCAATGACCGATGACTGTGTAAGCAGCTCATTACATTTCATCCTTCCAAGGTTGACAAAATAGATACCAGTCAAATACTGGGGTTGATATACTTGACATTCCCCCTTCCTTTCAAAATTGCTGGCCTTGTGCCAAAAATAGAAATCATTATTAAAAATGTTCACTTCTAATTTACACAAAAAACAAATTTTTCTTGAATTAGAACTCTGAAGTATAAACTTTAAAATGTAGTGTATTCATACATTTGAAATATGTTTCACTATTTATAACATTAGAAATTGTTTTTATAAATCTATTCTAAATTATTTTTGTTGTCATAGAATTCTGGCAAAGTAGCTCATCCATGGCCATATTACCAGAGGTTATGTTCTTGTCAAGCTAGATCTCCTTGCCCAACTCCACTTGTTGGTAAGTATACATTATTTACAATTATTTATTTTATATCTATTATTTTGAGAGTTGTGGATTGGCAGTATCGGTAAAGCATCGGAGAACATGCTTTGCGGCATATAGTTACGATCCTTTATGTTCCGAGTTCAAATCCTGCTGAGGTTAGCTCTAAATATCTTGCTGCATTCAATTTTGAATCTCTTACTACTGACATTAAAGGTCTTTAGATGATCAAGTTAGTAGAATGTCAACTTGTCTTTTTAAAAATTCACATTTTGTATACCATCGCTAGGACTGTTGTACCCTCCCCAAATACGATAATTTCTAATGACCCAGATCACCCAACTCCAGATATGTGTTGCATGAAAGCATCACCAATAGTTGTAGGCATCACTCTGTAATTAGTGTTTCATTACCTTTAATCATCATTGTCATTATAGTCATCATATTCATTAATTTCCATGCTGACCTGAGTCTGATACTTCTGCAGCATGTTACCATTTTTCTTGATCTTCTGTCATCTTGTTTAGAATGTTTGGCATCCATATATTTAACCTCAATTTCTTCCTATGATTTCTTTGTTCCTTTTATTTCAAGGGCATTTGTCATTATCTGCACATGACCACCACACTCCATTATCCTGCCTACATTGGCTGGTAATTTTAATCTCTTCAGTGTCATAGATGAGATAACTCATCCTAACATGTATGCATTCCATGCCACAGACGAGATAACTTTTCCTGATATGTTTGAACTCTTTTCCAACAGTTCATAACTTCAAAGTTGTGTTGTTAATTGATGTTTGTTTAAAAAAATAGTCATTTTACTGAAAAAAAACCTGGCACAGCAACTGTAGCCGTGTAAAATATAAGTGGCAGTCAACAGGTTAATGTCTAGCCATTCTTTCAGCTCACTTTTGTTCTGATAGTCATGCAAATTAATGTGAATCTGCCTCCAGTTTCTCCAGTTTTCATCCAGTACTTATTTCTCACTGTCATACAACATCACACTTCTTAGACATACTTTATAGGATCTGGTTTTGACACTGTTGGCAAACTTCTTACTCTTGCTACTTTTATTTCAACCACTTTCAGTTCTAACTGTTGTTGCTGAATCTGCTCTAATTTAGCAGATCTATGATCAAAGGCATTCCAGTTAGTCTTTTTTTTTTCAAGCATAGTTTACTTACATCATGATCATCATCACTTTTTAATGTCCATTTTTCATGTCAGCATGAGTTAAACGAGTTGTTCTATTGTGAGACAAGCCAGGTCAGATGACCATGTCTTGCTCATACAGAACTGATTTTGACTTGGTTTCTAAGGCTGGATGCCCTTTCTATTACCAGCCACATTTACAACTACCTTACTTGAATATCTATACCTAAGTGCAGAACTAGCTGTGTTGTTAAGATGTTTGTTTCACAACTATGTGGTTATAAGTTTAATTTTGTTGCACAGCACCTTAAGTAAGTATTTTCACTGATTAATACTTTGTTAATAGACTTTTGTCAAGGCAAATTAGAAGCCTGTCGTATCTACACATAAGTGTGTGTGTGATTGAACATGTTGGTGTAATTTGGTGCATTAAATTTCATCTCAAGGTATCAGAGAGATTCAGTAAATAGAAATCGACAAAATAAATTTTCAACTGAAATAAAATATATCAGCATGACTACAGTCTAATGACTAAGGCTTAGGAATGTGTTAGTAACTTTTTAATGTAACAATTTCAAATTTTGTCACAATTTTAATGCCATACCCATTAATAGGCAAAGTTCAAGTATCAGCTCTAAAAAATAGGAATATTTTATAACCTAACTGGTAAATCTCTATTCTATTTTTATTTTTAGATGCATTAACTATTGAACGCTTTGATAATGGTCCCTTGACTCAAAGAAGTAATAAAACAGAAGTTTTGAGGGATTGTAATATCCAAGAGTCTTACAATAAAGATCATGCTGCTTCATGCCCAGCATTAGATGAAAAATGTAACTTTGTTGCTAGTGCCACTCAGACAGATCATTCAGCTTACCAACCATTATATGGCCATCTTAATTCTTCAAACAGCTCTAGTACAAGTGGAGTTATTGATGTAGACTTCAGTTCAAGTAGCTCTCGCAGCCAAGATGGTCAGAAAAAACGCAAAAATTTTATATGCAGTTCACATAAATTTGAAACTGATAGTCAGACATCCCAAAGCATGGAGACCAATCCTGAAACTGGAACCTCTCTTGCAAGGCAAAGAAGTCCTAGCTTTAGAGCTGCTATTGAAAGTCATTCAAATGTACATTTACTACCAGCTGGAGACGATGCACAAACTAGTCGAAAAAACTCTAATTATTTGGCTGTTACACAATACCAGGGCAGTAATCATGATGAACAGATACAATGCTCACGCAACAGAAGTCTGAGTTTTCAGGCTGCTATTGAAGATGGACAACATAGTCCAATTGATACCCGTGAAACTGATGCCATATCGTCTTGTGCGGATACAACATTGGATAATCCAAATCTTGCAGAAGGATTTACACTTGACCCATATGGAAAAATGATATTACCATCTGTGCAAACTGATTCAAGAAGTGTAAACTTTCAGTTAAATACCATTGACACTGATATTGGGAATGAACCATTAATGTTAGGAAACATTTCACAGTCTCTGAAATCCTCTGATGATTATTATTCCGGTCATAGTTCACATTTCAAATCAGATGAATGGAAGAAATCTCATCGAATTGCTTTGAACCAAGAAGTAGAAGTATCTGTAACATATGCTTCACCTTCAGTGTCACTGGATAGCAGGTAAGATATTTGTAGAGAATTCTTTAAAAAAAAATTTGCATTAATTTCATTTATTTTTTACTGGCTTCACCCGGGAGAATAGTTAAGAGAAGATGGATAAAAGAGAAAACGACTATTGGATGTGTTGTCTGGTATGAGGTGAGACCGTAATGTGTGAGTGTGTGTGAGAGAGACATAAAATAAAACTTCCTTATTAGGCTGGGGAGTAAACTGTCGATTAAATGGTAGCATTGGCCTTGGATTTTAAATGTTGTGAAATAACCATAGTCAGTATGATCTTTTTCAGCTCCAAAGGATGTCATCTGAAACACAGCAATATACCGCATAACATTGCTTCTGAAGTGTTTAGCTTCATTAGTACAGTCTGTGAGTAGTATATGGATAAAAGCTAGAGGGTAGATTAATTTCAAATAGTATCAATTTTTCTTTGTTCTTTAAAATCAAAGATTGTAAAACGACTTTAGAAAAGCTAATGCAATATTGTTAAACTTTCTTATAGATCAAAGGATCTATAATTTAAACCAATTCTTTTGTGGGGTGGGACGTCACTCTCTCTCCCTCTCTCTCTTTCTCTCTCTCTCTCTCTCCCTCTCTCTCTTTCTCTCTCTCTCTCTCTCTCTTTCTCTCTCTCTCTCTCTCTCCCTCTCTCTCTTTCTCTCTCTCTCTCTCTCCCTCTCTCTCTCTTTCTCTCTCTCTCTTTCTCTCTTTCTCTCTCTCTCTCTCTCTCTCTCTCTCTCTCTCTGAATATCTAACACTTTAATTGTATCTCTCTGTATAACGGTCTATCTCTCCCTCTGTGTCTTTTTCTCCCTTTAGATGTGTGTGTGTGTGTGTGGTTTTCATGTGATTCAACCAACCAACTAACCAATAAGCATCTCTCTTTTATATATATAGATTCAGTAAATATTCGACAGTTTCTACCAAAATATGTTTTAAATATATTGCAGTAAAAAGGATGAACCTCGGGGAAGACACTGTTAAGTTCTCAGCAATATAGCATGAGTATTGAAGGGTTTTTGTTTATGATGTTTTCAAAAGTCCCGCTGAAGGTTTGATTAACTCTGTTGTCATAATGAATTACTAATATGACAACCCAGTATAAATAGTTTTAAAAAATCAGTATACTGTAAAACTTTTATCTATTTAGAATTTAACTTAAGTGTAGGCTTTTGGTAACATAGCATGAGTAGAAAACTAATTGCATAGTGCAGAAATTTTTAAATGCCAATTAAAATTTCATTAACTCTGTTGGGATTCTAAGTATTCGTTTTATAGCCATTGGGAAATTACTATAACACCAATACAGGGAATGTATCAAAAGTCTGCAGTTGATAGGTATTATATTTGTTTCTAATTTTGAATTTTTTTCAGATTTCAGAATGATTATATATTTGCATCGATAAAATGGGACAATTTTGTGGAACTAGGGGTCTTGCTGGAAATATAAGGGTCAGTGATGTTATGGGGACGTCATGTAATGTAAAGTAAGAAGTAGCAGGAGTGGCATATGCCCTCTTTCACTATCGTTCAGTTTGGAAGAAGCACGTGTTTTTGCTCCGTGTGCTGGGGTCATATGTTTATACGTTCTGGCCAGAGGGTTTTGGCAGGCAGAGCATTCACTGACACGGATATATCCCATTCTGGACAAGATCAACCAGTGAGACATCCATGAAGTATGTGAGCTATGCCATCCCACCTTCCTCCCTGTACAAAGGATTTCATGAGTTCCATTCCTACACAAAGATGGTGCACTACAAACATCAAATAACTTTGGGTAGGTTCTTCACCCCTCAAACAGAAGTAGATGATAAAGAGTCAGAATATAGTACCCCTAATCCTTCCAGTAACTTCCATTGCACTACCTCCCCTGACACAGCAGTCAATATCTTTTGTGGTGAAACTGTATCTTATGATATTATGATAATTATTTACTCCCTAATGTATTTTTCTTTAAATGTTTTTAAGTATCATATATGTACTGTACTATGTGTGCTTAGAGTTATTGTCATGCAGAAATGTGGTTGTATTACTTATCTTAAATTTTTCTTTGAAATAAAAAGAAAGAAATTCTATGAATGGGAAATAGTGGACAGTATTGACAATGAACTGTATTGCCAGATGACACTATTGACAATAGACAGTATTGCCAGTTGACAGTATTGCCAGTGGACAGTATTGCCAGTTGACATTATTGCCAGTTGACATTATTGCCAGTTGACAGTATAGACAGTGGACAGTATTGCCAGTTGACAGTATTGACAGCAGACAATATTGCCAGTGGACAGTAATGCTGGTGGACAGTATTGCCAGTTGACATTATTGCCAGTTGACAGTATAGACAGTGGACAGTATTGGAATGGAACAGTGTTGACAGTATTGTAAGTTGAGAGTATTGCCAGTTGACAATGGAGAGTATTGCCAGTTGACAGTATTGACAATGGACTGTATTGCAAGTTGACAGTGGACAGTATTGCAAATTGAGAGTATTGTAAGTTGACAGTATTGCCAGTTGACAGCATTGCCAGTGGACTGTATTGGCAGTGGACAGCATTGCCAGTTGACAGTATTGGCAGTGGAAAGTATTGCCAGTTGACTGTATTGACTGTGGACAGTATTGGCAGTTGACAGTATTACCAGTTGACAGTGTTGACAGTATTGCTAGTTGACAGTATTGGAAGTGAACAGTATTGACAGTGGACAGTATTACCAGTTGACAGTGTTGACAGTATTGCTAGTTGACAGTATTGGCAGTGGACAGTATTGCCAGTGGAAAGTATTGCCAGTTGACAGTGGACAGTAGTGCTAGTTGACGGTATTCACAGTGGACAGTATTGTTAATGGACAGTATTGGCAGTTGACAGTATTGTCAATGGATAGTATTTGTCAGTTGACAGTATTGACAGTGGACAGTATTGCCAGGGGACAGTTTTGTTAGTTGACAGTATTAGCAGTGGACAGTATTGCCAGTTGACAGTATTGCTAGCAGACAGTATTGCCAGTTGACAGTATTTCCAGTTAACAGTATTGGCAACGGATAGTATTGCCAGTTGACAGTATTGCAAGTTGGCAGTATTGCCAGTTGACACTATTGCTAATGGACAGTATTGTCAGTTGACAGTAATGCCAGTTGACAGTATTGCAAGTGGGCAGTAATGCCAGTTGACAGTATTGCCAGTTGACAGTATTGCCAGTTGACAGTATTACCAGTTGACTGTATTGCCAGTGGACAGTATTGCCCGTTGACAGTGGACAGCATTGCCAGTTGACAGTATTGACAGTGGACAGTATTGCCAGTTGAAGTATTGTCAATTGACAGTATTGCCAGTTGACCGTATTGCCAGTTGACAGTATTGCCAGTTGACAGTGGCCATTAGTGACAGTAGACAGTATTGCCAGTTGACAGTATTGCCAGTCTACAGTATTGCCAGTTGACAGTATTGCCAGTTTTCAGTATTGCCAGTGACAGTATTGGCAATGGACAGTATTGCCAGTGGACAGTATTGCCAGTTGACAGTATTTCAGTGAACAGTATTGCCAGTTGACAATATTGCCAGTGGACAGTATTGCCAGTTGACAATATTGCCAGTTGACAATATTGCCAGTGGACAGTATTGCCAGCTGACAGTATTGCCAGCTGACAGTATTGCCAGCTGACAGTATTGACAATGGACTCAATAAGGATAAATATATATCAAATATATAAGAACCGTAGAGCAAATATTTATTAAAATAACAGATTAAAGTTTAAGCAAAGAATCGCTACTTTCACCCTTAACGGGATCTTCTGAAACTGAAAAAGTCAATCTGTGAACGCAGAAGTAAATATTTCAAAAAATGTTGCAACCGAAGGAATACAGGAAGACGATACTTTGGTTCGTGGAAATGTTCCCTGGCGAAGAAAGAAAAAAAACGAAGATAATACGTCATTATTTGGAGTGATGAGAACAATTACACGCAAAGACAAAACCACGTAAATGGTATAACTGAAGTCGTAGACTAAAATTCTATTTAGGAAACCGAATGATTCTCGGCTACAGAGTTAAGAATAAAGTAAATAAAATACAGATGTAATTGAAAATAAATATATACATACACACATCCAAATACGTACATACACAAGCATACGCGAAAACACTCGGCATGGGTATGCAAATACAAGCACGTACACAAAAAAACACGCACGCACATACAGAACCCATGCAACGCCAGTATCCGCACACATAGGAACGTATACACCAAATACACATAAAAATATATGTGTGTGTGTGTGCGTGTATACATATAATTAAATAAACGTCTATAAATATACACACATAAATACGTATATAACGTGCACACATACCTACATGTAAATACACATATGTTTGCAGATGTACGTCAACCAAAACACAAAGTACTCATATACACACCCTACATACGTACGAACCCGCATACTCAACAGACGCAAAACTCACGTATACACATAACCAAATGCACATGTACCAGTATATATAATATATATGCCATAACATATACAAGAAAATATGCGTACGAGAAAGTATACGTACCTTCACAAAACATACAGGTAATATATACTCACCTATGCAAATAAGTAATGGTATAAACATAACATATACTTAGCTACCACATCAAGACATAAAATATCCACGTATAGTTCGTACTATCCATTAGGGTATAATGTGGGGCTGTAATACAGGAAAGTTTTGTGCAATTTATGTTTACAAGCCGAAATTGCCTCAGATTTTTTGTTTAAGATGTGGTCTTTGGCGTAGAGTATTTCCAGGGCCTCAGCGGTGCAGAGGTCACATGGTCTTTTATTTCCGTTATACGATCTAGCCTAAGCTAGGATCTCCCAGTGTAACTTATATTGGGTGTAGTTGTCTTTTAGACTCCAGATATAAGCTGAAAGTGACATCATATTCCTTCTTAAAGGGTTAAGAAAAGAATGGGTATGCATGTAAAGACGCTGCTTGAATCTATTGGCGGTTAACCCTATGTAGGCCCTACAGGACGTGGGTGTTTCAACCTTACATTTGTAGACAATGTTACTAGAGAGGCATTTCCTGGATAGGGGGCAGTCAACCCGATTCCTACAATTACAGTTAGTACTAGCTACAGGGTTACACGTGTTCCTACGGCTAGGTAGTTCAGCTAAATTTGAAGCTGTGATGTTTTGTGCAAAGTTAGGAGTCGTAGAGTAAGAGATTTTAATGGTATTTCTATTAAAAATGTTACTATATTTATGTGCTGGGGGGAAATGCTTCATAATAAGGGAGAGAAAGATCTCAGCTAATGGTGTGGCCACCTCCATATTATATGGTGGGTTATACCATATAATGCGTCGGGATCTATTTTTCCTAGGTCTATTCTCGTACTCTGTATAAGCTACCTTATCGACAAATCCACTCCAAGCAAGAGCTTCATTGTAATATGTGGAATGGTCGTTGAAAATATGCTCGTTTGTGGATAGACAGGAAAGCCTCAAAGAAACGTTTCTTACCAGGTTCTTGGTTATGTTGGTAGGATGGTTAGAATGCTTACTTATGTAATTAAGTGTATCATTCGGCTTTCTATACGGGTTGCAAGCCATTCGGCAAATTGAGGGTAACATCAAGGTAATTATCGACCGAGAGGTTGGCCTCAACCTGTATGGAGAGGTTGAAGCCTTTAAAGAAGGCTGTGAGTTCTTTTCTGAACCTGTCGCAAGCACGTGGGCTGCACTTTGTCATGGTCAAAAGACCATCATCACGGTACAAACCACTGCCCACGCTGGGGAATTATTCCTTGATAGAGAAATGAAGGAAAAAGCCGATAAGATCAGTAACCTCTGCAGAATCGCTGGCGCCCATACTCACGTCGAATAGGGTACTTTTTTAAATCCAAATAGAGTCGTCGAAATTAATCACCGACTTCCGGGCATTGAGGATGACATCAACTTCGAAATCCTTAACCACTGTGAGTGGTTTAGCGAAATTGATAGCTCTAAGAAGAAGTGGTAAAGTGATAGAGGAGTAGTAATTATTGATGTTGAATTGGTTAAAACAGCAATGTTCCTTGTTGCATATGCCGTTGAACCAATCAATCACCGCGAAAGAATTGTTCCACAGTACAAGAGGGGCCAAACTTCTAATTTCAGGTATAATTCTATCTAAAATCCTTTTACTAAGTCTACCTAAATCGGACTTCATAGGGTTAATAAACCAAATAGAGGGGTTGTTCAGGAAATTGGATTTGTGATCCTTCAGGGTAAAGTGGGGAGAAATAGGGTCCAGAGGTTCAGTCCGGTCCAGGATGTTGAGATCAGAGGTCATTTTAAACCCAGCATCGTTGATTTCATTAATGACGCTGCGATTAGTTTTACGGTAATCCTTAGATATATATATAGTTATGTAATAAACAGCATAAGATAATTATTTCATTTACCAATGGGTTCTTGGAGACAGATACTTATGTTTGTCTTCATTCATCAGAAAAAATATTTATTATGGAATAGTGATATGGATTTGAAAACAGAGTTTAGGATAAATGAAAGTGAGACTGAAATAAAATAACGGGCATAAGTTGAGGGGAAAAAATATATAAATATCCAAATACATAAACATACATATACACAAACTCACGCATATATGTAATAGTATGTAAACATATATATATTCACACATAGTATATGTGCGTCTGCATGGAAATACAAATACACACATATACGTGCGATCTTTCGCTCACATATGTGCACGCACAGTCACGCAATCACACACGTACTCAATATTAACGTATAAATATATATACACACATCTCTCCATACATATATAAATATATATATATCTACGCATACACACACACACACACACACACACACACACACACACACACACACACATATACATATATATATATATATATATATATATATATATATATATATATGTGTGTGTATATATATATATATATATATATATATGTGTGTGTATATATATATATATATATATATGTGTGTGTATATATATATATATATATATATGTGTGTGTATATATATATATATATATATATATATATATATATATATATATATATCCACACAAGTACATACAAACATGTATATACATACATACACACATCTGTCTATACACGCACGTATACACAGACATACAATTGCTCACACGCACGCTTACACTTAAGTGTGCACATAGACGTAATTGTAAAGATATACATGCACACAGAGACATACAGATATGCATGCGGATACATAAGTGCACACATATGTTTAGGCATGAAACGACATACGTACAATTACAAACGACGGCACACACACATGCATAGAATCTAGAATAAATAAAATAAAAAATATCAAAAAATAAATAAATAAATAAAAAAATATATAAAAAGGCATAAAGGGACCAGTTGACAACAGAAAAGTGTGTGTGGGGGGGATAGTAAATAAATACATATTTATATATATATATATATATATATACACACATACATATACACACACACATATATATATAGAGAGAGAGACAGACACATACATATATATATATATTTATGTACACACACGTAAAAGTACTCGTATATATACATAAACATGCACACACATAAACAAAAATACCTATTTATATATATATATATACACACATACATATATATACACACACACACACACACATATATATATATATATATATATATATATATAGAGAGAGAGAGAGAGAGAGACACATACACATACATATATATATATATTTATGTACACACACGTAAAAGTACTCGTATACATACATAAACATGCACACACATATAAACAAAAATGTATACGCATATACATATATACATACATACGCGTACATGCACATAAATATATATATATATATAATATATATACATAATATAAAAAAAGAGATGTTTGTTTGGTGGTAGTTTGTCATCACCCCTCCTTACTCAGTCGATGCCATCACCCCTTCCTTCCTCAGTCGACGTCATCATCCCTTCCTTCCTCAGTCGACGTAATCATCCCTTCCTTCCTCAGTCGATGTCATCACCCCTCCCTCAGTTGATGTCATCACTCTTTCCTTCCTCAATCGATGTAATCACCCCTTCCTTAGTCATCTCTAGTGTGTGACGGACAAATACACAAGCCTTTTATATTAGTAGATCATTTTTCAGTATCTGTTTTTGTTTTTCTGTAAAGAAAACTCTCCTTCAAAAGTTTTACTTAATAAATTCACAAAATTTCATATACAACATTTAATTTACAGAAGTTACTCTAGATTCAAAAACAATTTTGGAACTGCAAATGAATGATTTGCTGGTAAATGCTGCAAAAGAGATTAGATTTGATAAACCTAACTAGAAATAATTGTTTCTACTTTAGGCACAAGGCCAGCAATTATCCAGTACATTACTGGTACTTTATTTTATCGACCCCGTAAGGATGAAAGGCAAAGTAACCTAATTAGAAATAATAATTCTTCATAAGGAAAACATTCCTTAATTGATAGTATACTTCAAATTTCATTAAAATACTTCTATATTTATGTAAGTATATGCGTGTAAGTTTAAGAACATTTATGTCAGAATAAACTAAAAAAATTACTGTAAATGCTATAATGTAATATTTTTGTTGTATTTCAGTAGTTCTGATGTTCCCCAAAAGTCATGTATTCGTGACAGTAATCTTCTAAGAAGTGGATCAAATACTGAAGGGATCCAAATTATTAATAACAGTGAAATGTCATTAAAGACTAATAAAGCTCCTGAAGTTGAATCAGAAATGTCATCTACAAGCCATGTTCAGTTAAGAAACATACGAAAATTAGGCGTTCATTCCATGGAATTTCCTAAAGAAGCTCTACTTCAAGATGAAAATGTTGGCTCAAATTCTTTAAAGCTAGCCAATAACAAAGAGGTAACAATTTGCACACAGAAGCAACAGGAAATAAACTCTACACCAAAGGTTAGTATAATGAGTGCTTCTTCTTCCACTTGTTCTTCACTCACATATTCCTGAGAGGGTCGTGGAGACAGAGTCCTCAAGTACTCCTTTCAGTATGTCCTGTCAGAAGCAACCATTTCTAATTGATCCAACTGGATCCCCACGCGAGACTAGCCAAGTTCATGGATGTTATCCAACCATCTTGCTTGAGGTTTACCCCTGGGTCTCCTGCCGGTTGGTTTTGCCCATAAAATCTGTCCAGTGATTCCCTCCTCAGACATTCTAACTACATGGCCATACTATTGGAGCTATGATCTCTCAATTTGGAGCAGTAGTGGCTCTACCTGGAGTGACTTTCTGACCTCCGGGTTATGCACTCTATCAAGTAACTTACTTCGAAGACCCTTTACCGGGTTGGTAATTTCTTTGTTGACCTTGAAAGGATGAAAGGCAAAATAGACCGTAGCAGGATTTTAACTCAGAACAGTGACCCAGAACAAATGCCCAACACTCTTATGACTGCCAAATCGACACTCTTAACACTTGTGAATATATATATGGAAGTGTGTGGCCTAGTGGTAAGGGTGTTGGACTTACGACCATAACGTTGTTGGTTCAATTGGACTGGGTTGTGTGTTGTGTTCTTGAGCAAAACACTTCATTTCATGTTGCTCCAGTATACTCAACTGAAAATGAGTACCAACAATAGCTGGGAGTATTGTACTCTCAGTCGCTTAACGCCATGGAAACCGGGATAAGCACCGGCCTGATGAGCCTCCGGGCTCGAGATGGGCTTTAGACTTTGTGAGATAAACATCGTCCTCTGACCTGATTCTCTCCCTAAGGGTCTGCCCATCCTACCCATGCTAGCATGGAAGATGGACTTTAAATGATGATGATGATGATGAAGATATATATATATATATATATATATATATATATCATCATCATTTAACGTCTGGCTTCCACGCTAGCATGGGTTAGATGGGTTTGTCTCATTAAAGGCAAGTTGGGTCTCGCTCTTATAGGACTGTTTCTGGCTGGTTTTCTACAGCTGGATGCCCTTCCTAATACCAAACACTTTACAGTGTGCGCTGGGCACTTTTTGCCGTGTCACCATTATGACCACTTTACAGTGGGGGCTGGGGGCTTCGCTGGATGCATTTACTTTAGCCTGTCCTCATGGGGGTGTATGGGAGGGTATGTTCGGACATACTGTATATATGCTTCAGCTTGTGCCTGTGAGAAGTGGGGTCTTCTGTATTACTGCCTATCACCAGTTATCACAATGTTGTCCAACATGACCATTAAGGTCGCCAGCAATAATTATGTAGTCACTGTCGGTTATTTGGGAGGTAATGCGCATTAGCATGTCTTTTATAACGTTTGGTAGTCCAGATTGGGGTGCATAAGCAGATATTATTGACACAACTCTCCTATTTAGAACTAGTCTTATTTTAATTATTCTGCCATTCACTCTATTTATGGCAATTTCTGCTAACATAATTCCTACAGCATCCAGCCCGCAATCACATCCCATTCAGAAAAGCATATAGCATCATTTCTTGCCTAAAATGAATCTAGCAGACTCACCCCTCCATCTGCTCTCTTGAACACAATAAACATGAACTTCTGTACAATCAAGCATCTCTACAACCTCATTTGAGCGAGCTTTCAATGTACCTACATTCATAGTACCAACTCTGAAGGTTTGGAGTTCGCTGGGAGGGAAGAAGGGATGGGATCGGAGCACAGGGAGGGGTGTGGGAGACGGAATTACGTTGGTCTTGGTCTTCCATGTCTGAAATAAAGACGAGTGCTTCCATGCTTTGCCCGGAGACAGGAGGTGAATTTATCTTTGTCATTGTCAGTGCTCAGACTCTCCAACTCTGTAGTCCATTTATCATAGTAAACAACAACCAGGTCTAATCTTAAGGAGTAGAAGCTTTGAGATAGAGATTAGTATTAGAAACCTTACTATAAAACCACTGAGTTTTGATTGGACCAAATAACTATGGTGGTGGGTGGGTGTTAGGGAAACGGGTAACTTTTGGAGACAATGTACTTAATGAACGTAGGAGAGATTGAAAAACAAAAACAAAAATAGGTAAACATAACGGATTTCCTAACTAGAAAACTTAATTCTAGAACGAAATGACTAAATGGACGGAGAGGTAGGAGAGAATATTGAAAAATTTACATTACAGAATCCACTACAGTGTAGGAAAACCCAGATAAAATCCTCTTTGGTTATACAACTAAAGTATACTCTACATCTGCGTTCAGTGGGGGGGGGGGGGTGTTCAATGTCATGGAGACAACATACTTAACCAAAGTGTGAGAGATTGAAAAACAAAAACAACAACAATAGGTAAACATAACGCATTTTCTTATCAGAAAACTTAATTCTAGAACCAAATGACTAAATAAACTTTTGGAGAGGTACTTTATATATATATATATATCTCTCTCTATATATATATATAAAAAAAACACACAGTCCACGCTGTAATGTGGCCGTGTAGGTAACACGGTAAAAACCTCCCAGTCCACACTGTAAACGTGGTTGGTGTTAAGAAGGGCATCCAGCCGTAGAAAACCCGCCAGACAGTCCTATGCGAGCAAGACAACCACTCTTGCCTCAAGTGGGAAAACTCCCGTCCAAACCCATGCAAGCGTGGAAGATGGACGTTAAACGGTGATGATGATGATGGTATAAATGCAAGTTTACGATTCTGTGTGTCCACCTAAAACTAGCAAACTACCGGACCAAACTCCTCAAAATTACATGTACATATTCACTATACATTCGGACAGGTAACGGTTGAAAAAGTTTTACTTTGCAAAGCAAGGAATTCATTTAAATTCAATTTATCTTATTTTCTAATGAATATCAAAAGAGATCCATTTTGTTTTTTTATGTTCTCCAGTCTGTAGATAAGAGAGGCAGGGATGGGAGAGAGAAAGAGATAGAGAGTAAGGGATGAGAGAGAGAGAGAGATAGTGAGTGGATGGGAGAGAGAGTAAGGCGATGTGAGAGAGAAATAAAGAGAGTAAGGGATGAGAGAGAGAGTGGGAGTAAGGGGATGTGAAAGAGAAAGAAAGAGAGTAAGGGGATGAGAGAGAAAGACGATGAAAGAGAGAGAGGGAAAGTAACCAGCGTTCTTAACTTTCATTTATTTATTATTTTTACACACTTTTTAACTCTTCCGCTTCCTTAACGTTATTTATCTTTTCTTTATTTTTTGTTCTCTCTTCCGTAGAGAGAGGGGGATGTGAGAGAGAAAAAGAGAGAGAGAGAGTAATGGGATGGGAGAGAGAGAGGGAAAGCAGCTAGCGTTCATTAACTTTAATTTATTTATTATTTTTACACACTTCTTAACTCTCCCAATGTTATATTTTATTTATTTTTTGTTTGCTATATGGTAGAGGATGAGAGAGAAAGAAAGAGAGGAGATGAGAAAGAGAAAGAGAGTGAGGCGGATGGGGAGAGAAAGACAATAAGAAAAGAGAAAAGATGGGAGAGAGAAAAAAAGTAAAGAGGCAGGAGAGAGAAAGGGTGGTTGGTGGGATTATTTACCGAACGAACGTGTGTCCGCATTTATATATATATTTACACACACATATGTGTGTTAGCAGACGATATATCATACCATCAAAGCTTATTTTATACATATGTCTAAAGAAATCACAGATGCTTTTATAGAAGTTGTATATATGTATGTATTTAATAGACAAAAAAAAAAAAATACATGTCTAAAATTAATTACACCTAATATGCATTCATATAAAGAGATCATTTAAAACAACTTTACTGAGTGAACAATACATTCTATAGTTGTTTCTATTTCGGAAAGAGTGTGGTGTATAATAATTGTTTCTACTTTTGGCACAAGGCCAGCAATTATTCCAGTGCATTACTGGTACTTTATTTTATCGTGTGGTGTGTAATAATATCACTTGAAATGCCTAGAAAACGTTCAAGATCATTATATGGAAGGTCATCTTCAGAGGCTAAGAGAAAGAAAACACACCGATCTGAAGAAAGTGAAGAAGTTCGGCATGCCCGTCTAGCTGCTAACAGAGCCCAAACAGCTTTAGCATGAGCACACCATTTGGATGAAAGGGAACAAAGGACTGCTGCTACACAAGAACAACAAATTAAGGAACAGCAGCAAATCAGACGAAATGCTAATCAAGCACATCGTTCTACTACCCGAGCAGGAAAACAAGCCACAAGTAAAATGAACTGGCTGATGGGTGCTTTTTCTTATGACCCCAAAAGGACTACAGCAGTAATCCACGAATCAACATTGGGAAAAAGAACAAATGCTGCCAGTATTGTGGTGCCAAGAAGTGGGCAGCAGAAACACCATGTCTATGCTGCTCAAAAGGCAAAGTGAGCCTTAAAACAATCCAAGAACCTCCTGAATTTCTGAAGAATCTGCTCCTTCAGCATACACCAGAAGCACGACACTTCAATAAATACATCATAAAATATAATTCTGCCTTTCAAATGACATCTTTTGGGGCTGACAGGAATGTGACTGACTTTAGATTCTGTACAACTTATAAAATTCAGGGATAGAGTTACCACTTAATGGGTGGCTCTCTGCCACTTTCACAGAAGCCTCATAAATTTGTGCAGGTTAACTTCATGGGTGGAAATGAAACACAGGCACAACAAAGATGTACCAATGTCCATGGTGGATTGCAG
Organism: Eledone cirrhosa; assembly: GCA_964016885.1. Taxonomy (NCBI): domain Eukaryota; kingdom Metazoa; phylum Mollusca; class Cephalopoda; order Octopoda; family Eledonidae; genus Eledone; species Eledone cirrhosa. Next base: position 117,406,447 of record OZ024745.1, read on the forward strand.
TTCTATATAGTCATAAAGTTACAAGAAATGCTTCACCAACATCACATGTACGTCAGTGTATTTAAATATGCACTGGAGCATATGAACAACACCAGGGATCGTAAAATCATCATTAGGGCAGACAAACGCCCAGCTTCAGAACATGAATGCAGATTCAATGCACCTGTCACTGATGAAGTTGCATTCATAATTGTTTCTACTTTAGGCACAAGGTCAGCAATTACCCAGTGCATTACTGGTACTTTATTTTATCGACCCCGTAAGGATGAAAGGCAAAGTCAACCTCAGCGGGATTTGAACTCAGATCATAAAGGGACGTAACTATGCTGGAAAGCATGGCGTCCGACCCTCTACCGATACTGCCAATCCACCGCTTGCAATCATAATGGTTGATGAACAGCATGAACGACGTGACATTGTTTTGCAAAAACGAAGTGGACATTTGGAGCAAATTTGTAAAACTCATAGAGCCTATGATTCACTCCAATATCCACTCATCTTTTGGAATGGTCAAGATGGATATCATTTTCAGCTACGGCAGATCAGCCCTGGATCGGGACAAGAAACTGGCCAATCAAACAGCTGCAAAGAATTCTATGCTTAACATTTCATGGTATGTGATCACTTCAACAAAGTTCTGCAATTCAAAGAATTATAGAGAGAGATCGCTAAATCGCCTGATGCGGTCCCTAGGCCATTGAAAATTTGAAATTTTTTTTGCTCAAAACACCCACAGGACCATAAGTATTACATGTGTAAAGTTTGTAAACAATCGGTTGGGTGGTTCTGGAGCTGACAGACAGAGAGACATTCTCTGTTTTAGATATATAGATATATATAGTTTTTTTCATTGCTTTGGTGCTGTAGCTAGGCTTACCTGCCCAGTTTTCAATTTTTCTTGCTATCTAATGCATATTATAACTCTGAGCTCCAGCCTCATCGAGTGCGTGGCTGCAGATTCTTAATTGTATATCGTTAGCTTGGCCACGGCCTAAACTTCGATCTTACTAAACTTCCATTTGTATATATATATATATATATATATATATATACAATACAATAAATAAACAGAGACCAACTCCATCTCACTCAACAAACATTAGGATACACCTAATTATTTTCCCAATTTAGTGTTTGGGGTGCTAACTAATCAGTATTTCATGGATAGCTGGTTATATTATTTTATATGAGACATAATTAAATAAATATCTCTTTCCTTCCAGACGGCCGTTTCGTTATAAGATTTCTACAATTTGGGTTAAATAATTTCCAGGTTATGTAGAAACTTGTATATAATCCATAGTTTTATACACAAGCGGGCTCTTATAAACTCATCAGTGGATGCCCAAATAATATCGATATAAGAATTATATCGACATTAATAGATTAGTGATGGTCTCCCTCAGCACTAAGAAGAGACTGGTAGATTAGAAAATCAAGCAGTCCTCCCAAAGATAAAATACACGCTGTCCCCAAGAGGGTAAGGGGAGGTCATCTTAAAATAAAACAATATACACGCTGGTCATTTAAATCTGTTAGGTATTAACCACGTGTATAAGAACTCAATTGGATATTAAAAGAATAACTATATGTATACACATATATATTACTCTTTTTCCTTTTCTGCCTGAAGCCATGCTGGGGCACTGCCATTGAGTGGCTTGGCAGTATTGGTAGAGGGTCGGACGCCATGCTTTGACGCATAGAGTTACGGCCCTTGCCATTCTGAGTTCAAATCCTGCCGAGGTTAACTTTGCCTTTCATCCTTACGGGGGTCGATAAAATAAAGTACCAGTAATGCCCTGGGTAATTGCTGGCCTTGTGCCAAAAGTAGAAACAATTATATATATATATAAGTATGGATATGTACACACATATATATATGTACACACATATATATACATATATATATATATATATTTCGTTTCTGAATTTGTTTAGCAAGATTCTTTATCTGAAAACATGTGTGGAATAGCATCATCACAACTTACAATTAAGGACAAAATGAAAACACACACATAGAACAAACAACCAACCAGTAACATGTAAATAAACAAATATAAACACACACAGACACCCGGATGTAACACATGCGCAAACTAAGCACACAACACACACAAAAACAAGATGGCAAAGGACAGAACAAAGGAGAGGCAGAAAAACAAAGAAAAGAATCCCCAGTCACTGAAGAGGTCACAGAATGTGTGGCGAAAGAACTTTGACAATATATGAACAATCGTCTGGTTGTGGAACCAACCAACCAACCGGAAATTTATAAATTTAATTTATAATAAATTGAAGTGAAAGCAATTGGTGCGTGTGATTCTTATTGGCAACATGACCCTCCCAAAGCATAACAATATATATATATATATATACACACACATATATACATATACATATGTACGCATGGATTATATCGAATATTAATAATAATATTCAATTCGTTTGTAAACAAATGGTCCAATTAGCAGCTGTGCCGTGCTGACAACCAATCGTCACCTGTTTGTTCAACACTGGCTTTGAGGAACAATCAACGTCTCTGGGTCATTACCCTTCTTTAGGACTGTATGCCTCTGCCAATCTGTTGAATGGTTGAAAATATATAGTATTTTCTTAAGTATATATCGACTGAGTAGCCTCATTTGCATACTGAGCGAGTTACAGCTGGCCTTGCCGAAAATTAAAAATAAAATTAGAATTTAATTTCTCACCCTAGCACAGCTGATACATAAATGTAAGTATGCATACGTATATATGTACTGTGCTAGGGCGAGAAATAAAATTCTAATTTTATTTATATATATATATTATAAACCTCACCCTTGCACAATCTGTGGATTTGCTGGAAAATCCCTATCATGCCCAATATAAACATCCAAACTGGATGAAATCGACGTGAGAGTCCATCATACTATAATATTTATTCTTATATTATTATTTTGTAGCACAGTTTCATTTCATTATAAAACAGCTTGCTTTCAGTTAGAAATCTTCTTGGAAAAGGTTAGGCTATCACAGATGTTATTTCTCCCTCTCTTTGGTTTCATGTCTGAGTTAGAAATAAATTTATACTATTTCGAAAGTTATGTGTCATTGATTATGTTACTATGATAACAGAATCACATATCTTTTTATATCTAAATTGAGAAGCAATTTGGAATGCTTAAAATGCAACATGCACATATTCACTTGCACATTTCACTCGCATCAAATGAATCATATTCCACCTACTTACTATTTACTGTAATTTGTATTCAATGCTACTTATTATGCATCTGACATTTTTCTGTTGTTAAAGTAGTGATTCAGTTTGAATATACACTTGAAGCAAGATACTCCTGAATCACAATCAGTGCACTAGCAATTATGATTGCTGTTAAAAGACCTTTTGTGTATTGAGCTATGAGACATTAAAACATAGACAGATTGCATTGTGTTCATTTCAGTGAATGGTCATTTCTGGATCTTAACAAGATAATTACATGGAAGAAAATACTGTATATTATCTCATAACTTATCTGAGTGTTTCTTGAAATTTCTGTTATAGTTTATATATTTCTATTTTCCAGACTGCTGAAGAAACTACTGTTAAGATATCAGGCTCTGGGAACATAGATGTAGCTAAACATTCTAAACCTGATGATATTTCTAATCATAGTCTTGGAACATCAGATAACACATCGCAGCTTTCTAAGTTGAGAGAGGTAGGTAATATTGTTTGGTTTCAACTTTTATTTTATTGCTGTTTGGAATTGAAGATTTTCAAATTTGAGATTATTGCATTACAAAATGTTATTGTATTTATTGAAGGGGTGGGTGGGTAAATTTTCCTTTCTTAAATATTTTGTATTATTTTACTTTAACTCCTATTTATTTAGTTTTCATTGAAATTTATCTTTTAATATTTAGTTAGCAGTTGTCAAAAACGATCTATTATCTACAATATCAGTATTCTTGCAGAGAATTTTGGTTTAGAATATTGATTTGGACTTGTTAGAACATCAAATAGAATGCTTTGCAGTATTTGTTCTGGCTTTCTGTGCTCTGAGTTCAAATCTCACCAAGGTCTCTCTTGTGCTGGGGTCAATTCTTCTACTATGCCTCTCTCACATTCTCTTCACTCACTCCCTTTCTTTAACTCACCCACTCTCTCCCTTCCTTTAACTCACCCACTCTCTCATTTCCTATTTCACTTTCTTTCTCTGGAAGAAACCAGCTGTGTTAAGGGCCAAAGGAAAGGATTGATATATGAAAATCCATTTGTTTTTAATTATGATAAATATCAGACAACCACAATTCTTAATTGTAATTTTTCTCACTATTAAAAAAGGAAAAGAAATCATGATATATTTAGAAGTGGAAATATTTATTTACTTTTTTTACTTAATTTTTATTAAAACATTGAATTTACTTTAAAGGTGTAATTATGAATTTAGAATTTTTATATTATGTTTAAATATATTTAAAAACTCTTTTTAAAAGTTAGTTTAAAATTTTTTTAAGTTGATTAAGATATATATATTTCTTCTGATTTTGTTCATCATCATCGTTTAACATCTGTTTTCCCTGCAAGCAAGAGTTGGATGGGTGTGTTTTATAGTGGCACAGAAGCCAAGCTCTCCAAGTACCGGTCGCTCTCCGACAGGTTCGCGGTCGTGCCCTTGGCAGTAGAGACTTCTGGTGTCCTTGGCCCTAGGGCTACCTCCCTATTCACCACCATAGGTGCTGAGCTGGCCAGCCGCAGGTGTGAGCTTCGCAAGTTGGAATGGCTCTTCCAGTGCATCTCCCTTACCATCCTCCGGGGAAACGCCTTCTCCATTCTGTCCATCAGGGCTGTGGGGAGGCCAGCACGTGGTACCCCATTTGCTTACCAAATGGATTAATGCAAATAAACCAAAAAAAAACAAAAAAACTAAAGTGGTTGTCATTCTTTGATACAACTGAAAAGTTTTCTCAACCTTTTGATTAGTAAGCTTTTTATGACTGGATGCCGTTCCTATCACTAACCATTTTACAGCTGCATACAAACTTTATCTTCTCTGTTAACCTGCCAGACTATATCCAACTACATCTCTTGTGCATACATAGACAATACTGTGTATCTTATGGAATTTCTCCCTACTCCTTTTCAACAAGGCCACTTCTGTCTTCTTTCCTATTTATGGAGACTTTAGTCTTCGCTAAGTCCTTTTGCTTTTAGGTTTTTCTTTTATGTCTGGAATTTCACCTCTAACTCTTTCACTGATTTGACTGTAAAGATAAGATCATCATCATACAGGAGTTCCGATGCAGTGCCAGTTTTAAATTCCTCTGTTATGGCCTGGAGAACAACAATAAACAGAAGTGGACTGAACACTGAACACTGGTAGATCTCAACCTGCACTTCAAATTCATAACTGTACTCATTGCCAACTCTCACTTTGCTAGTTGTACCTCTCTATACATGGTTTACTCGGCCCTCATGAAGTATTTGTCTACACCTAGCTACCTTAACACCCACCAGATTACAGAACAGAAGACTCTGTAAAGGCCTTCTCCAGATCCACAAATATCAGGTACAGAGGTTTACTCTTAGCTAAATACTTCAGCAGTGGTCTCATAAGGAAAGAAACATCAGTAGTAGCTAGCATAAAGCTGAATTGTATGTTATCTAGCTTCTGTTCTTAGTCTGTCAACTTGACCCACTTTCCCACTCCTGTCAATGCCAGTGATGGTGCTATGATAAAAATATACCCAGCTCACTCTGTAATGTGGTAGTGCTGGTGTCATGGTAGTGCCGAAATCACAATAAGTGTTCCCACTATACGCTGTAAAGTGGTTGGTGTTGGGAAGGGTATCCAGCCATAGAAAGCATGCTTCCAGTACAAGCTGTAAAGTTGTTGGCATTAGGAAAGGTATCCAGCCATAGAAACCAAGCAAAAAGGAAAGTATGAGCAAGACATGGTCACCTGACTAATCTAGCTTCAAAATATGACAACCTATCTAACCCATAGAAAATAGATGTTAAATGGTGATGATAATGATGATACACGCGTGTGCGCACACACACACACACACACACACACACACAAATTGGATGCCTTGCATACAATTATATAAATTTTATTTCTCTTTATTTTTCTTTTAAAATACTTATAACATCTACTTTAAATGTCTTCAATTTTCATAACCTATGGGAAAGGTGTAAACAAAAGGAAGCATCATTTTTTGCATTTTTTCATTTGCTTAACTTGGTTACTCCTCCATATTAGGCATCCATTATTTTAGGTGGATTGGCAGTATCGGTAGAGTGTCGGACGCCATGCTTTCCAGCATAGTTACGTCCCTTTACGATCTGAGTTCAAATCCCGCCGAGGTTGACTTTGCCTTTCATCCTTACGGGGTCGATAAAATAAAAGTACCAGTAATGCACTGGGTAATTGCTGGCCTTGTGCCTAAAGTAGAAACAATTATTTTAGCCAAACCTTGATTGATTTAAATTACAACGTAGTCTTTAATTCTTGACATCCTGTAAAGATGTAGCAGAAGATATCTGAAAACAAGTCTGTTAATTCATATGTTTATAATATAGTATCTCTATTAGTGGACAGATCATTGTGAAATTTTGCAGTGTTAGTGTAAAGACTTTAATTTTTAATATCACAGTCAAAGTGCTGCTTTATAGTTTTCAAGAATGTGTTGCTAATGTAGTTTCATGTAGTGATATTAAGAGTTAATTAACTACAGCAGTACCTGTCAAATATGATGAAGTTTATTTCTGTCACTTTTCAGAAATGTCTTTCTGCTTTATGTTTTGCTCCATTTTCTGGTATTTTGTTTTGTCTTCTTTCAGTTATTCATGACTTTTCCTTAGGACTTGCTTAAGTTTCTTATCGTTTTGCAACATCTCTTTCCAATTCGCATCAAGCATTGACTTTTTCTTATGATAATATCTGTCTTTTTTTTCTGTAGTTTAGAGTCAAACAGTTTATCTTTCACTGAGAATTTCTTTGTCTCTTTGACTTGCAATTACTTTTTGTATATTTGAAAAGTCCTCTCATCTCTTATGTCTCACCCTTCATTGTTCTCATTGAATCATTATTTATTCCCTTCTTCTCTCTCTATATATAGTTCCCATTCTCTCTCAGTTAACATCTACCTCCACTGTTTCTCTTCATTTCTCAATCTCTTCCCCACCACTTACACACTTTGATATCATACATAAATCACTTCCACTTCTCTCTCTTATTCACTCACTCTTTATATCTCTGCTATTTTTTTTTGGCGGAGCTCTCTTTTGTAAAGCTCTCTTTTTTTTCTTTCTGCCTCTTCTCTCTTATTTGTGCTACCTCTTCCTCTTTCGCTTTCTTATATCCCTCTTTATATTTCATTTGCCTTCTCACTTGACTGCCTGTTCTACCAGCATTTCTGCTGCTGACTGGTAGTTATATCTCTCCCTCCCAGCTATCTCTACCTCTCTTTATAATATTTTCACTCTCTTCCATGTCTCTCAGAACAGTCACTATTTTCCCTGCCTACATTTCTATAGCATGACAGAAAGCCGGAAACCTGCAAATAAAAAAGGCATTTTACAATATTAATTAAATTTTGCTATAAAATAATTCATGAAGAGATAGTGAAAGGAATGAATTCTCAGAAATTTAATACAGCTTCTCTTAGATGATTTATGAAAAGGAACATAACTGAAAAATCATGTGGTGTTAAAAAATTTGAAGAATAATTAATAATGAAGTCACTAATATTATGACTTGTGAAAAGAAAAACAAAGAAGATAAATCACTTGCAACTAAAGGAACTATTCTGTCTTCAACTGTGTAGATATACAGATATGTTGTTGATAAGATTGTAGTTGGAATAAATATAAGTTTTTAATTTCTTAATTCATAAAACACATTTCATATGTACCCAAAAGATATTTAGAGGAATTTAATAGATTAACTAACCTTTTCATTAGTAAGCTGATATTTAGAACATTACTTAACAAAAATTGATAAAATTATGATGGGAGGATTTAATATAAGGATAAATATTTAAAAATTAGCAGCTTTATATTAATCCTTGCAGTTTCCAGTGATTCAAAAGGGTTAAATAAAAATAAAAATAAAAATAAATAAAAATAATATTAAATAGAATATTTTTCTCAATATTTCTCAAAAATGTTGAGCTTATGTGAGAATTTGTTTAGACAATTCAGGTTTCTAAAATGTAATATAAAAAAATCATAGCTTTTTTATAATTTAATCTCTCTTTTCCTTTTGAAATATATTAAATTATATTAAACATAATAATAGTTTCATTTCATATATTATATATATTAAAAAGAAACATTTTCATTCATTCATTCATTCATATTCCATATTTTAATACATTTAAATAATGTATTTGATTGTGAAATAGTTTTCTGTGACATTGGCATAGCTTCTGATATATAGATATATATCCTCATTTAGAGGGAAAGAATTTTATAAGCTAAATTTAATAGTAATATTAAATTGTAAAACAAGGTGATGGATTGGTAGTATTGGTAGAACATCAGACTCATGTTTTATGGCGATCTGAGTTCTAATCCTGCCAAGATTAGCTTTACCTTTCATCCTTATGGGGGGTCGATAAAATAAAGTACCAGTAATGCCCTGGAGTCAATTTAATCGACTTTCCTCTCCCCAAAAATTGTTGTCCTTGTGCCTAAATCTGAAACCAATATTGAATTGTAGAATTAGGGAACAAAATCTAATCTATTTTGATATAAGTGTACATGTAAAATTTTTATTCCTCCATATGTGAAGTCATTATCATTGAAATAAAAAAGTCACATAAAAAATAACTCATTATTAGACTTGTGATTCAAAGGATAAAGTGGTTTCCCATTACATTCTTCAGACCCATGAATTTTTTACTGCCACTACAGTCTTGTCTACTTAATTTGTAATTCACCAGCACTTAATGTCACATAATCATGTGTCAGTATTTAACATATGACAGCAAAATATCAAATCTTGGTTCAATGTATTGATGAGAAATAACCCTGAAAATATAAGTTACAAATTAATTGGTGATATTTTTCAATCAATATGAAACATAACTTTTTTATGAAATTGAAACAGTGCAATAATCAGATATTTATACCTGATTTGAAAGAGAAGTGATGCCAACTTTGTGTTGTGTAATCAGTAAGGAAATAACCCTGCAAGTAATTGAGATGTTGTCCAAGTCTTAAAAAAAAAATGAGACTTTGCAGATTTGAAATATACATATACATGTATATGCCATAATTTCTCTAGCCCCTGAACAATCTTCCTGACTTCAGAGATTGGTGTTGATATCACTGTGAGGTCATCAATAAAGGTTCTGATTGGTGATTGCTTTAAATCTGACTTGTTGAGTGGTCCCTGGTACATTTTCTCTACTGATTTGATCAGTATATTCATAGCCTGAGTGAAGACAGTCACTGAGATAATGTACCCAGTGATTATCCCTACTTCCAGCTGGTAGTAGGAGACCCTCAAATTGAACTTACTGATGAGATCATTCACCTTGTGGTACATAATGTCTCTTCGACTCAACCTCGACCAGTTTGTGAGGTATTCAGTTGTATGTGATGGACAGATCCACGCAGAGCTCTACCAGGTTGCATTTGCCTTTGAGTGCTGAAAGCTCTAAATTGCTGCACAGGGTTACTTCATTTCAATACCTGGGTATCATCAGTTACCGTTGATTGTATATATATATATATAATTGGGATTTAGCTTCATGCATAGCTGTATGCAGATATGTATTGGAATTTTGTATTTCTAAAGAAATACTGTATGTTTATAGATAAACATTTAGAAAGTCGTAGCTATGCAAAACACCGGAGCTATCACCCTCCGGTGGTGTCCAGCAGAAGTAAGGGAGGACAACTGTCAATGCATTTCGAACTTAACTGGTCCTCATCAGGATGACCCCCCTACTCTTGCAACTGCTGGACTTGAAAACAGGTGAGAATATATGGTTTTCTCGTCTGTGTAAATAAGGTGGTTAATCTCATTTGCATATGAAGTTGCATAAGTTGGCTTAATTAATAATAGAATAGAATTAGGATTTAGCTTCATGCATAGCTGTATACAAGTTGAGCCAACTTATGCAGCTTCATATGCAAATGAGATTAATCACCTCATTTACACAGACGAGAAAACCATATATTCTCGCCTGTTTTCAATCCAGCAGTTGCAAGAGTGGGAGGGATCGTCCTGATGAGAACCAGTTAAATCTGAAATGCATCGACGATTATCCTCCTCGCTTCTGCTGGACACCACCAGAGGGCGATAGTTGCGGTGTTTTGCATAGCTACGACTTTCTAAATGTTTATCTATAAACATTTAGAAAGTCGTTTGGAAATACGAAATTCCAATACATACCTATATATGATAGTAAAAAAGAAAAAACAGTAGAAAATGCTAATGGGATTTTCTCATAGAATAACAGCAAAACATTTATTTACAAAAAAAGGAATTTATCGTACTGGTTTCAGCCACGTGGGTGTCTTCATGCCACAGAAGAGGATAATAAAATTTATAATCGAGTTTAGTTGTATATTAATAAGAATATGGTATAAAATAACATGCTTTACATATGTGTATATATAGAAGAGTTCACATTTTTTTTATCGCTTTCTTTCTTTGGTGGTGCTGACTATAACTGCAGCAGTGGTAGTGAAAGTAGCAGAGGACTAGCTTGTTCTATGTTCTTGGTGTTGACCTTAACTGTAGTTGTAGTGGTTGTAGCAGTAGAGGGGGAGAAGGGGAAGAAAAAGAGGAGGGGTAGAAGAAGTAGAGGAGGAAGAAGAGGAAGGGAGGGGATGAGGTGTGGTAGTAATAAAAGAGTTATGGCAAAGAAGGAAGGGAAAGATGAAGAAGGGGTGGGCGAAGCAGAAGGGGACGACGGGAAGGTTTAGTAGTAATAGTATCACTATTATTAGTAGTAAATGGAGCTGTCCGTGGGATTGACTTAAATGATTGAGTGACCTTAGAGTTGATTGAGGAATTGTTTCTTAATATATCTATCTTGGTATTTTTGTCGGTAATGCTGGCACTCTTAGTTTGTCCGGTGGTGTTAAAAATTGACCTGCAGTGTGATTGTTTCTAAAGATATCGATCTCCCTTAATTTGTCCATTGGTGTTAATGTTAGGTGCTCGTTGCAATTTCGTCTGCAGCGGAAGCATTTAAAAGGGGTTCGTATTTTGTGATAAATTGTGATTTTTTTTTAATGCTGTGAATGTAGAAAGCGTTGTCTTTAGATTTGTTGAGGGAAAAAATTCTGAAGTTGGGTTGTTCATTAGAGGCACAGGTGGCAATGTCTTCACTCAATGCTATTTTTCTGTATTCTTGTATTTTAATTTGGGATCTATGAACGGTCATATGTTGATGAAGACTGTTAGTAATCTCTCCTATGTAGTGCTCTCGACAGCCTGAGCAAGTTAACACATCAATCGGGTTTTCTGATGCGCATGTGAAATTGTATTTCACTGTAAAGTGTTGCCCTTGTTTGAAGCAGAACTCCAATCCCTCTATTAGGTTGACGCATATACCACAATTGGGTCTTCTGCATTTTTTTTACTGTTGGTTTCGTTGTTGTGGAAAGACTTATTGAATTTAAAGCACTTCTAAAGAGACTTAACACAAACATTCAATTCATGGTGGAATACAGCCACCAGCAACTCCCTTTCTATGACATCCTTATTAAGAAAGTTAACAACAAAATAGAGACAGACATATACTTTAAGCCCACACACTCCAAGCAATATCTTCCATTCAACTTATGCCATCCAAGACACACTAAAATGAATATCCCTTACAACCTAGCCAAAAGGATCTGTACAAGAGTTTCTGATAGTAACACCTGTTACATACGACTACAAGGACTAAAGGACACACACTCATTAACAGGAATTACCCACCATCCCTAATTAATAATGTATTCCAATGTGCCGTAAAACTCAGAATCCAGGATCTTAGACAACCAAACTAAAGAATGAATCGAAACTGTATATATAATAACAACAAAGTGGAAGTGTTACATCAAAAATTTATTGATCAGACCTAGTTACAACTGTTTCACAAACAGTCAGCTCATGATCCAGGTTAATATTCAAAACCAGATACAAGTAGGAGTACATCAGGGTTCGGTCCTCAGCCCGCTCTTGTTCATTATAGTCCTCCAAGCCATAACAGAGGAGTTTAAGACTGGCTGTCCATGGGAACTTCTCTATGCTGACGATCTGGCTCTTATAGCAGAATCAGTAGAGGAGCTAGAGAATAAATTCCAGCTATGGAAACAGCAGTTGGAAGCAAGAGGACTGAGAGTAAATCTAGCTAAGACAAAAGTGTTGATGAGTAGAAAAGAGGACAAAACCCTGATTCCGTCAGGGAAATGGCCATGTTCGATATGCAGAAAAGGAACTGGCATAAATTCTATAAAATGCACACAATGCAGGTCCTGGGTACACAAGAGATGTAGCGGGATAGCAGGCAAACTAACAGGTAGGGAGAAATATGTATGCAGTAGATGTACAGGGAAATTAGACAGTAGAAGTCGCACTGATAGACACATTTTTCAAATGCGAGAGGGCGCTATAGAAGTGGTGGATAGCTTCCGGTACCTAGGAGATCAGATTAGCATGGGAGGAGGGTGTTCCGAGGCCATAGTATCTAGAATAAGGACGGGTTGGAAGAAGTTTAGGGAGCTGCTTCCTCTGTTGACGAAGAAGGGTTTCTCCCTGCATACGAAAGGCCGGTTGTATGATGCCTGTGTGAGGAGCGCGATGCTGCATGGTAGTGAGACATGGGCAGCAACCGCAGAGGATATGCGACGGCTGGAGAGAAATGAGGCAAGCATGCTCCGTTGGATGTGCAGTGTAAATGTGCGTGAACGACCCAGCATAAATGTGTTGAGAGAGAAACTGTGTCTGAGAGGGATAGAATGTAGTGTACGGGAGAGGAGACTGAGGTGGTATGGACATGTGATGCGCATGGAGGATGACCGATGGGTGAAGAAGTGCCAGGAAATGCCAGTTGAAGGAAGATGTGGTAGAGGTAGACCACGAAAAACATGGGCGGAGGTGGTGAGAACAGACCTCAGATCATTGAAGCTCACGGTGGAGATGACGAGGGACCGTGACGAGTGGAGAGATGCTGTGCTGAATAAGACCCGTCCCACCCTTGCAAGCAGGGAAAAGCGGACGTAAAATGATGATGATGATGATGATGATGATTCCAGATCTGGATGATCCTCAGACCAGGACTGTCAGAACAAAATCCACATCAGATTTACTGAATCTTCTACTCATATATATATATACTAGTAAACTACCCGTCCTTTGGACGGTTCAAGTAGCTTTCGATGTAGCTCATTAAACTAAACAAAGTAAATTTGAATACATAGAAGAAAAACGTACTTTATGTAAACATGAAAACCTTAGGCACTATTCCAGCGAAATAATTTTAGATAAATTTAAGCATAATATTGTAAAAGTTATGACATCATTTAATGTATGAACATCAAGCTTGACACGATAAATTATACAATGTCAAATCTATAACTTAACTTAGTAATCTGTTAGAAATTGCTGGTTGTGAAATATAAAAAAATGATATTGTTAATCTCTTTCTTTCAAGTACAAAGAGTAAATTAAAATCTGAATGAGCCGAATTACGAAAGATAACTCTTGTCTTACTTAATCACGAAAATTCACACAAATAACCAAAACTTTTTTAATGTCTCCAAAGGCCCCAATATCGATTTTTGAAAGCCTTTCTAGATCATGTACAGGTTTTGTGCAAGGAGAAGCTCTGTAAAAAATTTCAAAGAGATCGCATGAATGGTTTAGAATATATGAGCCCTCATTAAAAATTGTCCACACACATATACACATACATACAGAAAACTACAGATTTATATATATACAGATATATATATATATATATATACACACACATATATATATATACATGCACTTACACACATACATATACATATATATATGTGTGTATGTATGTATATATATATCTATATCTATATATATATATATATAAGTATGTATACATACATACATATATGTATACAGACGTACAGTAGTATGTATATACATACATACATGCACACATATATATGTACGTATGGGTTTACCGAATATTTATTATAATGTTCAGTTTGTTTGTAAACAAACAGCCCGAATTAGGCCGTACAGTGTTCGGCAACCATTGTTGCGCTTTTTTTCAACACTGACAAAGGAACGATGAACTAGTTTCTAGCTTATTAGCTGTCATCAGCACCGTATACCTTCCTGTCAGTCGATTGAATGTTTGAAAGTATATACTTTCTTTATGCATATTAATGGCTGAGCAGCCTAATTTGCATATCGTGTGAGTTAGTCGGCCAATTCTAATTTTCAATTTCTGCTTGACCAGCAACCGCTCTGTATAATCAGTTCCTGATTATTACTAGAAATTCTATAAGAATCAAACATTCATGATTTTCAGCAAACAGGTGGAGTACTTGGCTTTGATAAGTACCAATCAGTACGAAACATAGCTCTGTCAGCTTTATCTCCCCTGTTTGCTGAAAATTTGAAGTAAGTGAGACTGTCACTACTCTGAAACAATAGCATAAGGTCTTCGAAATACTTTTAATTAAGCATACAGTGTATTGCAAAATACACTATATATACATTCATATATGTATATATATATATATATATATATAGTGTTGAGAAGACCCTTCAGCAGTTTCAAAGCCACAATGACCCTTGTGCTAGTGGCACAATAAAATGCATGCATATATATATATATATATATACTTATATGTTGGCTGCAACTCGATTTTGAGTATTACTATCACTTGATACTTAAGCATGAGCATCATGGACGTGGCTTTTTAGTCCTGCTAGGGACTTGCTTATGGCCAGCAATACCATACATTGCAAAAAATGTCACATATCAAGTGAGGAAAGGCTTTGCATGAGGCGAATCCCACTCTCTGAACATCGAATGCATTTACCCAACAAGTAGAACTGGTCTACATCATTGGATACAAATGCAGGTTTTATATCAGAGTGACCTTCTCTTAGAGAGATGTCTTAATAAAGACTAGAAGTCTCTTGCTAAAAAAAAAAAAAATAAAAGATATATATATATATATATATATATATATATATATATGTAACGAACGATGGATATTAGTGGTGGTTGTTAGATGAAATAACAAGAATAGCTGATTTACTTTATATATAAAAAGGTTTACTTCACTTCAGTCAAAAAGAACAATAAACAAGTTACCACGAGTCGCGAAGGTTGACGATATTATTTTGTTGTTGGTTCATGAGGCTGGTGTATGGTTGGCTGAACATTGGGGTTACGGTATCGGATTACGATATAACACAGGACTATTTCTCTCGATGTATCATCATACGTAAGATGCTTTTCCAATAAGTCAAGGTTTACGCTATGACATGAGTGTGTGTAATTTTGAGTTGCGTGCCTGAGTGAGTCCAGGCGTGTAGTCCCCGTGGGTGTTTCTCATGTGTTTAATAGCTGTTGTCGTACCTCGACCAGTTGAAAAGTGATCTCCCAGAATCCCCACCGAATCCAGAACATACCATAGACAAAAACATGTTGGTGTGTGGCAAAGAAAATGATGTGTGTTTGATGCAGTAAAAAAAATAAAAAAATAAAATGAACGTTCATATATAACCTGTAAAAAAGTTTTTTTTAAATTTATATAATTGTTCTTTACAAAAAAGTAGTTTTTCTCTTCTTTATGTTACCGTTTTCTTGCTAGGAAGCTAGTAGTATTGTCTGTTGTTGCTGTTGTTGTTGGAGATTACGAAGCACGTGGTGAAGAGTTTGGTAATGAAATGAAACATCAAAGCGAAGTCTCTATAAATATTCCGTAGAATCAAAGTTTGGTGAATAATTTGAAGTGAAGTTTTATCATATCGTACCATATATATGAGAAGCTTCGTAATTTTAGATAGCTGAGAAAGCTGCTGTTGAGAAAGTTGTTGATGTTGGCAATGGAAACCATGATTAGAAAGCTGCGTGTGGTTTTCTTTTTTAAAATACCACATCGTATTTTTTTTTTAGGAGGAATCTGTTCATTCCCGCGTGTGATTCACCAATGTAACGATGGATATTAGTGGTGGTTGTTAGATGAAATAACAAGAATAGCTGATTTACTTTATATATAAAAAGGTTTACTTCACTTCAGTCAAAAAGAACAATAAACAAGTTACCATGAGTCGCGAAGGTTGACAATGTTATTTTGTTGTTGGTTCATGAGGCTGGTGTAGTCTGAGACCAGGAAAGAGAGAGAGTAATGCTCTGTGGTTGTCTGTAGACCTCTGCGGCCTGTATATTGCGGTGAATCTTTACATAGCTTGTCTATAGAGTATGGCTCTGATCTCTCTGTGTATAAACGTGGGATGATACAGGCTTTATATACCTGTTGCTTTCTGTCTCCCACCTTGAGGGATCTCCCACGCATGAACCGATCCACGCCGGAAAGGATGGTGACCTAGAATTTGACTCTTTGGTGTCACCCAGGGTTCAAGGCGTGGACAGATTTCGCTACATATACATATATATATATATGCTTACATAAAGACATAGATGTATATGTATATGCGTTTTCATTTATACTTATATAAGTATGAGTGCATTTATATTTGTGTATGTCCATACCAATTTGTCATTTATGCACTAAAAAAATATTAAAAATATTCTTGTGGATGTCTGTTGTATGTAAATATTTCTTTATGTAATATAAAGTATATATCTAATCTCCAGTAATGTAAGGAATCTTTCTGTGAACCCTTTTGGTCTTTGTGAAATGCAACTTGAAACTCAAAAATCATTTAATATCATTAATTACCACACATAAAGATGTATGTACATGTGAGTGAGTTTGTCTGTATTTCTTGCAATTAAGTATATATACATACTGGATATCGATCTAAACCCTTATTGTTATTGTTATTATTATTATTATTATTATTATTTTATTGTTCTTTAAGTCTCAGTCATTGATGTTAGGTAACTGGAAAGTTTGTTGAAATGAATATCAAGCCACTACCTGCAGCCTCAGATATTCAGGACGTATCGGAGGGTTCTTGCTGTTCCCAGCAAGCATGCCTTTTGAAGCGTTCCAAAAAGCGTGGTGGGGCCAATTTTCTTTAACCATCCCTGGAAACTTTTTGAGATAGTACCTAGTGCGCCTATGACAATCGAGACCACTTTGACTTCATGGCAGTTCCAAATCCTTTTTACCTCCCACTTTAAGTCCTGGTATCGGTTAATTTTCTCCCTCTCCTTCTCTTGCACTCTCGTGTCGAATGGGCAGGCCACATCCACAATCAGGCGCGATCTTTTTTCCTTGTCCAAAACCACCAGGTCAGGTCTATTGTGTTCCAGTTTCTTGTCTGTCTGTATCCTAAAATCCCACAGCACCTTCACCTGATCGTTTTCTATCACCGACTCTGGTTTATGCTCATACCACTTCTCAGAATGTGGTAAATTGTTTACTTTGCATAGGTGCCAGTGGATCACCCTGCCCATCATGTCTCCAGCCCTTATAGTGAGTCTGGGCTAGGTGTTTACACTCGGATACAATGTGAGCCACAATCTCCTCTCTCTCTCCACAGATCCTGCACAGTGGGTTAGCCTCCTCCTTGTAAATATGGTATTTCAACCACTTCGTTTTGAGGGCCTGCTCTTGCGCAGCCATTAGCATTCCTTCTGTAGCCTTTTTAAGGTCTCCTTTTTCAACCAGTTCCATGTCTGTGGATTTCTGAATTCAGTTTTCTCAAAGAAGGTACTATGAAGGGATTTTTCATGAAGGCTGCTCTTTATCCTTGTTGTTATTTCCTCCTTGTACATCTCCTGGTCTATTGTCCTCTCCTTCAGTACAATTCTGTGCATTGGCTCCTTACCATCAGTCACGTATTTGTGTAGGTTGTTTTTCTCCTCTATGCTGATAAGACCTCTTCCACCTTCAGATCTCCTTAAGTAGAGTCTATCGACATCACTCCTCTTGTGGAACATGTTGTAGATAGTCAATAGCTTCCTAGTCTTCCTATCCATTTCTTTTTGTTCAGCAACATTCCATCTCAGAATTCCCGCACTGTACCTAATAATAGACACAGCTCGGGAATTTACTGCACTTATGGCATTCCTACTGTTCAGATGTGACTTTAATATGCTCCTTACTCTCCGAATGTATTCAGATCTTATCAATTCCTTCATTTTTTTATTCTTGATGTCATCAGCCTCCAGAACACCCAAATACTTGTATCCTTCTTCAGTGTCAATTTCCTTTATCATCTCACCTGTTGGTACCTGGATTCCGTTGCTTCTGCTCAATTTACCCCTCTTCATCACAAGGACTCCACACTTACTAATACTAAATTGCATATTATTATTATTATTATTATTATTATTATTATTATTATAAGGGTGGTGGATTGGCAGTATTGGTAGAGAGTCGGACGCCATGCTTTCCAGCATAGTTACGTCCCTTTACGGTCTGAGTTCAAATCCCGCCGAGGTTAACTTTGCCTTTCATCCTTATGGGGTCGATAAAATAAAGTACCAGTAATGTACTGGGTAATTGCTGGCCTTGTGCCTAAAGTAGAAACAATTATTATTATACTTTATTTTATCGACCCTTTACGGGCTCGATAAAATAAAGTACCAGTAATGCACTGGGTAATTGCTGACCTTGTGCCAAACGTAGAAACAATTATTATTATTATTATTATTATAAGGGCGGTGGATTGGCAGTATCGGTAGAGGCTCGGACGCCATGCTTTGACACATAGAGTTACGGCCCTTGCCATTCTGAGTTCAAATCCCGCCGAGGTTAACTTTGCCTTTCATCCTTACGGGGTCGATAAAATAAAGTACCAGTAATACACTGGGTTATTGCTGGCCTTGTGCCAAAAGTAGAAACAATTATTATTATTATTACACACACACATAATTTAAATCAACTGACAAAGAAGATACTTCAAATAATTTTTACTAATATCTACATGTGTTTCAACTTCAATATTACCAGGTAACACTAAAGCATTGTCAGGACAATAATTTATATATATATATATCAATATATATATATATATATGTGTGTGTGTGTGAATGTACATATAATATATTTAACAATATACTGTGTGTTTATTTTAAAACATTTTGAAGGCCATTTGCTATGAATTTTTAAGTAGTGACTAACGTCGCACACCTAGTCTCAGCAAAAGCATCTTGCCGAGACTAGGTATGCGACGTTAGTCACTACTTAAAAATTCATAGCAAATGGCCTTCAAAATGTTTTAAAATAAACACACAGTATATTGTTAAATATATTATATGTACATTCATATATACAACGCTATTTCAGAGCACCAATACTAATATATATATATATAAGTAGTTCCACAACAGTTAATTCACTATTTCCGAGAACAATTTGTTTCACCTTAGACGGATCATCAGCTCGGTTTAAATGAGATAATACAGAACAGGAAAACGATTACACGAATAGACATGCGCAGAAGTCCTTCTCAAAGGGGTAACAACTCATGTTAGATCGATGAAGGGGAGGTAACCGCAAAAGATCAGAATACAATAGATTATTCATGATATTCAATCTAGAAGTGTTGTGTCCAATAGTCAGTCTGGGGCTTTAAAATTACGTAATAGATGTTTTGAAACATGGGGACAACGTGAGTAGAACTCAGATATTCTGTTTAGACAAGCGCTAATGCACCTCCTCAGGATATTGATTCTTTCTTCAATGCACAGCCCACAAGACAGATTCCCACTTCATTATGGCTTAGACTTGGTTATAACTTTCCATTGGATGAGGTAATCCATGCTTGCGTCCTTGAGGGACCATATGTGGTTTGCGAGCTTTGTGGACGATCATTTGTCTAAATGTCGACAGATGATTAAGTAGGTACTGAGCAGAGTCTGAGGTAACCACAGTAAATAAGCTATTCAATACATGTGTAGAGTGAAGACAGAAGTTTATATAGAAAAGGCTTCTACAGGACTAGTACTGTTTCATTTGTATGAAATCATCATGGCATTCCTGATGATTTCATATGAATGAAACAGTTGGCCTTAACTCTATAGAATGTACACAATGCAGATATTGCGTACACAAGAGGTATAGTGAGCAGGTAAACTAACAGGAAAGGAATACTTCATATGTTCAGAGAAATTTGACAGTAGAAGTCTCAGTGATAGGCACATTTTTCAAATGCAGGTAGGATCTATAGAGGTGGTTGATAGCTTCTGATATCTAGGTGATCAGATTAGCAAGGGAGAAAGATGCTCTGAGGCCATAGTATCTAGAATAAGGATAGGATGGAAGAAGTTTAGGGAGCTGTTTCCTCTGTTGATAATGAAGGTTTTCTCACTACAAATGAAAGGTCGGTTATATGATGCCTGTGTGAGGTGCGCGATGCTGCATGGTAGTAAGACATGGGCAGTAACTGCGGCGAATATGAAACAGCTGGAGAGAAATGAAGCAAGCATACTCCGATGGATGTGCAATGTCAATGTGCGTGAGCAACCAAGCATAGATGAGTTGAGAGAGAAACTGTGTATAAGAGGGATAAACTGTAGTGTACGGGAGAGAAGACTACGTTGGTATGGCCATATGATGCGCATAGAAGGTGATCGCTGGGTAAAGAAGTGCCAAGAAATCTCAGTGGAAGGAAGACGCAGTAGAGGAAGACCACGAAAAACATGGGCGGAGGTGGTGAGATCTGATCTCAGATCACTGTGATGAACGGAGAGATGCTGTGCTGAATAGGACCCGTCCCACCCTTGAAAGCAAGGAAAAGTGGACGTAACATGATGATGATGATAAAACAGTACTAGTGCTCCAGAAGCCTTTTCTATATAAATTTATATATATGTATATGCATATATGCGCGCACGTACACACACACACATATATATGTAGTATAATTAAAATTCCATACACTTATCATGTATGTGCAACCTAGGGTTTCGGTGTCCTTATAAATATATATATATTCAAAGTAGAGAGCACACACGGTAAATACAATGGAAAAAACAGTAGAAAGATGGACAGTCCCATCTCCTCAGCCAACCTCTGGAAATCACTTTCAGTTTCAGTACATTAAGGTTGATACTAATCATTCCAGTACACATTGGGACATAAAACAGGTAGAGACAAGTTATGCTTTTAGGCAAATTACACAAATATAGATGAAAAAGTATCCTAAGTGTGTCAACTGACAAAGAATGGAGAGAACTATGTGTGGGGGCTTATAAATATATATATGTGTGCGTGTGTGTAACACAGACATGGCTACACACATGCACATTACACATGGATTAAGTTAACCATGGTCTGTGTTGTTAGCAACTATCTAATGCTATATATAACACACAGACATGGCTACACACATGCACATTACACATGGATTAAGTAAAGGAATATTTTTTGCTTTCAAGTCCAATATTTTGTTTCTTTCTACTATTTCATTCTACTATGGAGAATGTTTTATATTCAATGAATATTTGTGTTACTTTTCTAGAATTCCTTTTTAGCTGAGAACTTAAAAAAAGAAAGATAACAAATTAATTTTGAATCATATCCAAAATACATTTTCTGCTGTCTATCATTTTATAGAAACTTTGATTCTATGTTGTGTATAACAATAATGGACAGTTGTTATGTGATGTAAAGAAATAAATCTTATAACAGTTGTTATTTGCTTACATCATTTCTGCTAATAATATTCATCCATTCTTATTAAAAACAGTTTGTACATTATCTTGTCCTCTCTGTGTTAAAGACTAACTAATAATTAAAAAAAAATAGCTTATCATGTTTGTCGAGCAATAGGAGTAATATTTTGACCAATAATTTAATATTTGTATTGAAGAATCTGTTAAACTTTTTATTTACTTTATAGCCATCTTGTTTGACATCTAATGAAACAAACAGCAATTTATGTCTCAAGGTCTTAAGGAAAAAAGATGTAAGTAAGAAATAACTTGCACACGAATTGAAGTATGCATTGAGTGCAATTTTGACCATATGTTATTGTAGCATGGCATATTGTAATGACCTGATTGTGAAATCACATCAGAGCTTTTCAAACTTGTGCAAAAGATTCCTTCATGTCTTTATATAGCAACTTACTTTTAAAGCATTATATGTATATATACATTTCATATATTTGTAGTCAAACCTTCACCCATGCAAAGAAATATTATGTATATTATCACACTAAATTAGTACTCACCATCCTGCCTGCATCTTATTTTGTTATTTACGTGCACATTTTGTTGAAATAAACTAGTAATTATCTACATCATTATGTCATTTACATTATATTATAAGTACATACTTTACTCTTTATGTCCTATAAAAGCTGATATATATATAATGTGAAGAAATGGATATTACTGAAGTTTATACTGTACATGATTAAATGTAAAATGTTAGTATATTTAAAAAAATAATCATGGAAGTTAATTACTTGGACACCATTGGCATGAAATGTAATAGTTTACTCAGTGTTAACACATTCAATGTGGCAAGCATAAAAAATCTAATCATAAATACTTATGCATTGGAAAAAATATAACACCTTAGTTGCCAAAATATTTTGTTTTTAAATATGCTTATTTTTTTCATACTTATTCATGTACAGTATCATATGCTGACTTAATACATCTCTCATGAATACTTCAGGAAGTATTAGTGAAGTTTAAAATTCGTTGAGGAGGATGTCTAATTATAGCAAAACATCTACCTTCACATACTGCAGCAATCAAAATAATGTTGGTCATTAAGTCCATGTCTTTTTCTCATCTTACCACACAAGTCTCTTTAAATATGTTTATGCTCACCACATTGAATATATTTGCACTAACTTAATCTATATACTATATTCTTTTCTTTAGATTTATAGCATTCTTTCATTTTATTTTTACAATTCTGTTGAATATTATAATATAAAGTTATATCTTCGATTTGCTTTATATACAAAATGTTCTATCAAAATATTTGCTGCAGTAAAAAATATCCATTTTGTAATACCACTCTCAGCTTTTATAAATTTTAGTAAATTTCCTGCCATATGTGCAGCCATCTGTTAGATACATGCATTCAAAGAATTTAGTTCAAGAATAACCAACATCAATATAGATATTACATTAGATCTTAACACAAAGAAATATTTCCCCTGTATGAAACCCACTGAGAAATTTGATATATTGATAAACCTTCCATATTGCCTATCATAGTCTTAAAAATCTCATAAATCACATTACTTGCTGCATCTCAAACATATCATTAGATGAAAGAATTTCTAAATGTGCAGTGCCATATTATAACACTTTGAAAGAGAGTGGTTTTCTTGAAAAAATACAGTACATATCACTTCGTGTCAAAGTCATGCAGGCACAGCATTATCTGGTTTAGCCTCCTGTTAATGTAGAAGTAGCTTTTAGTATTTCCAAAGCATTTCTACACATGATACAGAGACACTTTGCTATTGGTCATAGTTGCCACAACATTTTTAACACAAGACTAAGATTTCAATAATCTGTAATGTCCATCCTTGTTTGTTTTGTTTCAATATCAACAAGATGACTTGTCTCCATCTACAGAATATTGCAAACAATTACATTTCCTTGGATTTTCTTTGGTTTTGGTTGTTTTCTTTTATTCATTTTCACCTTAATTTCTTTTTCTAGTGTATTTACTTGATGTGACTTTGTACTAATTAAATTTTCCTCTTGCCTTCCTTCTCTTTCAACACATAACCTATTTGCATAAGATTTTATTCTACTCTCTATCAGACTATCACTGATATCACTCCCTTACAAACATGCAGTATCACTCTAGTGTCTCACACTCCTCCCTCACAAACACTATTTTGTTCCAATGTTTTTAAGTCATTTTTATTGTCTTGTACTTTCTCCCCATCACTAAATACATATTTTTGTTTGATGTCAAAACTTATGAGATTTATGACACACTAATATATGATAAATTGTTGCATTTCTCACCATCTCTTCTTTCCTTTTCTATCTTTTCTCCTCCCACTGTTACACATTTCTTTTCTTTTTTACTTCCATTCTTCTTATGGTCCTTGCCAGCTTTCTTTTCTTTACTCTCTCTTTTTCATTTTCTTCCTGTCACTTTGTTCTCATATATGTATAATGCTGTTGTTCAACCATCATGTTTATATATTCAAATTTTAGAATAGTAATTTTGAAAGTCGTGTTTTAACTAAAAGATTCTAGCTACTGACATTCATCTTTTTTTTTTAAATAATGATGTTTGAGTAAGTGGCAACATGAAATGTGTAGTAAGTATTTGTAAAAACCTTGGTACTTTTACTGTTATTGCCCTTGTGACCAATAGAAGAAATCATTATTATAATTAACTCTATGTATTGAGTACTTTTTCCTTATATATATATAAGCTTGTGGATACATGTTAATCAGCAAAACAACTTACAGGATCACCATCATCATCATAATTTTGTGTCTACTTTCCATGCATGACCTGAGACTAAATGGGTTGGAGAACTACATTTGCTCATACAGTCATGTATTTTCCCTACAAAGCTTTCAACAGAGTGCCCCGTAACATAATTTGGTGGGCTCTTAGAAAACTAGAAGTAGATGAGTGGCTTGTGAAGGCTGTACAAGCCATGTATAGAGGAGTAGTCAGCAAAGTCAAGATTAACAATGAGTATAACGAGGAATTTAGTGTACAAGTTGGCATCCACCAGGGCTTTGTCCTTAGCTTGCTCCTGTTTATTATCATTTTGCAGGCTATAACGGAGGAGTTTAAGACCGGCTTCCCAGGAGAACTTCTGTAAGCGGATGATCTTACACACATAGCTGAATCTATGGTGGAACTAGAGAAGAAATTCCAAACATAGAAGCAGGGACTAGAAAGAAGGGGTCTTAAAGTCAACCTGACAAAGACTAAGGTCCTAGTAAGTAGAAGGACAGACACTGGTCTGTTGGAGACGCAGGACATGGCAGCGATAATGAGGGACAGAGACCGCTGAAGAGAACTCGTCCATGGATCTCGGGAATTTTGCCCGCCCTAGATAGATATAGATATATGTGTGTGTTTCTTACGTTGGTACCACAAAACATCCAGCCCACTCTGTAAGTGGTCGTGTAGGTGTCACGACAAAAAGCACCTAGCCCACACTGTAAAGTCATCATGTAAAAGACAGTAAAAAGCACCCAGCACACACTGTAAATGTGGTTGGCGCTAGGAAGGGCATCCAGCTGTAGAAAACCAGCCAGAACTGTCATAAATGAGCGAGATACAGTCACCCGACCTAACTTACCTCTAAATGGGGCAAACCCGTCCTACCCATGCTACCGTGGAAGATGGACGTTAAACGATGATGATGATGATGATTCCATATTTTGGCATGGTTTTTATAGCAGGCCCTTCCTAATGGCAATAACTTAGCAGAGTGTTGCGTGCACATTTTGTTGTGGCACAAGCATTACCACTTTACAGAATGTTACAGGGTTCATTTTATCATGGCACCAGAACTACCATTTTACAGAGTGTATTGGGGAAATTTCATCATGGCACCAGCACTACCACTTTACTGAGTGTATTGGGTGCATTTTATCGTAGTACCAGCGCTACCACTTTACAAATGTATTGGGTGCATTTTATCGTGGTACCAGCACTACCACTTTACTGAGTGCATTGGGGGAATTTCATCATGGCACCAGCACTAGAGAGGCTATTGTGTAGCCTGCAAGACTAAAGAGTTCTCTCTATTTTATATTGTTACCTTTTGATTTTCAACCATTATATAAAGTGTACTGGGTGTATTTTATCATGGTAACAACACTAGAGAGATTGTTGGGTTTTTGATATGACCAAATGATCTCCTCTACTCTACATTGTCTCAGTTTGTTTGTCCACCCTTTAATGTAGTTTTCCAATCTTTCACCACATATATTTTTAGTATTGTAGTACTTGTGTTGATGGATGGGTCTTCTTTACTACAACAAATCACCAGTCAACTTGATCACATGTCATCTCCTTTGTGACTTTCAGTTTCTTGAGGTCATTCTTTCCAACTTCATCCTATGTCTTCCTTGGTCTCCTTCTTTCTCAAGTTCCATTTATTTCAAGTGCTCAACTCTTTTTTTTATACAACTCCCACTCTCTTACACATTACATATCCATACCAATGCAATCATCTCTCCTACACACTACATCTGATTCCTCTTAAACTCAGCTTAACTCTCACTTTACTTCTACTCCATGCATACACACACTTCTTTTCTCCTCCTCCTCCTTTGTCCACTTACTCCTAAGAGGGTCGTAGGGGACAGAGCCCTCAAACACTCCTTCCAGCAGTTCCTGTCAGAAGCAACTGTTTTCAACTCATCTGGCTGGATCTCCAAATGAAATCAGCCAAGCTCATAAATATTATCCAACTATCTTGCTCAGGGTCTACCCTTGTGTCTCTTGCTAGTTGGTTTTGCCTGTAAAATCTGTCCAGTGATTCTTTCCTGAGACATTCTAACAACATGCCCATAGTATCAGAGCTGTGATCTCTCACACACACTAACATTACATATCCAGTGGAGTATGCATATTTCATTCTTTTGCAGCCATTGCAAATTTTCTGAACTTATGGTAGATGTAATCTGCTGCCTTGTTTAACACTACCACCTGCCCTTTGGGTGTCTTCAGTTTAAGCCACTCTGTTAAAAGCATTTGAGCCAAATCTCTTGTTTCAAGATACTGTCCTCTTTCTTTCCCTCCAGTTTCTGAGGCCCTGAATATAGTCATGGCCACTCTCTGTCCCTACCTGATTAAACAATTTATTCATCAAGCCCTATTTTTAAAAACACATCTAAAACAAAACAACAAATACAAAAGGCAGTAATGAGGCTCGTGGTAATAACAACAATAACATTCAGGATGCCAAACACTCTTAATCAAGAAGGCTTTGGACTCTTTTTGTCCTAATTATTGGAAGTGCTTCATCTACTTCGCTCCAATTGCCCTCATTATAGTGCCAGTAGAGGTAGCTTGTCACCAATTGCCCTCATTATAGTGCCAGTAGAGGTAGCTTGTCACCAATTGCCCTCATTATAGTGCCAGTAGAGGTAGCTTGTCATTAACAATGTTAACCATAAACAATCTATTGGTCTTTGAACAGACATACATCTCAAAACTATCCAACTAATATATCTGTTGTCAAAGTATGTGCCCACTGTCCTGCATCACTGATACTGATTCAAAGCATATATGCCACTGTCAAAAACAAAACTCATTGAAGATGATGTCTCAGCTGTGGTCAGAATGATTGCTTTGTATATTACCATTCTTCACTACACTAAGGAAGTTTCAACTGTTCTCCAGCTTCAACATCACAAACCGCAACCTGGTTTCAGACCCATACCTCTCCTAAATCCCTATTCTTTGTATATAGTCTCTGAGGAAAATATTATATCTGCAATGAGATTCTTCCCCACATGCATTCAACTTTCTCATTGCAAAGACTTAGTGTCTTTCTATACTGCAGAAATATGTCATTGCTTGCTGTGTGTGTTTGGGGTTCTCACCAACAAACCCATCCATTACATCCTGGACCTCCAAGCTTGCAACCTATTCTGCTCATAGAAAGGCTGGTGGCTGTAGGCAGTGCTTTCAGAAAGACAGCTGTGAAGATTGTGTCATCTGTGAAACTGAGGATCAGTGTAGAAGGTGGGTGTGACTGTGCCATCCATGCCACAAGATAATTTGTTGATTGTTCCCATTAGACATACTCAACAAACACCCAACATATTATTGTGAAGCTTGATCTGAAGAATGCCTTCAAATGTCTGTATGACATTACTTGATGGAAGTTTCAGTTAAACCCTGTCAGTCTATCCATTGGTTTACTTGTCATACAGGTTAACAACTATACATCTTGTTACATAGTGGGCCTTGCTTGAGGTGATGGTATGTAGTTCATTGATGTATAGGCAGAAATATATAGGGGACAAAACCAAACTGTGGAGGACACCAGGTTTGATAGAGTGCAGCTCAAAGAGAGAAATAGAGAGAGAATTACATCAGTATGCACTACAATAGTGCAATTTGACATGATGCCACCAATCCAAGAGATGAAACACGATTGAGTCCGTAGGGAGACAAATTTGCAAGGAGATTTGTGTGTTAGACACAGTCAAATGCTTTGTTTATTTAAAGACATCGAGACTATTTTCACCAAATTTCTAAATGAGTACATTAAATCTGACTTTGAGAAAGCTGTAAGGTGGGAGAGAATCTAGATGGTGGTAAAGGTTATTGTTAATGACTTTCTCCATCACTATTGAGATGCTAGAAGTGTGATAAGACAACATTTGGTAGTGTGAGAGGAGTTGCTATTCCTAGGAATGGGACACATTGTAGCCTGTTATCAAAGATCCTGATATATTGGTCAAAGAAGTTGAAGAATTTGATGGAAATAGGGACTATCTATCCACAGTGCGTCCATAACTTCAGGAAGTTATCAGGGAAAGACAAAGAGACGATAGTGAAGAGGAAGAAAAAAACAAGGAAAAAAACCCAGAAAACATACCGATAGAGAAGGGGAAAGACGAAGCAGTAGCACATGTATGTAGCAGTAACCAAGTGGAGAGAGAAGAAGAAGTTAAGGTAGCTGGGTGTAAACCCTGAGACCTTATTAACAGCAAATATATATATATATATACATACCCAGACCCGCACACAAGCATATATACACACGTATACATATAGATATATACACACATGTTTAGATATGTGTGTATTATGTATGTATGTGCATATGTTTCACTAATATATACCACTAAAAGATATAGATGGTAGCAAGAAAACTAAAAACTAGTTGTCTTTCAAACACTAACTTGTTACTGTTGCCATCATAAAAGCAACGAACTAGGTGACTGGCCCACTGAAAACCAGTAACTAACAATGTTATTGATCACCAATTGCTATATAAAATAAATTATACCATTTTACTGATTGATAGTGTGTTCTTGAGTAAGATGCCTTATTTCATGTTGCTCCAGTTTACTCAGCTATAGAAATGAGTTGTGACGTCACTGGTGTCAAGCTGTATCGACCATTGCCTTTCCCTTGGACAACATCAGTGGCATGGAGAGATTGGTATGCATGGGTGACTGCTGATCTTCCACAAGCAAACTTGCCCGAACTTGTGCCTTGGAGGGGAACTTTCTAGATGCAAATCCCATGGTCATTTGTGACCGAAGGGTGTCTTTACCCCACTTTTACTATCAAGTTAGAAAATATTTTCTTCAATTATTTTAACTGTCCAACTCTGTTGAATCTCTGCATGTATAAGTAAATATATGGATGTAAATAATCTTTAAAATAATATGTAACATTGCATGGAACTGTAAAGTTTTCATTACACAACTATTTCTCATTTTCTTCATCATTATAAACATATAAAAAAAATTAAAACAAAACAAGAAAAAAAAAGCATCTCCCAGAACAGAATAAATATGTTCTTTGGTATATACAGATATTTTATTAGCTAGTGTTTTTGTTATTGTTGTTGTTGTTTCTTGTCCCCTCGAATATTTAAGATCCAAGAGTATATATGCTTTTCCCTCCATATATATATATATATATAGAGTAACTCCAACAGGCTATAGATAGATGAAGAGGTTAATTGTTATTACTTTGAGATATACTTCTCTTATTTTAGACAAGTAACTGCTGATATTTGGATTGTAAGCTGTCAGCCAAGCAACTGTTGATATGCTTGCCAGTAGGAAAGAAAGTAGCCTACTAGAGGAAGTAGAAACATTTTGTTTATGTTTATGTAGTTTATTGGATTTCAGACAAAACTGCTTTGAGTATTTTGAAGTTTATTTGTTAAAATACGTAAGCGAAAAAGAAAATTACACTTGAAACTCACAAACAGAGAAAAACAAAAATCCTTTAGAACTCACTATGTATGACTAGTTATGGAAAAACATGAAGGATATTAGTAGAAATATATATATATATATATATATAAACGTTATAAAAATGGAAATAAACCAATAAAAATGAAAGAAACTAAGAAATAGGATTATTCATTCTTCTGCAACTATTTGAACTTTTATTGGTGAGCACATTTTTTTGGAAACTATCAAATCATTGTTTGTAATACAAAAATTAATTATTCTGTGTATATGTGTGACCATGTATGTATATTTAATTAAAATATAAACAGAATGTTATAATTTTTGTGTAAAATCTTATTAGATTTTACAAAATAAACTTGCTTTGTAAATGTAACTCTAGACAAGAAACTATTTGAAGAATTCATTATATAGATGTTTTCATTTATATTCAAATTTTTTCAAAAATATTTACATTTAGATAGCAATAGTGAGTATGATGTTGATGAGGATGGTGAGAAAGAAAATGATGGTGTTGGCATTAGCAACAGTGATGATTTCTTCAAACTGATGACTTAAGAGTTACAGGAGAGAAGGAATAGGAAGGTACTGTATTTATGTATTTCCAGAGTTTGTGTGTCAGCAAAGCGTTATCAAAGGGAATGGGAGGGGGTTAAGCAAAGCAAAATTAATTTATTTTATTTACATTTAGTACAGTAAAAGCTACTTATTATGATCATTTTCAGCCAGAACCTTTCTGAGAACAGAAAGCAAACAGAACTTGAGGCCCATTAACCCTGTTAACAATAACTGGTTGATAAAATTATCTGTAATTATAATAAATCGTTTAAACTGTATCAACCCTTTAAATACACTGCTGTTTATTTTAAATCTAAAAACCTTCCTAGACACATTTTTTGTAAAGCAAAGTTAACCTCGGCGGGATTTGAACTCGGACCGTAAAGGGCCGTAAATCTATGCTGCAAAGCATGGTGTCTGACTCTCTACCGATACTGCCAATTCACCAATTACTTATATGACTAAACCACTCTAAACTTTTGACTATTTTCAAGATTGCTTGAAATTATAGGCCGTGTTTTTCATTTGAAATACGGTAATGAAAGATAAAATATTTTTTGTTATATAAATAGTTTTAACAATCCTTTATTATTTGACTGTCAAATTGTTTTGTACACTTAGCTCTAGCTCCTTAAGATATGTGTTGTGTATGAAAGTTGAAACTAGTGTTTCAAACAAGATCCAACTTTAATGGAACAGATTTAATCTTACTTGTGTTCTACAAAATTCAAATTACTAATTTTGTACCTCATTACTTACGCCAATAAAATATTTAGTTTTAAAATGTACAATCAAAATATAACATCCCAACTACTTAGATAAAATAGTCATTAATCCTTCCAATAACATATTTTCAAATAATTCTTTAAATAATCAAGAATTTGGAGGGATTTAGTAACATAACTAACTTTCTCATTATTAAGTAGGTTTTTGGAACATAACATAATGAAGATTCTGGCATAAAATTATGAAGGAATTTTTTCAATAAATATAAAACTTCAAAACAAACAGTTTTTTAACACAAACTTAGGGATAGTTTCAAGTGGCTTGGTATCAAAGGGGTTAACCCTTTTGCATTTAAACCAGCTGTATCTGGCCAGAATTCTCTCATCTCTTTCTGTTCAAATTGGCCGTAACTGGCCTCTCATACTGATGTTAAGGTATTGTTCTCAAAATGAATAATATCAAAATCTCATAGATTTGATATTATGCAAGGGAAAGCCTTTACCGTGAAAATATAATAGTAAATATAGAGTAATGTAAATGCTAAAGGGTTAAGAGACAAGGAGACCTAAAAATCAATTCACTAGTGCTGTGCAGAATAAAAATATACACCAATAGATGTAGGCATGGCTATGTGGTTACAGAGTTCTCTTTGTTACTATGAGGTTTCAGTTTCGGGTTCACACCCATTGCATGGCAGCTTTGACAACTGTCCTCTACTACACCATCAGTTAAATTAATGCCTTGTAAGTGAAATTTGGTAAATAGAAACTATTGAAGTATGTATGTATAGAGAGGTGATAGATCATCATCATCATCATCATCATCATCATTTTACGTCCGCTTTTCCCTGCTTGCAAGGGTTGGACAGGTCCTATTCAGCACAGCATCTCTCCACATGTCACGGTCCTTCATCTCCTCGGTGAGTTTCAGCGATCTGAGGTCTGCTTTCACCATCTCCACCCATGTTTTTCATGGTCTACCTCTACCTCTACTGAGTCTTCCCTCCACTGGGACTTCCTGGCACTTCTTCACCCATCAGTCATCCTCCATGCGCATCACATGTCCATACCATCTCAGCCTTCTCTCCTGCACACCACAACTTATCCTTCTTATACCCAGTTTCTTTCTCAACTCGTCTATGCTTGGTCGTTCATGCACATTGACATTGCACATCCAACGGAGCATACTTGCTTCATTTCTCTCCAGCCATCTCATATCTTCTGCAGTTACTGCCCATGTCTCATTACCATGCAACATCGCGCATCTCACACAGGCATCATATAACTGTCCTTTCGTACGCAGGGAGAAACCCATCTTTGTCAACATAGGAAGCAGATCCCTAAACTTCTTCCAACCCGTCCTTATTCTAGATATCTAGATACTATGGCCTCGGAACAGCCCCTCCAATGCTAATCTGATCACTTAGGTACCAGAAGCTATCAACCACTTCTATAGAACCCACCTGTATTGGAAAAATGAGTTTACCACAGCGATTACTACTGCCAACTTTCCCTGTACATCTACCGCATACGTAGTTTTCCCTACCTGTTAGTTTGCCTGCTATCCCACTACATCTCTTGTGTACCCATTGTGTACATTTTATGGAATTTATGCCAGTTCCTTTCCTACATATCGAACATGGCCATTTCCCTGATGGAATCAGAGTATTGTCCTCTCTTCTACTTATCAACACTTTTGTTTTAGCTATGTTCACTCTCAGGCCTCTTGATTCCAACTGCTGTTTCCATAGCCATAATTTATTCTCTAACTCCTCTACTGATTCTGCTATAAGAACCAGATCATCAGCATAGAGAAGTTCCCATGGGCATCCAGTCTTAAACTCCCCTGTTATGGCTTGGAGGACTATAATGAACAAGAGTGGGCTGAGGACAGAACCTTGATGTACACCTACTTGTATCTGGAATTCCTCACTAAACACCATTCCTATTCTCACTTTACTGACAGCACCCCTGTACATAGCTTGCACTGTCCTCACAAGCCATTCCTCTACACCTGGTTTCCTTAGGGACAACCAGATGACAGATCGGGGTACCCTATCAAAGGCCTTCTCTAGGTCAACAAAAGCTAAGTATAGTGGCTTATTCTTCTCTAAGAACCTATCTTGTAGTTGCCTGACTATGAAGAGGGCATCTGTTGTACTTTTCCGAGGCACAAAACCAAACTGCATCTCATCTAAATTGACCCTTTCTCTAATCAGTTGCGCTAATATAACTATCTGCCACTTTCATAACCTGATCCATCAGCTTTATGCCCCTATAATTGCTCCTCTCTAGAGCATCCCTTTTACCTTTGTAACAATTTATGAGAATACTGCTGCACCAGTCTTTGGGTATGACACCACCAAATATAGCTTGATTAATGATGCATGCAACTAGTTTAGTGCCTACTTCTGAAGCCTTCAGCATCTCAGCAACTATCCCCAACGGCCTAGCAGCCTTACCATTCTTCATTTCCTTAATTGACTCTTGTACCCTATATTCGTCAATCTCAATAGCTGGTCCCTCTGTCGGGTCTACTGGGGGGTGATTTCTCTCTGTCCCATTCATTCTCCACATTCATCAGTCTCTCATAATGACATTTCCAGGCCTCCTTGCTTTTATCATTCGTGACACTAAGTACACCGGCATCATTCCAGACACACTTATCTCCAACAACATCGCACATTGAACATTGGCAAACCTCCTACTCTCAGCCTCCCTGCGTGCTAAGTACACCTGACATCTAGCTTCTCTCTTAGCGGCTGTGTATCCATCTCTATTCCCACCATTTTTCCAAGCTTTCCATGCCAGTCTTTTGTCTCTAATGGCCCTATCTACCGTGCTGTTCCACCACCAGGTCACTCTGTCTGGTTGAAGCTCTGCCCCAACCACAAGTTTCTTCAGTAGCCTGCAGTAAGTTGTCACGCAAGAAATTCCAGTTATCATCTATGTCATACAACTCTAAATCGTCTTCCTTTTTGTTGTGCGCATCTTGAAGGGCTTTGCTAAATTTATATTTTAATGAAAGGTCTTTTAGCTTCCAGACCTTTCTTTTCCACACCTTCCTGTATGTCTCATTCTTTCTCTTGTTTACTGAGATGTCACTAACGACTAACCTATTCTGTGGGGTACATTCTTCCCCAGCGTAAGCCTTAGTATTTGACACCATTCGTCTGGCTTGCTGTCTAACTAGCAGGAAGTCAATCTGGCTTATGTGCTCGCCTGATTTGTAGGTTATTAGGTGGTTGGTAGGCTTCTGGAAGTTAGTGTTGCAAATGGTTAGTTAGTGCATTTGCATCACAAAATTCAAGAAGCCTCACTCCTTCATTTCTTGTGCCGTAACCGTGCCCACCATGTACCCCAGTGTATCCATCCTGGAGCTGTCCAACATGTCTATTGAAGTCCCCTGCTAGCATAACGATGTCTCTGTCCTCTGTCATTGCGGTTGTCTGTAAAAGTTGCTCGTAAAAGCAGTCTTTCTCTTCTTTACCTAGGCCTGTCTGGGGAGCATAGGGAGAGATGATTGTCAGTAGTCTCTTTTCTACAACTAACCTAAGCTTAATTATTCTATCACTAACTCTAACTACCTCTATTGTCTTATTGATCCATCTCTCAGCCAGTAATATGCCCACCCCACCTAACCCATCATTACCCACCCAGAAAAGCTTATAACTAAGATGTTTGCCTGCGATTAGTCTTGCAGAGGCACCTCTCCATTGCACCTCTTGCATACAGCACACATCCACATGCTTTCTCTCCAGCATCTCTGCAATCTCACCAGAGGACTTCTCTAACCCGCACCAATTTATTCGGAGTTGCCTACATTGTGGCTTATGGAGCCTCCGTCCGCCTCTTGTCTGTTCTATGATATATTCACGAGGGAGTGGTTAGCATACAGCGTCGGACATGTATACCGAATATGGTGGAAGTGAGAACCATAATGGCTGATACATAGAATTTTTAACACAGTTGCCAGTCACATACACACAAATATAAATAACAAATATACAGCCATCTTTACGAAAGTAAGAGCGTAACGGCTTCCACTTTTAGTACAAACTGTTGTTACACATACTATTTGAACATAATTTGTAGATAAGAAGAAATGACACCTATCTTTATAAAACCCATACAGTGTAATGATAGACAGATATATTGATATCATCATCATCATCATCATCATCATCATCATTTAACATCTGTTTTCCCTGCTAGCAAAGTTTGGACAGGGTGTCACTGATCATGTCAGTACTTAGAACCACTGACCTCTCAGACAGGCCAGGGAGTGTCCATACTCTAAAGGGTGTATTGGATGTGTTTTATTGTGGCACCAGAACTAAGAAAGTTGTTATGTATTTGACATTTGTATGTATATATGTGTCTCCAGTCAGTGAATTGGCAGTCATTACAACATCGGATAGAATGCCCTACAGTATTCGTCTCACCTCTTTGCGCCTTCTGAGTTCAAGTCCGTCGTGGTCAACTTTGCCTTTCCCCCTTTTGAGGTCGATAAAAAAAGTACCAGTCCAGTACTGGGGTCGATTCTTCCTCTATAGAAAAAATCAGCAGTGTTCAGATCTGCAGAGAGTTGGGCTCCACCAGGTTTAAAAGTGCCCTAGACACGCTGTATGACGGTGCCTCTATGACTCCACAAGAAGTTATGGGACCTTTATTCTATATGTGTATCTATGTCCGTGTTCGCGTATATATCTGTGTCTGTATTTATGTCCTGTCACTTAGTAGTTCAACAAAAAGAGATAGATACAATAAGTGCCAGATTTGAAAAAAAATAAATCCTTTGAAGGTAGTGCTCTATGGCTATAGTTTAATGACTTAAACCAGTAAAATAATTAAAATAAATGAATTAATTGCCTCTACTACAAAATTAGAAAATAGTAATTGCCAATCTGACAGGAGATGACAAACCATGGGGAAGACCTCATAACATTCATTAAATTCACATCATCATCATCATCATTTTACGTCTGCTTTTCCCTGGTTGCAAGGGAGGGACAAGTCCCCTTCAGCACAGAATTTCTCCATTCGTCATCTCCGTGAGCTTCAGCGATCTAAGGTCAGCTCTCACCACCTCCACCCATGATTTCCGTGGTGTTCCTCTACTGCGTCTTCTTTCTAATGGGATTTCTTGACACTTCTTTACCCAGCGGTCATCCTCCATGCACATCACCTGTCCATACCAATGCCGTCTTCTCTCCCGCACACTACAGCTTATCCCTCTTATACACAGTTTCTCTCACATATCCACTATATAAATGCTAGAAACAACATTTAACCCTTTAGCATTTAAACCACTCATATCCAGCCAGAATTCTCTCACCTCTTTCTGTTCACACCAACTGTAACCAGCTGTTCATAAAATAAATTGTTCTCAAAATAAATATCAAAATCTTGTAGATTCAATATTATGTGAGATAAAGCCTTTACCGTGAAAATTCAATAGTAAATATAGAGTAATGTACATGATAAAGGGTTAAGCACTAGATAGAAAAAGGGTACAGTATATTGGAAATACAAGCCTTAACAAAAGCCAATAAATGATGATGGGCCTCTGTTTCAACAATGAACATTCCAATTGTTAAATCAATAGGACAGTCTTCTCATTAAATTAACTTGTAAGTGTCTAACCATTACAAAGATATGTGTACCCTTAATGTAATCCTCAGAGTGGTTCAGCTTAACACAGTATATAACAAGGCAAGGCCTTTTTAATTATGGATACACTCCATCCAACAGGCCTCCCAACAGTTTCTGCCTATCCAATTTCCTTCACAAATCAATGACACTTATTCGAGATGTTATGTAGTGATATCAAACTGGGACCTTACAATTTCAAAGCAAACCTCTTAAACATCTGGCCATGCAGTGTTCTAAAAGCCAGTAACATCATCATAATAAGCATACATACATAGGCACTGGCATAGCTGTGTGGTTAGGAAGTTTTCTATGCAACCACATAGTTCTGGGTTTGGTCCTTCTTTAAGGCACCATGGGGAAAAATGTCATCTACTACAGATATAGGTTAACCAATGTCTTGTGAGCAAAATTTGGCCAATAGAAACTGTGTGACAGCCTATCATATATATATGAGCAAGATATGGTCACCTTATCTGACTTGACTCACGTCAGGACAACTCATTTGACATATGCTGGCATGGACGGTGGACATTAAACGATCATGATGATATATAACTTTGATAACTTTTGGCCAGTATTGGCCCAGGCCATGTCTAACTTAATAGCACCACCTGGCTATATATATATATATATTATATATGTGTGTGTGTGTGTGTATACCAGATTTTAAAAGAGATACATAGTATATCATAAATGATGACTGAAAGTGCATCAAGCCATAAAATACTGCCTCAAAATGTTCTGTCCAGCACATGTTAGCATTGAAAAACAGATGTAAAAATGATGATGAATGTTGAAATGTATATGTGTGCTTGTCTTTCTCTCCATACCTGTTTATATTTGCCTGTATAAACTGGGCTGTTGAGTTTTATCATTTCCTATACAACATATAACTTAGTGAATTAATAAAAACTAGACTGATAAGTGTACTGGGGTGGATATGATCAGCTAAAGCATTTGAAGGTGGTATCCTAGCATAGCCATAGTAACTGAAACTGAAACCAATAAAATATTAAATACATAAATATAGACTATGGTTAAATAATTAATTCCACAATCCACAACCATACACATCTGAGTTTGATCCCACTGAGAAAAACTCTGGACAAATGTCTTCTATTGCTTCTATTGCAATTTTGGATTGAATAATGCATTGAATGAAATTAGATAACAAAAACTATACAGAAGTTTGTATTTATATTTGTATGTGTGTCTATCTGTATCTGGCTATGCCAGTGTAAACCAATGCATCGAATCGAATCCCTTTATATCAAATAGTAATTTAGAGGTATGAGACTGAAAGTTGATATAATTGGCAAAACCCTAGAATGCATGGACCTAGTGCTGCAACAGTCCAATCACTTAAACCAAATAAAACAATATTATCTAACCTTACTAATTGTTCCAACAGGTTACACATCCCAAGTATAAGATCATAAAACACCCTTAAATGACATTATTGGAGCAGACTTCAATGAACAGTATATGTCACAACTAAGGTTCCTGTAGTAGAACATGTAAAACTAGCTAGTCCCGTGGCATCAAAAATGATGGCTAATTGTAATATCTATACATGATATAAAAAAAGAGATGTTTGTTGGTTGGCTGGCTGGTTCCTTTGCACTCATGCAAGTGATACAAACACACAGCTGTAACGAATCTTACAACCCTAGACTTCCATAATTTCTAAACCCCCCCCCCCCCCTCCTTCCTCAGTCATCACATAGATGTGTGTGTATGTAATAATAATTTTTTCTATGTGTATGTTTATATATATGTATGTGTTTGTAATTCTATTGTTTATGTATCTTTCTAAATAAACACACATACACTCACATAAATATTATATATAAATATAATTTACGCAAGCACACATATACACACACACAAACACTCACATAATCATAACAGCCAATGTGTGTAGCCAATTCGCTATACATATAGATCCCTTCCTTCCTCAGTCGATGTAATCACCCCTTCCTTCCTCAGTCGATGTAATCACCCCTTCCTTCCTCAGTCATCTCTACTGCATTACAGACAAATACACAAGGCTATTA
This sequence comes from Eledone cirrhosa, assembly GCA_964016885.1. Lineage (NCBI taxonomy): Eukaryota > Metazoa > Mollusca > Cephalopoda > Octopoda > Eledonidae > Eledone > Eledone cirrhosa. The sequence goes on from OZ024745.1 coordinate 117,445,439, forward strand.
TATTAGTAGATTGTTTACCTTGGGTGGTCCTCGCTGGTCATCTCTCTATCTACTTATGTGACCTGATGTAAGCATGAAAATTAACCTAAATAAATCACTGAGGGAAATTATTCAAAGATACCAGTCACACTCCCTACTCACTGCTATTGGGGCGGAATTGGCGGCCTGTAAGTGCCAACCCTCCGAGGCAAAGTAGCTGTTCCAGTGCATCTCTTTTGCCATCCTCTAGAGTAATGTCTTGTCCATCCTGTCTGTCTTCAGAATTACAAGATGGACTAGCCCTTAAGTTTCATTTATAGGGGTGGAATAAATTTACTTAAGCTTTGGCATAGTTACTTCTTCAAATCTATATTCTTATATTTCCATGATTTCTTTAACTTTGAAACACAACAATCACTGACGGAGCAATCTGTGTTAACATTACTGTTGTTGGTGAATGACACTAACAGATAGTTAAGTTTGTGTTTAAACTGGCTATATCTGGCCAGAATTCTCTCACCTCTTTCTGTTCAAACCGGCCATAACTAGCTGCTCATACTGATGTATAATAAATAAATAATATAAAATACTGATGTATAAATAAATAATATAAAAATCTCATAGATTCGATATTATGTGAAATAAAGTGTTTACCATGAAAATATGATAGTAAATATAGAGTAATGTAAATGCTAAAGGATTAATGCGATGAGCATCAAAATATTAATTAAAAATAATTGTATGGTGCAGAAATTCAATTACTATTAATAATTTTGGCGAGTATAAGAGACAACTTTGAACTTATTTCTTATTAGATTTCTGCAACAAAATGTACACCTCACTACATCTTCCCAAGTAAACGTACAAGAGTATGCATGGAAATTAGCATAATTAGCATAATTTTTCAAGCTGATTGTATCTCCAAGTAACTTCCTTTAAGCAATTCTCTCCAAATTCTTGACTATTTTCAAAGTTATTTGGGAAATATAGACAGTATCTTTCATTAGAAAGGGATAGTGTCATCTTGTATGTTTGTAACTACACTATATTTCATGTAGAATATTCTCTATTCACCTTCAGATTCCATATTTATATATACATATATAAGAAGCAATTAAATTTAAAAATAGAATCACATATATAGGGGTGGCGAGAAAACATTAGCACATGGATTAATATTAATTAATCCTCTCATTACCAATCTGTCTCGATTGCCCCCCCCCCCCCCCCCCCCGCTTCTATGTTACAAAACTGTTTGTTAAGTGTTTATATTTATCTAAAAACCTTCCATCATAATTTTAGGTAAAAACCTTTTTTTATGTTTGGGGAAGATAGTAAAACACACTCACTGTTTGGTTTGGGTTGGTTTTCACTTCAGTATATTTTTTAAAAAATATTTTATAATTAATTCAGCTATCAATCAATGTATATTATTGATTGACCAACAGTTCAAAATATAGATATAAATATAAATATAGTTTCTCAGAGTTCATTCGTCACACAACTGTGACATCATCAGTGATGTTTCTATGTTTCTTCTCGTTGTATTCTTGTAATGTTTTCTTATTCTATTTTTATTTATTTATTTATGTCTCTGTTTGTGTGAGTGTTTATGTGTAGGGGTTTTTATTGTATCTGTATAATTATTTATATTTATCTTTGATCACTATTGTGTGTTAGCGTATGGTTGTTGTTATTCCATTCATGTTTTCTGTTCAGCCTAGGTTTTCTTAATTCTATTTCTGTAGCTTCCCTAATTTGTCTAATTGTCGAGTCATTCCTATGTTTAAATATTATTTTGATTTCTATGTTGTCTATATTACCATCATTTCTATGTTGTCTATATTACCATCATTTCTAGGTTGTCTATATTACCATCATCTTAATCTGGCATGTTCATTTAGTACTGAATTGTCTTTTTGTCCTTTTAGTTCACTCCAGTGTTGGTCTACCCTCTCTCTTCTGTATGTCCTTGTCATGTTTCTGCAAGTACCCTCTGTACATCTTATGCTATAGACTACATTTTTAGTTTTACAATTTATTTGAGGATTCATTCTACATATAACACATTTCTTATTCATACAGTAGGTTTTCTTAAAGGGGTAAGTTTTACTGATCAGGGATTTTATGGTAGTTCCTGGCTTTTCTACTGCTTTAATCTTTAAATAGGTCTTTCTTAGGGCCTTTCTACGTTGGTTAGCTAATTTCCCTCCAGGGTAGCGTCCACGAACACGACACTATGGTATCTCCGGTTGTTGAACCATGAGTTGGCTTTCCCTATCTTTTGTTTAGTCCTATCTATGCTATTCCATGATTTGATCATGTCCATCTCTATGAGGGTCTTATATTTCTCCGTGGCTCCTTTGTATACTCTGATTCTGACTCTTTGGTTGTAGCCAGTTCAATTGGATCACATATGTGGGACACATTCTTCATCACTCTTACTAAGTCTATGATCAGGATATTAAACTTTGCACTATTGGACATCACTGAGTTTTTGTGTATACGGTATTTAGAGGCCATGGGTTTAGCATAATGTGAGTGGAGGATTTGTGTTTTCTCGTTTATAACATGCTACCAGAGTTCAGTGTCTAATACTGGTAGTCTATTGTTAGGGTGTTTAGAAGGGTAGTCAATAGTTACTGTGATGCTCTGGTGCATGGAATTAGCTATTTGCTGGATGCTCTCCGTGGTGTTAGCTTCTAATTCAGGTTTATTGGTGCTTAATGTTATATTATGTTCTAAATACCAGCTTAATAATGAGAAAATTAGTTCTAGGAAATCCCTAAATCCTTCCAAATTCTTGATTATTTTCAAAAATCAAAGGCAATGCATTTCATTATAAATATGGTAACATAAGGTTAAATCTGATTTTTGGTAACCATGGTGACAACTCAGCGTATGTTTTGGCCTTAGATTTGCTCAGCAAAGCTTAACCTTTTCCTGGACATATCAGACTGGATATACAAGAATCACTATAGACAGTGAGTAAAAGCAGTCTGATTTATAGGGATGAGGGACTCACTATTCTCCATATGTTGTAGGTTGTGCTCTTTGCTTGTGCAACTGCAGTACAATTATGAATGAAGTATTTGAGGAATTTTGAGTCATCTGGTATGTTTGTGTGAGAGATATGGAAGAACATATCTAAGCGGATGGTCTCTATAACCTATTTTGCTGTTAGAGTCAGCGGGAGTTAGCAGCTGATTTAAAGTGCCAGAGGGTTCAGTAGGGATGTGGAGTATGTAGAAGTTGTATTTACTCATAAGTTTCGAATAATTTCGCCCAACCTTATTAATCTCTTAGATTTTCTTCAAACCCGCTTATTAAATTTTGCTAATCTATCTCTGGTGAAATTTTATTTTAAGTGGTAGCATTCTTGTGACAATTTTCTTTAGACATTAAAAAACATAATACATGACAAAAAAAAAAGAACATTGCTAGAAATCTCATATGTTATGAAATAAATATGGGTTGGGGCCTCAATATGTACACTAAACAACTAATTCATCATCATCATTTTACGTCTGCTTTTCCCTGCCTGCAAGGGTGGGACAGGTCCTATTCAGCACAGCATCTCTCCATTCATCATGGTCCTTCGTCATCTCCTCCGTGAGCTTCAGCAATCTGAAGTTAGCGCTCACCACCTCCACCCATGATTTTCGTGGTCTTGCTCTCCTGTGTCAGTTTCTCTCTCAACTCGTCTATGCTTGGTCATTCACGCACATTGACATTTCACAACCAACGGAGCATGCTTGCTTCATTTCTCTCCAGCCATCGCATATCCTCCACAGTTGCTGCCCATGTCTCACTACCATGCAGCATCGCGCATCTCACACAGGCATCATATAACCAACTTTTCGTTCATAGGGAGAAACCTTTTTTGTCAACAGAAGAAGCAGCTCCCTGCATTTGAAAAATGTGTCTATCACTGCGACTTTTACTGTTAAATTTGCTTGATATACCACTACATCTCTTGTGTACCCAAGATCTGCATTGTGTACATTCTATAGAATTTATGCCAACTCCTTTTCTACATATCGAACATGGCCATTTCCCTGATGGAATCAGAGTTTTGTCCTCTTTCGTACTTATCAACACTTTAGTCTTAGTTATGTTCACTCTCAGTCCCCTTGGTTCCAACTGCTGTTTCCATAGCCAGAATTTATTCTCTAGCTCCTCTACTGATTCTGCTATAAGTACCAGATTGGCAGCATAGAGAAGTTCCCATGGACAGCCAGTCATAAACTCCTCTGTTATGGCTTGGAGAACTATAATGAATAAGAGTGGGCTGAGGACCGAACCCTGATGCACTCCCATCCTACATTCCTACTCTCACTTTACTGACAGCACCTCTGTACATAGCTTGCACTGTCCTCACAAGCTGTTCCGTTACACCTAGTTTCCTCAGGGACCACCAGATGACAGATCGGGATACTCCATCAAAGGCCTTCTCTAGATCAACAAAAGCTAAGTATAGTGGCTTATTCTTCTCTAAGAACCTCTCTTGTAGTTGTCTCACTAAGAAGAGGGCATCTGTTGTACTTTTCCCAGGCACAAAACCAAACTGCATCTTATCTAATTTGACCCTTTCTCTAATTAGTTGTGCTAGTATTCTTTCTGGTTTTTTAAAAATTCAAGGGAGACAACCTAGAAAACTATCGATTTTCCAACCCCACCCAATTATTCCAACACACCCCTATTATTTGGGACCCAGAAACAGGTCAAACAGAAATGTTACAGAAAAGCCCTTTAAAGAAATGGCAAGTCCTTTAGATGGCCTAATTTATTCTAGATAATAAATAAACAAGAATAGTAAGAAAAATTAAATAATGAAAAGGGGAGAAGCGGAAAAGCTGGTGTAGTAATACGCCAGCTTCAGTAATCAGAAGAAGGGAAGTAGGCGTAAAAGCCAAACTCGGTTTTCGTGCCAACCCTTACCTATGGTCATGAATCTTGGGTAATGACCAAAAGAATATGATCGCGAATACAAGTGGCCGAAATGGGATTCCTCCGAAGGGTCTTTGGAGTAATGTTAATCAATAAAGTGCGTAGCTCAGAGATCTGTGAGTCACTCCAGGTAGAGCCACCACATCTCTGAATTGAGAGATCACAGCTCCGATACTATGGCCATGTGGTTAGAATGTCTTAGGAAAGAATAACTGGACAGATTTGACGGGCAAATTCAACCAGCAGGAGGCCCAGGGGTAGACCACGAGCAAGATTGGTTGGATAACGTCTATGAGCTTGGCTGGTCACGCTTGGGGATCCAGCCAGATCAGTTGGAGATGGTTGATTCTGACAGGACCCGCTGGAAGGAGTTATTTGAGGACTCTGTCTCCACAACCTTCCCAGGAATAAGTGGGCGAAGAAGAAAAAGGGGGAAGGGAGAGGCTGACTCTACACCCTGGTTGGGTGGAATATCTCAGCTGTGCTCTGTGGATATGATGGCAAAAGTATTATTGCAGAGAATAGATGCCCATATCCACTGCATCAGCCATTCCACCTTACTGGGGATCTTACCTCGAGCAGGATACACTTCTCCTGATTTTGTAGAGGAAAATGTCAGATTGGTGAATGAGGACATCTGAGGTCTCAACAGTGACTAGCATAAAACGAAAACAGTCAATTAAGTTCTAGTTATATCAGAGATTGTCTGAGGTTTGTCTTCAACACAATGGAAGTAAGAGACAGAAATATGAGCAATGCCACTTATCTCATATTAATAGAATTTAGAATATCATTATATTTATTGATTAACATTTAATTAATTAAACCTTATTCTCAGGAATAAGTGGGTGAAGAAAAATAAAGAGACCTTTCATAATAATTGCATATCTCACAAAAGTTAATTATGGAAGTTTATAAGTATCTACTTCTCTATAGATTTAACTACTTATTGATTTCTAGACTCAGATATCAATTTAGGTAAACAATAATTTAATTTTCCCTTGCATATATATAATTTTGGTATTTTACTTGAAAGTAATAATTGTTTCTACTTTTTGGCACAAGGCCAGTAATTATCCTAGTACATTACTGGTGCTTTATTTTATCGACCCCGTAAGGATGAAAGGCAAAGTTAACCTCGGCGGGAATTGAATTCAGATCATAAAGGGACGTAACTATGCTGGAAAGCATAATCCAACCCTCTACCGATACTGCCAATTCACTGTAATAATGCTTCAACAGTAGCTGTACTCCAAATCTAATTAGTTGTTCTTTGTCTTATCCTTGGCAAATAAATAACATTTCAAAAAAGTTATGAATTCCATTAAACATATTACTATTGGATTTTATTCATTGAAATTTTAATAATTACTAATTAATTAAGCACATATCTAATTTCAGTAAGCCAATTGTTCATCTCCTTATCAAATAATACATGCATTTTTTCACTAAAATAAACTTTGCTTCTCTAGGAATCAATTTGATAGAATATCCTTAACAATATTCCTGAAAGTCTGTCCTCTTTTACATTTATACATTGTTTTTTAACATCACATAATCCATCAGTCTTTTGGAGACAGCATCACTTTCCTCTGAATCATCACTCAGGATCTGATATCATCATCATGTGACTGTTTTCCATGCTCATATGGTTTAGATGAGTTGTCAGAACCTGAGGCTAGGGTCAGAGAAGCAGAGGGATTGGATTGAGAGGGTAGCAGAAAGGAAGGAGGGGAAGAGAGCATGCTTGATTAGTACGGAGCTAAATATAAGAGATAATACATGGTGACAAGCATCAAAATGGATGTAGCAAATAATTTAAATATGATTGAGCTGTAAAACATGTGTTTGGAATAGCCAAGTATGACATTTATAACAGAAGAAGTGCTTAGAATAAAAAATAGAAAATCATCTGATTCAATGTGTGTGAAATATCTAATTTAAACAAAAGTTGTTCATAAACAGTTATGTGGAGCAATTTGTGTTACTTAAGAAATTAAAAATGTTCTTACTAATTATAAGCATATATATCAGGTCTTTGAATGCAGAGAACAATGCAATAAATTATTTTGGGTGTTTAACAGTGATAGGGCTGGTAGAGTAGGCATATTGTTTGTGTAGAGATAAGGTGAATGAAGTACTCAGAGTATCCATTAGAATAAGCTTAGACTAGTCATAGAGAAAACAACAACGAGGCTTTTCTATAGACAACTAGTGACTTTAGTCGAAATGCTGTGTAACACAATGATGGTTTCTTTGGTGTACATGGAGACATTGAGAACAGTATGAGAAATCAGGTGTGATCAAATCTGAAATTAGCTGATGAAAATGACCTAACCATTGTGAATACACAAATCAGACAGAATTTATTCTCATCAGGGAAAGAGATATACAGATGGTTGTAAATGGTAACCTGCTCTCTGGTGAATAATGTAAGAACTAGACAGGCTCAGAAACAGAAACCATTTCTGAGAAGAAAGACATAGAAACCAGTCACAAATCAGAGAATTTCTTTTTGACAGAAGATATGACACAATAGGATTTAAGCCTTTAGCATTTAAACCAGCTGTATCCAGCCAGAATACTCACAACTCTTTCTGTTCAAACTGGCTTTAACTGGCCACTCATACTCATGTTAAAGTATTGTTCTCAAAATAAATAATATCAAAATCTCATAGATTCAATATTATGTGAGATAAAGTGTTTACCACGAAAATACAATAGTAAATGCTAAAGGGTTAAATACAAAATTCATAGGGTTGCAATGAAATCCTTATGTGAAAAACTTAATTGCAATTCTGAATTGTTAATTATACTGGACATACTAGTAGCAGAGTGATTTGGTTTCTTAGAAAATTGAGGACTTATATCTTGATGATAAAGTCATTTGTCTAGAAAAGACAATTTTGATGAAACACAAGGAGTGAAATCTCAAAAAGCTACCAAAGCTGAACAATTAGACATGTATGATCTATGTTGTATTCAATATGGAATATAGGTTAGATTTATAAAGAAAACTAAGAATGAAAAGTATCAAATGTTACTTAAACAAAATAAAAATATCCTGGTGAATAGACAATTACTGTGATAGTAGGCCAAGAGGGTTACTAAAAAGAGAGATAACCACTGTTGGCTTAGCGGACAAAACAAAACATAACACCGATGATGGTGAGTAGTGATAAAATGTGTGTTTATTTTCTGGGTTATAATCGAAGAACTTTTGATTTAGTTTAAAGGTTTGTTTACAGATGATAATGTTAAATACCGTCTAATGAATATAAGATTATTATCAGGATAAGGAATGTATGCCAATACCAATGCAACACTAGTAGATAGTTTTGATAATATATGACCATATTGCCAAGTTGTGAATGTCAAAGTTACTATATATTATATTATCATCATCATCACGTCCACTTTTCCATATTGGCATGGTTTGTACAGGATGTTTTGAGGCATATGTTATGTATTGTAAAATTTTATAAGAGTCTATTTTACTATAACAAAAATCTTCTACTTTAAAAGGAAATCTGTTTTATCTTAACCCTTTAATGTTCAAACCGGCCAGAATTCTCTACCTTTATCTGTTGAAACTGGCTGTAACTGGTCGTTCAAACTGATGTTAAGGTATTGTTCTCAAAATAAATACTTACAAAATCTCATAGATTCGATATTATGTGAGATAATTATGCGAGATAAAGCCTTTACCATGAAAATATAATAGTATATATAGAGTAATGTGAATACTAAAGGGTTAAAGTATAAGGACTACCTATTATCTATATATATATAAAACTGAGGATGTCTGTCTGTCTGTGTGTGTGTCTGTGAGTTTGAATCCCTAAAACTCGAGAAGTACCCAACTGATCTTTTTCAAACTTTACATGTGTATTACTTATGTTTCAGGGAGTGTTATGCACATAAAACTCAACTTTTTGATCCCCTAGGGCCCGCATTAGGTGAAAATTAGGTTTTTCTTTAGGTGTTACGTCAGACCGATTTCCTTGAAATTGTAACTATGTATTAGTCAGTCTCTTCTTCATACCGTGAGCAAAGAAAATCCAACTTTTTTATGGCCTAGGGCCCGCATTAGGTGAAAAACTTCATTTTTTCAGCTTCTTAGGGCTTTATTGAGGCGTCACGTCTAGCTGATTTTCCCGAAATTTCAAGGCATATTATGCACATAAAAAAAATTCATTTTCTTGATCCCCTAGGGCCCACATTAGGTGAAAACCTGCATTTTTCCTGCTTCATCGAGGAAAATCTTAAAGATTTTCTAGCCATGAGAGTATTCGGTTTATTTTCTTTACATATTGCCCAGGCATGCAGTTTTTCCACAATTAGGTCTGTTGGCGGCCCACGTTCCAAAATACCTTATCCCGTGCAACGCCGAGTATCACTGCTAGTGTCATATAAAACATGTTTTTAATAACCTAGAATCATAGAAAGAAAAATATGTAATTGTCTATCTAGCTTAACAAAAAGAACATTCTTTTGTTCTTTTATAAAATATGACTTAGCACTTGATATATATAATTAACATAGTTTATTGTTACAGTATTCCTTAAAGAAAGGCTTTATTTTTGTATTTTGTTTAATTATGCAGTTAATTAGATGTTTATCTTATTTAAGCAATTTACTTTTTAAAAACTCGTTAGTATTGATATTTTTATATCTATTTTATAAATATAATTAAGCATTAAACATTCTTATACAGTTTCAAATTTTATTTAGGAAAATAAAAAGACCATAAGCTAAATAATTTTATTTTATTCAGAACATTTTTGCAACTCAGCTCCTGTTTCATAAAATGATCCATAATTATTCATATTGTTATTAATTATTTGGACTTCAAATACTTTGTTCCCTTGGGAGTAAAAGAACAAAATTGAAAGATTAGAAGAGTTTTAAGCATTCTTTACATTTAAATAACATTGTTGCATGCAAGCAATTATATTTTGTGGCTATTGTAGAATTATGAACATTTTGAATAATTTTAAATATAGTAGTGCAAACATGCTATCTTGAAGATAGTATATTTATTTAGTACATGAATGCACACACAGATACAACATAACCACATGCGCATGCACTCACACAAACACATACATACATACAAATAGAGTCTCACATTTTGAAAAAGGCAAATCATAAAATATCTCTTGGTGAAAGCAATGGATATGTTTCAGTCTTATTAGATCTTCTCAGTAAAACATATTCAAGTTGCTAAGGCTAGAATTTGGTCAAATATATATAGGAGAGGCGAGGGAAATTATTCTCTTATGTGTATCAACAAAAGTAGAAACAATCACCGAGGAGAGTACTTTTTGAATTGAAAGTATACCAGTAAAGTCTTGCAATCTGAATATGGCAAGTGGAAAATATACTTCAATCACCTGAGACTTTCCTTGTAATCTCAAGACCAAAACTCCCTTATTGTTCAGATCATGAAAAGCAAACAGGAAAATAACTTTAGTCATAGTTGACCCAAGTTTTGTGGAACATTTTTAAACAATGCATTGGGAGTAGACCTTGTCTATAAGCCAACCTAGAGAAAGGGACATGTTTCAGTTTTACTAGATCTCTTCAGCAAAGCATATTTTCTCTTTCCTAAATATATTTAACTGTATTCTAGTTTAGTCAACTTGAAATTTAAACTTTAGAACTCCTTACATAACTTAAACAATTATATATTCAGCATGTTTATTAAATAATGATCTTCATCAACTGACATTTAAAATGGCCAGATTGTTGCTTACTTTCCTTGTTCACATTTTTTTTAATGTCAAACAAATATTAATTTCATACATAATTCTTATTTTTTTTTTTTATAGATTCTGTCTTTAGATATGTAAAATAATGTCTGCTTATTAAAATACATAATTTTACAGCCTTGATATAAACTTAACTTCTCTTATATATTATATTCCATCTTTTCCTTATCCCTCTAATTCACTTCCTCTCCAACTTCTTTTTTCTCTTTCCCCTTTAAACACCTCATCCTTCTGGTAGTTTTTGAAGTTCGTATCTTCAATGCCAGCTCGGTGCAGAAAGTGACCAATAAGCAACTCAGTAGTATAGTGGTAAGTATCCCCCACCTGTCACATGGGACTCTGGGGTTCGATTCCCTGCCGGGGAGGCTTTCATTTGACGTGTAGGCGCCACGGAAAAAAGCACCCAGCACTCACTGTAAATGAGGTTGGTGTTAGGAAGGGCATCCAGCTGTAGAAATCAAGCCAAAATCAGTTCCTGTATGAGCAAGGCATGGTCAGCTGACCAGACACTGCCCACAACAGGACAACCCATCTAACCCATGCTAGCATGGAAGAACGGACGTAAAACGGTCATGATGATGTATGGCAACCGTCTGCCAGTAGGTCAAGTTAACCATCGCTTAATGGTCACTGTCTGTTGCTATATGTGAAACCCAGAGTTGTCTGCCAGCCAAATTATCAACTGGGAGCCAACCTTTCAAAACCATGATCAAGATCAGGCATGGGCAACCTTTTTTGAGAAGCAGGCCGCATGAGATATGGCTCATCATCAGGCAGGCTGCAAGTGCTAATTTACATTCGTGTCCACATTTTAAAAAAAATGGGTGGTAACCTACATAGCAGAAACTGTAGAAGAACTGGTGCAGAAGTTCCAGACATGGAAACAAAATCTAGAATCAAAGGACCTCAAATTGAAGTTTTTGTAAGAAAGATAAGATTTTGCTACTATCAGGAAAATTGCCATGCTCAATTTACAGAAAAAGAGCAGGTAAATACTTCATATTGTGTACTCAGCATGGACAGTCGACTCACTAAAGAAGATTTAGCAGGATCACAAGTAGAGTGATAGAGCAGGTAGACTTCATATGTGACAAGTGCACACCTGGAAAATGAACACCCCCATATGCTCTGAAGGGTCACTTGAAGTTGCTATCTAGGTGACTTTGTTAGCTGTGGAGGTGGATGTAATATAATAATGTGGTTAGAGTGAGAATGAGGCGTAAGAAGTTTAGGGAACTGTTATATTTGCTGGCAACAGAGGACTTCTTTCTCAGAGTGATGCATGTCTTTAAACAGCAATGCTGCATAGCAGTAAGATGTGGGCCTTGAATGCAGAAGATCTGCAATAGTTGAAAAGAAATGAGACATGCATGTTCTGTTGGATGTGTAATGTTAATGTGCATGAAAAAATGAATGCAACTGAACTGAGAGAAAAACTGAGTATAAGAGGAATTGAATATAGCATGTAAAAGGGACGGTTGCATTGCTATGGTTATGTAATGTGTAAAGAAAGTGAGAATTGTATAAAAAAGTACTGAGCACTTCAAGTAGATGGAACCTACGGTAGAGGGAAATCAAGGAACACATGAGATGAAGTTGTGAAAAATGACCCCAAGAAACTGAACTTTATGAAAGAAATTACACAGGACCAAGCTGACTAGCGATATGCCATAATACAAAAGATCCACCTGTACAGACACTGTAACACTAAAAGTAAATGTAGAAAGACTGAGACAACATGTATGCATAATTCTCGGAGCCAGCCTTAAACTCACACACATAGTTTAATCAGTTGCTCATTTTATAAAATGCTATATTAAGATCCGTCCTCTCATTCTTTACACTGCCTTCCCCCATTTCAAAACACACTCAGCTTCATACACAAATGATAAAATATTTAGGTATTTGTTTTTTGTTTTTAGTAGTGACCATACTCTCTTTAGCTCCCCAAACTGGTGAAATCAATCTAGATATGTAGTTAATTATCAGTAAGATCAACTTATTTCAAAAATTGAAGTACCATATATACTCGCGTATATGTCGCACTTTTTTAACGATAAATAAGTATAAATTTTTGGGGTGTGACCTATCCGATCGACATCAGACTGACCAATGATTTTTCATAGACTTAATCAACGATGGGTATTTATAAAAATAACTTTGTTAATATTTTTTATTATTTAACATAATAATTTCATATATCTACCTTCTTATACATATATTTCTTGATTTTAAATTTTTTACTAAAACTTTGTAGTGTTTACGTTTTTTTCTATCTGACCGAACCATCCATTATTAAAATCCATAGAAATGCATACCCGGTATTTAAAATGTGATTTCATTGTCTTAGCGTTGCTATGAACACGTATTGTGACGTATTTACTTTAACAGGAAACAGATTATTGCACGTGGCGTTTCTTTTCAAAATTAGCAAGTGAGAAATAATCAGTACAAAAATTAGCAAGTGAGATATAATCAGTACAAGGTTTTAGTCTTTCTCTACATTCCAGGCAAATATTTTCATTGAAAATAATGTATAAAACCTTTTCACCAGTCAAAATAATATTTGCAATGTACTCTTACACAATGTACGGTGTAAATTTACGTAACAGAGTGTTCCCAATATATAAGTTCATTAACAGGTGTGAACATGTATTGGTGTTGTATCTTTCAACCACGTTGTTGTAATATTTTCAATGGTGTCCGTCAGATCTTCGCTTTCACTTTCAAAGTAACTATCATCGTCAGAAATAAATACGTCTGATTCATTTGAAGATAAATCACTAATATTATCTTGTGTTTCTGGCCTTGTGCCAAAAGTAGAAACAATTATCTTGTGTTTCTTTTTCATTTCGAATGTCGTCACATGTAAAACCTTCAAAGTCGCTATTCGCTACTTTGGGAAGCCATGTTGATACGCTAAAAATATGTTCTACTTTCAACGTTAAAAAACACGTGTTATTTCAAGTTGTTTCACTATAATAAGAGTTAATTTTTGCGCTTAAAGGCTTTATCTCGCAGTAATCTCGAATTGACGAGATTTCAATGATGTTAATGTTTATTTTATAAATAAAACATGGTTTGGAGTATATATCGCAATGGCGAAGTAATGGAAAACTAACAAATTATTAGTTTCAATTATCATAAAAAATAGTAGTTTGACGGCCCAAATTTCAGTGCGACCTATCTGCGAGTCAATGGTAAATAGCCTATTTGTTAAATGAAAATTGAGTATGCGACCTATACGCGAGTATATACGGTATATACTTTTTTAATAATTACTCAATGAACAAAATGTAATGTAATAAAGAGACTAAAAGCATTTTAAACCTAGTACTCTTATTTTTCAGAGATTACACACACACACACTCTTTCTCTCTCTTTCTCTTATCACGCTCAGAGTTGCTGAAGCATGGAACAAACTTTAGTGCATCAGTTGTTAGCTGCTGAGACACTGCGTCCTTTAAAACTTCCATGCTTCCTGAGATTCGCCAACACTACACCTAATATTCCCCCTCCATACACGCACACATGTATATCATAAATCATACACTATTCACTTCCTTGACATTTGAATATTATTCTATGTACTATACATGCACCTTTGATGAGTTGTAGTGCACCTAAGTACTGTACACAATAATTTCATTATTATCATTTATATTATTATATATATATATATATATATATATAAAGATAAAGACAAATTCACCTCATGCTGCCGGACGAGAATACAAGGACTCCTCCTCTTTATTTCGGCTGCGGATGGCTAACATAACCCCCCCCCCCCCTGCGCCCCACCGTTCCCACCCTCCAAACGCAATCCAAAACTTCAGAGTTGGTACCATGAATGTAGGCACCTTAAAAGGTCGCTTTAACGAGGTTGTAGAAATGCTTGAACGTAAGGAGGTCGATGTTTGCTGTATTCAAGAGACCAGGTGGAATCTGCTAGATTTATTGTGGGTAAAAAACGATGCTATAAGCTTTTCTGGGTTGGAAATGACAATGGGCTGGGTGGAGTAGGAATCATGGTAGCAGAAAAGTGGACAGATAAGATAATAGACGTAAATAGAGTGAACGACAGAATAATTAAAATAAGACTTGTCCTCAATAGAACTACTGTGACAATAATATCTGCATATGCACCCCAATCCGGACTGCCTGGCGTTATAAAAGACAGATTCTATGAGTCGTTAATGCTCACTACCTCCCAAATAACCGACAGTGACTACATAATTATCGCTGGTGACCTAAATGGTCATGTTGGACAACATTGTGACGGCTATGACGGAATCCATGGAGGCTATGGGTTTGGTACTAGAAATGAGGAAGGTTCCAGAATCCTGGAATTCTGTGATGCAAATAACCTAACTATCTGTAACACTAACTTCAAAAAACGAGACAATCACTTGATCACCTATAGATCAGGGGAACACACCAGCCAGATAAATTATATCCTTACCAGAAGATGTGACAGAGTGTCTGTTGTAAACACTAAATCCCTCCCCCATGAAGATTGCACCTCTCAACATAGACTCATAATTAGCGACCTCATAGTCATAGACGTACTCGACAACAGAGGAGGACTATCCTCAGGAGAAAAATATGGAAGTTAAAGGACCCCACAGCCAGTAATAAATTTAAAAGCATATTACTTGATGCTTTTGATAGTAAGGAAGAGCAATTAGAGTCGTACAATAGGAATTCCCGAAAGCTAACCTGCTGAAGGCGACAGATGAAATCTGTGGCTGGAGCAGACCTATAGGCAGGAGGAGAGTAACTTGGTGGTGGAACAGTAAGGTGGAGGAGTCAATCAAGGCCAAAAAGCGGGCTTGGAAAGTATGGCGGGATGGGGGAAGTAGAGAAGACTATCAAGTGGCCAGGAGGGAAGCTAGGAGACAAGTGTACTTCGCAAGAAGGGAAGCAGAGGAAAGAAAGTTCAAGCATGTTCTACAATGCGAGGACCAAAAACGTGAGGTGTTCAGGATTGCTAGGCAATGTGTCAAGGAAAACCGTGATATTGTCGGGGAGAAGTGTGTCCTTAATGATGGTGGTGTATTTGCCATCACTGACGCTGATAAGAAGGTAGCTTGGAAGTGTCACTACGAAAGGCTACTAAATGAGGAGAATAAATGGGAGAAAGACAGTCTCCTCAACATCGATCCAATAGAGGGACCAGCGGTGCAAGTTGAAGGTATTATAATAAGTAAGGCGATCAAAGATATGAAGACAGGCAAGGCGGCTGAGCCTTCGGAAATAGTTGCTGAAATGCTGAAAGCATCTGGAACGGTGGGACACACTATGGTCACCCGGATAGTAAACCAAGTCATACAGAATAGGGTCGTTCCGAAGGACTGGCATAGCAGTATCATCATTAACTGCTACAAGGGTAAAGGAGATGCCCTAGATAGGGGAAACTATAGAGGCATTAAATTAATTGACCAGGTCATGAAGGTCACAGAAAAAGCAATAGCGCAACTAATCAGAGAGCGAATTGATCTAGATGAAATGCAGCCTTTTACAGGATCTTCTGAAACTCAGAATATCTGTAAAAGGGCAAAAGCAGCAATTCTTTGCTTAAATTTTCAGGGAAAAGCGGACGTAAAATGATGATGATGATGATGATATCATTTATTTTGTTTGACCTGTTTAGCTTGATTTGTTTTTTGGCTTAGGTGGTTAATGCCTTCTTAACCACTTTTTCAGTTTGTATGGCGTTTTAACATATTGTTTAGCTTGGTTTTTTAACTATTGAGCGCTTGCCAGCATTTCTACGATTTTGCGTTTTGTTTCGCTTTTTCTACCAGCCGAAATACGTTTCTCGCTGAATTATATATATATATATATATATATATATATATATATACAAGAAAAGAAAATCTTTATTGAAACAACTCATGCTTCTTATCATAAGAATATGTAATAGGTTAATGTAAGAATGATATTGACTGATTTAAAATATTAATATTATCATTTTTTTTCTATTTTTCTTCAGAATAATCTTGCCAGAAAACGGGAACAAATGAAACATATGAAAATGCCAGAACTCACAGAGTTAGCAGAAAATGCTTCTGAATGTAATGATGCCTCAAAAGCATTTAGTTTGACTGGTACATTTTTGCAACCTCCTGCTCCCTCAGACAGTATGGTTTTACCAAGTTTCTCAGATGCATTCTTAATGGAACTCGGTGTATTTGTAGATCAGTATGCCAATTTTGGGTTAGTAATATTTTATTTATTTATCTTTTTAAAATCTAAATTAATTTAAATTATCTTTAAGTATTGCTCCTTTTGCATTGATCTATATTGTTTTTACCAAATATTTAGTCATCTTCTTCATTGCCCACTATTGGTGTTGGAGGCAGGGACCTAAAACTCTCCCTCCAGCAGGTCCTGTGAGAAGCAACCGTTTCCAACTGGTCCAGGTGGATCCCCAAGTGAGATAGCCAAGCTCATGGATGTTATCCAACCATCTTGCTCGGGGTCTATCTCAGGGTCTCCTGCAGGTTGGTTTTGCCTCTAAAATCTGTCCAGAAATTCTTTCCCAAGACATTCTAATTACATGCCCATAGTATTGGCGCTGTGATCTCTCAATTTAGAGAAGTAACGGCTCTACCTGGAGTGACTCTCTGATATCCGAGCTATGCACTCTATTAAGTAACATTACTCCAAAGACCCTTCAGAGAAACCCCATTTCGGCCGCTTGTATTTGCGATAGTATTCTTTCGGTCATTACCCAAGATTCATGACCCTAGGAAGGGTTGGCACAAATACCGAATTGAAAATAGCGAGTTTGGCTTTTACGCCTACCCCCTTCTTCTGATTAGTGAATGCTGAAGCTGGCACATTACTGCACCAGCTCCTGAAATTGTCGCACTTAATTCAGCCTCCTGTTCCATCACCCGTGAACACGGCTCTGAGATACTTAAACTTCTCTACCTGCTTCAGTGGAATTCCATTTACATCTAGAGTGCATTGCGCAGGCTTCTTTGAGAGGACTAGTGTCTCAGTTTTCACAGCACTGATTTTCTTTTCAGCCATGCAGCACTCGGCATCAAATCTATCGAGTGCAAGTCAGAGATCACCATATTTGATTTGATATAAAATTATCCTCACTTACAATTTAAAAATTAAAGTATATACTTTTTGAAAAATTACTCAATGAACAAAATGTAGTGCGTAGATAAAAAGAGTAGATAAAAGAGACTAAAAACATTTTAAACCTACTACTCTTATTTTTCATAGATTACACATTCTCTCTCTCTCTCATATATATATATATATATATATATATATATATATATATATATATTAAAATAACAGATTAAAGTTTAAGCAAAGAATCGCTGCTTTCACCCTTAACAGGATCTTCTGAAATTTAAAAAAATCAATCTGTGAACGCAGAAGTAAATATTTTGAAAAACATTACACACTATATATATACACACACTATATATACATATATACACACACACACAGCTACGTCATAATGTCGTAATGCAGACAGATATAAGGGCGCAACATTATATCTATGTATCTATCTAAAAAGAGAAAGACTAAGAGTTATAGAGAGAGATCGCTAAATCGCCTAATGCGGTCCATAGGGCATTGAAAATTTGAAATATATTTTGCTCAAAACACTCACAGGACCACAAGTATTACATGTGTAAAGTTTGAAAACAGTCGGTTGGGTGGTTCTCGAGTTTTAGTGATCGGACAGACAGACATTCTCTGTTTTAGATATATAGATATATATCATCATCATCATCACCATTTAATGTCAATTTTTCCATGCTGGCATGGGTTAGATGAGTTATCTTGTTGTGAGTGATGCTAGGTCAGGTGACCATGTCATGCTCATACAGAATCGATTTTGCCTTGATTTCTATAGCTGGATGCCCTTCCTAGCACCAACCTCATTTACAGTGAGTACTGGTTGCTTTTTGTCATGACGCCCACACAAGCACTTTACAGTGTGAACTGGGTGCTTTTTGTCATGGCACCTACACGACCACTATACAGTGTAGACTGGGTGCTTTTTGTCATGACACCTACACGACCACTATACAGTGTAGACTGGGTGCTTTTTGTCATGACACCTACACGACCACTATACAGTGTAGACTGGGTGCTTTTTGTCATGACATCTACACGACCACTATACAGTGTAGACTGGGTGCTTTTTGTCATGACATCTACACGACCACTATACAGTGTAGACTGGGTGCTTTTTGTCATGACACCTACACGATCACTATACAGTGTAGACTGGATGCTTTTTGTCATGATGCCTACACAACCACTATACAGTGTAGACTGGGTGCTTTTTGCTGTGGCACTTACATGACCACTTTACAGTGTGGACTGGGTGATTTTTGCTGTGACACCTACACAACTACCTTACAGTGTGGACTGGGTGCTTTTTGCTGTGGCACTTACACGACCACTTTACAGTGTGGACTGGGTGATTTTTGCTGTGACACCTACACAACTACCTTACAGTGTGGACTCTGTGCTTTTTGTCATGTCGCCATATATATATCATCATTTAATATCCGCTTTCCCTGCTAGCAAGTTTTGGACGTGCCTACATAGACCAAGTTAGTACTGAAGCAGGGCCACTGACCTCCCAGACAGGCCAAGAAAGTCTGTATCCCACTTATATACAGTCATTATTGAGTGCAGAGAAGTCGTGTCTTTCGACACAAACTGAAGGGTTTTCCTAACTCCTTGTTTTTATATGCACATATATATACTGTTCATATCTGTTTAACATTTAAACATGTCTTTATTATTCAATAAATGGTTAACAACAATTGATTTCATTTAAAAAATCAATAAATATTTTATAGGAAATTATTCATTTCATTTCAAATTAACCAAGAAAAGCAAAACTTTGAACAAGATAGTTAGCATGAAAAGTACTAATTACAAAAGGGAAATTGAATCTAAAATGGCTGGTTGAATATAATTATGTTGTACAGGATAATATTTCAGTAACTGTATAATATTACAAAGTGAATTGTTGTTTATTTAAACAAAAGGAAGTTTCAGAGATGAATCCAATATGTTGAATGTTTGTACAAGAATGTATTATGTCATTGATCTGGTTTTGATTTTTACTCTAAGGAGGAGGGGTAGTGTTCATGACCTTTGCAGAGTCTCTTAGCATGGTGAGGCTGGTGTAAGGTCAGCTTGAACTTCTTTACACTCTATTGCAATTAATTAATGAAGAATTTTGAGGAATTTACTAAAACTATGAATTATTTCATTACTAAGATAGTAACTTAATGTAAGGTTCTTATATAGAATTATGTTGGAAGGTTTTAATTTAAATAGGAAACCTTTAAAATGGAGTGTTTTATTTCATAGAACCTGAGCCGGTTTTGGCCGGGTTGGTAACTAAAGGGTTAATGAAGTAAATTGTCAACAAAAGCCTTTTCACTATGAGATATTTAAAGATACTTTCACAAAAAAAGTGCTAACTTACATATGTGTGTGTGTGTGTGTGTGTGCCATCATCATCACTGGATTCATAATTTATTCTGGAGCTGAATTTATAGCACATAAATTTACTAATGTTACACTGTAATATATTTATTGAGCTTGAATGTCAACAGAAACTGTTTAATATGAAAATAGCAGCTAACTACTGTATTATAGTGTGAATTGTTTACATTAAATTGGAATTTTATAATTAGATATATCTATAAATGAACAAAAGTTATACAATGATGAAAATATTAAAAAGGGATAAAAACAAAATCAAGTAATGTAAAAAATGTGGAAGGGGTAAAGAAGGGCAGATCTGACTCTAAAGGAAAGGACTATAAATGTCATAAATGAGAAGAAAAGGAGAGAAAGAGCAAGGACTATTAGACAACAGAAGAAAGAAAGTGGGGAGAGTGATAGTTGTAGAAACTAAGCCAAAGTCAGTTCTGTATGAGTAAGATATGGTCACCTGACCTGGTGTTTCTCACAATAGGACAACTTGTTTAACTCATGATAGCGTGGATAAATGGACATTAAATGGTGATGATGATGATATCTTCCGAGGTCTTCCTACACCGTAGCTTCCATCAACTTTGAGCGCCCTGCACCTTTTTATACAGCTGCCATCCTTCATACACATCACATGTCCATACCAATTCAATCTCCTCTCTTGCACACTGCATCTGATCCCTCTTATGCATAGTTTCTCTCTCAGTTCATTTATATTACTATTACACATCCATCAAAGCATGCAAGCTTCATATCTTTACAATCTTTGCAACTCCTCTGCACACAGCGCCCAGGCCTTGCTACCATGTATTATTGCTGCTTGTATGCACGCATTATGCAATCTGCCCTTCATTTTCAGGAGAAAATCTTTTGTAGCTAGCAGCAGTAGTAGCTCCCTGAACTTTTTCCATCCTGTTCTTACTCAGGCTACTGAACACTCACCTCCACTATTGATTTGGTCACCCAGGTAGCAGAAGCTGCCTACTGCTTCTACGGAACCTTCCAAGAATTTGTTAGAGCTTGTTTCCTGTATGCGTTTGCTGCTTACTGCTCCTGTGCAACCGCCACATGTAAAACCTACATTCTTAGCTAACCTACCAGAGATCCCACTACATCTCTTGTGTATCCATGGTTTGCATTTGAGACAGCAAATGGAATTTCTACCTATGCCTTTGCTGAATATTGAGCAAGGCTATTTCCCTGAAGGATCAGAGCCCTGTTTTCCCTTCTACTTACTAGGGCTTTAGTCTTTGTCAGGTTGACTTTAAGACCCTTTGATTCTAGGCCATACTTCCAAATTTGGAATTTCTTCTCTAATTCTGCCATAGATTCAGCTATAAATGTTAGATCATCTGCTTACAGGAGTTCCCATGGGCAGCCAATCTTAAACTCCTCTGTTATAGCCTGCAGGAATATAATAAACAGGAGAGGGCTAAGAACAGAGCCATGGTAGATACCGACTTGCATGCTAAATTCTTCACTATAGTCATTGTTAATCCTAACTTTTCTGGCTGCTCCTCTATACATTACCTGTACAGCCTTCACAAGCCACTCATCTACTCCCAGTTTTCTAAGAGCCCACATGATTATGACATGGGGGACTCTGTCAAAAGCTTTCTCCAGGTCAACAAATTCTAGGTAGATGATTTTTACATTAGCTAAATACTTCTCCTGTAGTTGCTTCACAAGGAAGAGTGCATCAGTAGTACCTTTACCTGGCACAAATCCGAACTGCATCTCATCTAGGTTAACATATACTTGTTGCCTATCTTGCCTCCTGGCTTCCAGGTAGTGTGCCCTGCTTCCCCCATTCTATATTTTCCATGTCTGTCTCTTAATTGTCTTATCTCCCTTACTGTTCCAGTACCAAGTAACTCTTCTCTCTGGAGCTGTACTCCAACCACAGATATCGCCTTTAACAGATTATCTTTAAGGAACTCTCAATGGTCCTCTATACTGAATGTCTCTATTTGCATATATATATAATGGTGAAAGCAGCGATTCTTTGCTTAAACTGTAATCTGTTATTTTAATAAATATATATCATCATCATACGTCCGCTTTTCCCTGCTTGCAAGGGTGGGACAATATATATATATATATATATATATACATGTGTGTGTATATATATATATATATACACACATACACAATGTAGTTATTGATATTTACAGTACCACACATGACTAAACTTCAACAAAGCTCCTTTTGTTTTCCCCCCACTCTTCTCATCTTCCAATTTCCAATCCTATATCACATGTCCATTTTTCTACACTAGCATGGATTAGACAAGGAGTCCTGTTGTGGGCAATGCCAGGTCAGGTTTCAAAATCAAAAAGAATAAAATAACACGAACAGCATAAAAGATAAACAATGAAAAATGTTAACAGAAACAAAATAAAGAGAGGAGTTCAAGGACAATAGAACTATTGTTTCATTGATATCTTGTTCTCCAATTCTATTTCCACTAACTCTTAAATGGGGGCACTTATTTTCACTCACATGATTGACTAACTTATCAGCATATATCATCATCATCATCATCATCAACGTTTAACGTCCGTGTTCCACGCTTGCATGGGTTTGGACGGGGGGTTTTCCCACTTGAGGCAAGAGTGATTGTCTTGCTTGCATAGGACTGTCTGGCAGGTTTTCTACAGCTGGATGCCCTTCCTAACACCAACCACATTTACAGTGTGGGTCTGGGAGGTTTTTACCGTGTTGCCTACACGGCCACATTACAGCGTGGACTGTGTGTTTTTTTTGTCGTGACACCTACACGATCTCATTTGTTTCGGCCTGGATGGTGTGGCACCAACACAACTTTACATAGAAGGGGGCGGTGTGGATGGGGTGGGGGTGGTGGGGCGGGGGTGTATTTTGTTAGAGATGCCTACTGACTGTAGTAGGTTTTACTATGTATTTAATATATATATATATATATATATATATATATATATATACACACGCACGCACGCGCGCACACACACACACACACACACACACACACACACACACACACACACACACACACACACACACACACACACACACACACACACACACAAAACACAAACAGGGTGTAACAAGTAAATTAGGACAAGTCGAGCTGAAAGAAGTTTCAAACTTCTTAGTCATCTGAAATATGGTGGAGATGTCTGCATCTTTTTGGATGAAAAGAAGTTAATGGTAGATGAAGTTGCAAACCGTCGATTGTCACTTCGCTATGCATAGAAAGAATCTGGCTTCCATTATGGTCTTTGGAGCTGTTGTGAGTGATGGGAAATTGATGCCTCCTCATTTCATTGAAGCAAGTCTCAACTGAGCAGAGTATCTCAAAGTCTTAGGAGAAGTTTTGTTGCCTTGGATTCAGAAGCATTATGATGTAAATCAAGTCATATTTGTACAGGAGTCCACGCCTGCCCAGTCTTCGAAAAGAGTGCAAGAATTTTTGAAGAAGGAATTGTCTATGTTTGTCCCTAAAGATATCTGGCCCTCTAGCTCACCAGATTTGAATCCGTGTGGCTTTTGGCTATGAGGCGCAGTTGAAGCAATATCCAATGCAACTTCTCACAACTGAAGGTTTCGATCAATCGAGCATTCAGTAAAACAAAAAGAAAGAAATAGTTAAGACATGCGTATCATTTTGTAAACAGATTGAACTGATAAAGAAAGTAAATGGTGGTCATGTTGACTTGAAGTAAGTACTCAACACTGCACAATAAATTGGCATAAACTTAAAATTTGCTGTGCTTGATTTTTCTAAGTTATAATAAAAATATTTAAATGGTCCCAATTTACCTGTTACACTCAGTATATATATATATATATATATATCATCATCATCATCATCATTTCATTTTACGTCGTTTCGCATCTATCATTAATGGGTAGGACAGATTGACCCTTAGGGGAAAAAACAGATCAGAGAACCATGTTTAGCTCACTCAGGGCAGATTTTGGCTTGGTTTCTACAGCTGGGTACCTTTCCAACCACTAACCACATTTACAGTGTGTGCTGGGTGCTTTATGGGTGCGTCCGTGCCTGTAGATCTTGTCACGAACTGGTAGAGCTCCTCGGTAGCACTGCCAGGCCAGGGACCTCTGGAAGTTGTCCATAGGTCCCGAGTGGAAAGTCCTACCAAACAGACTGGTGAGTTCGTCGTCTTTGACGCCTAGAGTCTCTCCGAGCACGTCGTCGCCCTTGTGACGTACTACCCTTCTATAGAATGTCGAAGTGGAGTCTCCACTGATTGCCGTGCCTGCTTGACAGAGGACTGTGAGCGCCTGAGCGCATTCAATGTGCCAGGCGCTCATCTTCTTCGATCTCCACTTGACCCAGGACGGCAGCTCCGTCAGCGAGACAAGTTGTGGGAAGGCCTGTCTCACAAACGGTGCCCACACCGGTTGGTCGGTGAGGAATACCTGTAGATGCCGTAGCCTCAGCGCATGTTTGCGCATCATCAGCCACGGCATTCCCAGCCCTCCATTTGAAGGGTGCTGACAGTAGACGGATCTCCTCACCAGTGGAGCCTGCTTCTTCCAAAGGAACTGAAAGAGCATGTGTTCCATCTTGGTGAGGTGTTCACGGGGACAAGGCACGTCAGACAAGCGGTAGTAGATGACGGACAACTAGGCCACGCACATTCACACTTCCAACTTGGTGGAGAAGAGTTGGCGAAAAGGACGAAAAG
The DNA here is from genome assembly GCA_964016885.1 of Eledone cirrhosa. NCBI lineage: Eukaryota > Metazoa > Mollusca > Cephalopoda > Octopoda > Eledonidae > Eledone > Eledone cirrhosa. The sequence goes on from OZ024745.1 coordinate 117,470,337, forward strand.
ATGCACTGACCTTTGCGTTTCCTGGAGATCGGGTTGTTCGATCTCCATTTGAGTGCCTGTGGGGCTGTGTTCTTCGGGGGAGTTGTCTGTGTTTTTCTGTTGTTGTTGGTTGAGTGGCTGTTTGTTTTGATGTGTTTGCTTGTTTTGTGTGTTGTTGTTGTTGTGGTGGTGGTTGTGTTGGTGTTGGTAACATTATTTCTTTTGGATTGTTTTGTTAAAGCATGTCTGTAAAGGGGAGGAGGCCTTTAAATGTGATGTGCTGTTACATCGAAAGCAGTGTGGTCTCCTGCCTTCAACTGAAATGTTTATGTGGTTGTTGTTGTCGACCAGGCCTTTTTCGGTTATTTTGGAGATTCTCTCCAGCCTCATTTACACTAGAATCTCCAAATTTGTACCAGACCACGTGTGTCTGGTTGACTTCTTGGTGGAGAGAATAGTGTTGTGTCCCTCCTCTAAAAAACCTGCCAATATCCACCAAATATTAATATTTGGTGGTATGTTGGATATTTTGATTTTCTGGGTTCTTTTTCCCAGGTAAGTAGGAAAAAAGGTGTATTTGTTCGAACTGATCGGCATTATTGAATACTTCTGTGCGAGGGCCTCGCTTTTGAGGAACACCGAAATGATTCCATATTGTTTGGCCCTTTGCATGAAATCTATATCCGGCAATATCTCCTTCAAGGTTGCTTCAATTTCCCCTTGACTGAGTAATGCCGGTTTTCTTGTTTCGTTTGAAACAGTTCTGAAGGTAACTGTCCTTCGAAGTGTTTCAAGACGAATTTCTGGGAGAGAGTTTATTTTAAACCCACCGTTTTCTCCGAAAATGATAAACTCCTTTGCTTCAGAAAGCATCTGTCTTGCATTGGAGATATCGAGATCCTTGAAATTTTGTTTGTTCATGACTGTTTGTTCCCATGATCAGGGACACACTGTAAATAAAACCCTTTTTGTACAGCCAACCATGTTATTCTTCACTCTTTCACTATTATTACTCCAAGAATAACCTACATGAGAATTCTCGCAAACTCTCTACCTAACTAAGGAAAGGAAACCTCTTGTTGAGTCAAACAACGCCATACATTAAAACTATCCATAGTACAGAGTACTCACAACCTCTAACTGTATTATCTAAAACGATAACTTGTTATCCCATATATATATATATGTATATATATAAAAAGTAAGTCCATAGAATCATTAGATAAAATATATACAGTATTTCTTCTCCCAATCAGCATAAATCAACCACGTAAAAAATCATTTAAACAAGGCTATAAATTTAAAATATACTTATGAAGAAACAATAGATAAATGATATAGCTTTTTATCTGCGACTCACAGCTACAGAAAATTTACTTAGTATTTCTGATAGCCTGTAGAAATTGACTAGACATATAGTTAACCATACATAATTAGGTACAAAATCAAAGTTAGAAGAAAAAAAATGTATATAAACATACCAAAATCATCAAAATATCTCTACCACCGGCGGTTTCATTCCGTTTTTGGATATATCCAATCTTGGATAAATCAACGAGGTTGGAAATCATCAGATAAACTCAATTGGACAAAGATTTTTCTTACATGATCCCCGCCAGAAACGAATTCAAAATGGCTAAGAATCGTCACGTGGCTAGTGGTCAAGGCAGAAAGTTTGTGATTCGTGCCTGTCGGCGAGTAGGCTGGTTGCTAGAAAGCGCAGCCGAATACTGCCTAAAGTTTTACTCAACCTTATGGGAGTATATAAAATTTAAACGGTATATACATATAAACTAGACAAATATATATGTATATGTTTTTGGCAACCATTGACGGTGTGGCTCAATGACGAATTAATTAAATAATTAATAATCAGAACAATATATAAAAAGTAAGTCCATAGAATCATTAGATAAAATATATACAGTATTTCTTCTCCCAATCAGCATAAATCAACCACACAAAAAATCATTTAAACGAGGCTATAAGTTTAAAATATACTTATGAAGAAACAATAGATAAATGATATAGCTTTTTATCCGTGACTCACAGCTACAGAAAATTTACCTAGTATTTCTAATAGCCTGTAGATATTGACTAGACATATAGTTAACCATACATAATTAGGTTAGAAGAAAATATATGTGTGTGTATATATATATATATATATATATATATATATATATGTGTGTATATATATGACAATGGTTTTTCCTTTAAAGAGACAACAGTTGCAGTAATGTACTCAATACATCTTGTAAAGAGTACTTTATTTTATTTCAAATACAAGTTAGTTCTACAGGACTAGCAGTACTAGTCCTGTAGAAGTTACTTCCACTTAAAATATAATTTGTATCCCTGTTTTTAGAATAGTTATGTCATATCCACGCTTGTCATAGGCAACAAAAAGGGTTTGCATCAAGAAGGGCATCCTGCTGTAAAATATTATCTTGAAACATCCTGTACAACCCATGCCAACATGGAAAAGTGTACTTGACAATGATGATGATGTTACATGCATGCACACACACGCACAGACACAGCTTCTGAACCATTTATGAGAATTCTGGAAAATGGGCTATTTTTGAAACTAACTAGTTATGAATTTGGCATGCTAACACTGTACAGCCACTTTGTATCTTTTCCTGTGGCATCTGTGTCGCACTCACACACTGCTGTCTGCCAGTTCAAGTGAGACTGTTGTCTGCAAATGACTGCTCTACTACATGCAAGCAATCATAGCTGTAAAATAGATCAATAGAAAAGCACCGAGACTCAGAGAGTGAATGACAAATATATAATGTAGTAATTTGTACCTGTATCTCTTACATGAAATTATCTTCTTTACTTTCTTCCATTTCATGTTTTTCCTATGCATTACATGTGGTACAAGTATTCTATACCGATATTTGAAGAATTATAAATGGATTAATAAAAATCAAACAGATTTTGCTTTAGAAATGTATTGATTTGTATCTGTTAAATACAATGTCAATCTTTACTTTTCATTATTTATTTTATATTTTTAGTATATGTATCTTTTGCCTGTATATAGAAATCTGACATATCTGGAAATCTGCAACCTCTTCTTCCAAGTTGCCATATAAATTGATCGATACCTGCATATATATATGATGATCATCATCATCATATATATGTGTCTGTGTGTGTGTGTGTCTGTGTGTTTGTGTGTGTGTGTGTACATTTAAACTTGATCATAAGTAGCTGACAGGAACTGAGCAGTGTTATCTAAAGGTCATTATCAAAAATAGGCAAGTAAGAAAAGAACGTACAATGATTATAGCAATGAGCAGAGAGCAGGTAAATATAAACGGACTGCAGAGAGGCTGTGGAAATGAACAAAGACAGATAACAGAAACATAATATGGAGTGCCTCACCAGCTGTCTATAACAAACATATCTGCTGTTTCAACATATTTATATGTTTATATATATATGTGTGTATGTTTGTATGTAGGACAAAAAACAAAACCTGACAAAGAGCAGAACTCATAAGAGTCAATGGCCATCCAAAAATGTGTAAATATATATATACCGTTTGGGTGTGGATGTGTGTAGGATTGATTGTGCGTTTGTTTGTGTACATATATATATTTGATAAAAAAAAATTTTTAATTTAAAAAAACCTTTTAAACCCTTTTAAAACTTTTAAAAACCTCTTTAAAATTTTTTTTCTTTTCTTTTTTTTTCTTTTTTACTTTCAAATGGGATCGAGTCCCTGATCTACGTTTATCATTTATGAAAGAGTCAGCGAATCATTGTAGTTCATTTGTGGGTGTGGTGGCTCGCAGATGTGGGTAAAAAGAAAATCCACTGGGAGTGAAGAACCCGAGCTGTTGTTAGAGTATCTTTCTAAAAGAGGGAAATGTTGAAATAAAACCTGCAGTTGATGGGATCATTGGTCATCTGACTTTGGCTTGTCACCAGACTGAGAGAGGAGTGCTGGTGGTAGTCTTGTGGTTGATGTGATCATTGGTCATCTGACTTCGGCTTGTCACCAGACTGAGAGAGGGGTGCTGGTGGTAGTCTTGTGGTTGATGTGATCATTGGTCATCTACTTTGGCTTGTCACCAGACTGAGAGAGGGGTGCTGGTGGTAGTCTTGTGGTTGATGTGATCATTGGTCATCTGACTTCGGCTTGTCACCAGACAATAATCACTGAAACTTAGAGAGTGGTGCTTATGTAGTACAAGCATTTGCCACTATAATCCAATGATGTACAGGTGTCTCTTCTGTGATCGCATCGGTCATTTTTACAGCTGAAAGTCCTATGGTGATGGAGGAGTGGCGACATGTGCAGACCTGACCAGTTGGAAGCATATAGGCAGCAGGGGTCTTATAACATCGTTGTTATGTCTTCCTGTGACAGGGGCTAACTCCAGTGGAGACGCCTATGACTAAGCAGCCCTATCAGAGAGAGCACTGCTCACCCAAATTCTTGGGAAGGTGCATTGAAAATTGCCTCTCACATCAACATTGGGTTGTTTATAGAAGCAGAAGAACTTGGATTCGGGGCGAAAAAACAACATAAAGACTGGTTTGATGACAATAATCAGGTTATCAGCCAACTATTAAAGAAAAAAGATGCTCTTCATAAAAAGCTTCTGGAAGAGTGCCCTACACATTTAACTGCTATTAAAAAGATATATAAAGAATATAAAGCCACCTTACAACACGAGCTGAGAAGGCTTAAAAATAAATGGTAGTTCAAGATCTCTACAGATATTCAAAGTGCTTATAAAGCAAAGGAATCAAAACTGTTTTATAGTCTTTTGCGTACAGTATATGGTCCAACTTCGTCTATTGTTCCCATTAGGTCCAAAGATGACACTGCCATCGTCAAGGAATCAGAGAAAATAGATCGATTACCAGATTATAATGATGTTAAAATGGCCATCAACCAGTTAAACATGGGTAAGGTACCTGGATCAGATGGAATCCCTGTGGAATTGTTAAAGGTTGGTAATATGAACATAACACAAACAATACTACATCTCATCACAGAGTGCTGGGCTAGAGCTCCTATACCACAAGATTGGATAGAAGGTATCTTAGTGACCTTGTTTAACCCTTTAGCATTTACATTATTCGATATTTACTATTGTATTTTCACAGTAAAGGGTTTATCTTACATAATTATCTCACATAATATAAAATCTACGACATTTTGATGTTATTTATTGAACAGAAGGAGGTGAGAGAGTTCTGGCCAGATATGGCCAGTTTAAATGCTAAGGGTTAAAGGTAAAAGGGATAAAGGAATCTGCGATCACTACCATGGCATCACTCTCTTGGAATCAGTGGACAAAGTTCTTGCTAGATTATTGTTGAATAGGTTGTCCTACAGTAATCCCTGAATCAGAAAGTGGTTTTAGATCTGGCAGTGAGACGATTGATATGATCTTCTCTGCAAGGCAGATACAGGAGAAATGTATTGAGCAAGTTTTTTTTGATCTGACAAAGGCCTTTGATACGGTGAAGAGAGGTGCACTGTGGAAAATATTAGGGAAAATAGGGTGCCCACCAAAGTTTATTTATATGTTCGTCGGACTGTACAAAAGATTTTGTGGTGTACATGACTATTGGAATGTCATTATGGTCTCTGCATAACCACCTGTCATTCCTTCAGTTCACCTTTTAGCCTGATCAAAATTTTTCTCATCAGAGAAAAATCAAAGCATTCCAGGTTCTTGAAGTTTCAACTTGCTCAACAAATGTTTTGTGCAAATCAGACAGTTATCTTTGTCTTTGCAAACATAAATCGGCTTTTCTGCCTCACACACAACTTGTATCGAAGGTCCTCATTCACAATTCTTCCAATTGTGTGTCTTGAAATCTTGAGCTCCTTAGCAATAGTGTTAATTGACTTTCTGGCTTGGTTTCTTCCCTTCTTAATGCCAATCTTTTTACAGCATGTACCGGGAGCATTTTATTGTGACTCTGGCACTACCACCTTATAGGGTGGGCTGTGGATTTTTTGTCATGGTGTCTGCACTGGCCTCTACAGTGTGGACTGGCTGCCTTTTGTCATTGCAACAGCCCTATCACTACAGAGTGGGTTGGGTGCATCTTATCATGGCAATAGCCCTACCTTATTACATTAGTGTGCTCATTGTGTCCTTGGCTATGCTGGGGAGCCATTGATAAGAGTGGCAGGGGGATTAACAATGGGAGTGGAAGTAGTTGTCAGTGTAAGGTAATGTGGGTAGCCTTGAAGCAAGCAACTGAGTGGTGAGATGTGTCAGACTTTCCATGTTGGCATGGGTTAGAAGGGGAAGGCGTGGGGTAGCTTAAATGGAATGTGGGTGGCTCAGATAGTCAAGATGAAAAAGTTACATTTTATTCTTCTAACACGTTTCTACGGAGATGAACAGAAAAAATATAAGAGAAAAATAACAGTGGTGAAAAATCTTGCTGAAGCTCCATTACTTGTATATAGATGTGTTGAGGTCAACTTTGCCTTTCATCCTCTAGGGGTTTTTAAAATAAAGTACCAGTAAAGTACTGGGATTGATATGATAGACTTTCTCTCCACACAAATTACTGACCTTGTGCCTGAATTAGAAATTATTATTATATTTATGTGGAGTGGGGAGAGAAATGAAAATTGGGATTGAGAGGTCACAGCTCCGATACTTGGTTATGTAGTTAGAATGTCTCGGGGAAAGAATTGGTGGACAGATTTTATGGGCGAAACCAACAGGTAGGAGACCCAGCAGTAGACCCAAGCAAGATGGTTGGATAACATCCATGAGCTTGCTTGATCACGTTTGGGGATCCTGCCAGATCAGTTGGAGACGGTTGCTTCTGACAGGACCTGCTGAGCGAAGAAGAAGAAGGGGAGAGAAATGACCTAATTCCATTCAGTTTGTCTTCCTTTTTTCTTTGTTTACATTTTGCAACACCTGAAATAGAATAGTAACTAGTCAATGGGTTTGAAGCCATGAGGATGACTGATTGGGTTCAGCTTCTGAAAATTCAGGAAGAGAAATATTTAAAAAGTTTCTACTTTATTATCTTTCAGAAAATTATTGCTTTCACTCTCACTCTGTAGGATAGGTTTTTGTTTTTGTGTATGCAAAAATATCTGTACACGAATCATTATCTATAAAAGCAGATTGTTGTTATTTTGTGTGTGTGTGTGCATGTTCCATGTTTATACATTTGCACAATTTCAAACCGATTCGACTCAAAGTCTGTAAGAATGTTGTAAATGGTCTAACTTAGGTCAACAACTATTTATTTTATTCACACTCACCCACAATTATGGAAATAATCGATAAAAGTAAATACATGACGCTTTACCCCTCTAATACAATCAGTTTACCTCTCTCTACTCCCCTTAAACTTTAAGAGAGGGAGAGAGAGAACGTTTGTTTTTGAATGTGGAACGGTCAAACATTTATTTACTTCAATGACAAAGAGAACTTATTACATTTCATACGAAACAACAATTATTCAAAAGCAACAGATAAATTTATTCAACAACAACAAAAATAGCGATAAATCTTTTTTAAAACATCTATCAACGAACGTGGAAGAAAGAAGTATCAGTTCATTTACTATACACAATAATATCCTCTATGAGGTCACTAAACCTGCTAGAAACAGCAGCTAACTCTCCCCCATATCGCACCCCTCCCTACTGTCTTAAATTTAGAAAACACACATTAGACAACCATGCAGAACAACTCCATTGCAGCTCTGTTGTTCGGCTGGCATCGTCTACGCGCATGTTGCGCAAGTACTGTGAAACAATAAATTTCAACACTTCTTTGCACAGAGATAATATCCATAGGCGAAACTACAATTGTCACTGCTGGCGCAGCTCCTGCTTCGGCAGTCCAGGTTTGCAATTCATTCACCCAGTGCCTGGCAGACAAAAAAGTGCTGCCATAAAATGGGTGGTGCAACCTAACTTTGGTAACTTACTGACCCCGAGCAACGCCGGGCTTTAATGCTAGTATATATATAAAATTAACAGATTTAAGCAAAGGCTTTCACTCGTAACGGTATCTTATGAAACTAAAAAAATCAATCTGTGAACGCAGAAGTAAATATTTCGAAAAACGTTATCTAATGCAGACAGCCAGACATATTATAAGGGCGCTACGTTATAGCTATGTATCTATCTAAAAGGACAGACTAAGAAAAAGAGGGGAATGTTGTGCAACGTCGTAAGAAAAGGTGAGGAATGTTGTATTACCGGAAGTGTTGACATTTGAAATTTTAGAAGAAGTGAATATTTAAATAATGTCTTTAATCTTTTAACAAAATTCAGTAGACAAAAATACCCTCACTTTTTTATTTGGAAAAAGGTTACATCTATGGTGCAAATTTGGTGCTGTTTGGTCCAGCCATTTGACGAAAAGTTTGTTATATACATATGGCCCTCAGCTTTATATTATAGATATATATATATGTATATATACATATTCATATATATATCATCATCATCATCATCGTTTAACCTCTATTTTCCACACTAGCATGGGTTAGACAGGAGTTGTCCCACTTGAGGCAAGGTTTGGTCGGGTGACCGTGTCTCGCTTGTATAGGACTATCTGGCAGGTTTTCTACGGCTGGATGCCCTTCCTAACACCAACCACATTTACAATGTGGGCTGGGAACTTTTTACCGTGTTACCTACACGGCCACATTACAGCGTGGACTGTGTGTCTTTTTGTCGTGACACCTATACGATCTCAATCTCATTATCTCATTTATTTGGACTTTACAGATAAAATAAAGTACCAGTAATGTGCTGGGTAATTGCTGGCCTTGTGCCAAAAGTAGAAACAATTATTATACTTATACTAGGGTGGTGGATTGGCAGTATCGGTAGAGAGTCGGATGCCATGCTTTGACGCATAGAGTTACGGCCCTTGCCATTCTGAGTTCAAATCCCGCCGAGGTTAACTTTGCCTTTCATCCTTACGGGGTTGATAAAATAAAGTACCAGTAATGCACTAGATAATTGCTGGCCTTGTGCCAAAAGTAGAAACAATTATTATACTTATACTCTGGAGTACCTGACTTACATATATACTTCATTGAGTGTTCTATCCTGTATACACTAGTGTCACTTGTTTAACTAATTTGTATTATACCAAATATATATGTGTATGTGGTTACAGTGTCTAATGTGTTCTTCCTGTATGATTTGGGTAAATTTAGCTGCTATTTCTAGCAGAAGAAAAGTCCATGTAGATGCTCCCTCATTATCTCATCTTTAGTTGTATATGGAGCTGTGTAAATATATAGTAGCCAAGATAAGAATAAAGTTGATGAAGTTAAAAGAGTTGCCTGTTGGTCATTCTGAGTGATGGATGGCCAGATGGTATGATGTTTGTATACAAAGTGTGACATTACATGGTATTAAGACATACTGAATCTAAAGGATATCTGAAAGCTGGGAAGATATAGAGTAAGCATGTTTTGTAGGATGTGTAGTGTTAGCATGCCTGAACTGTAAAGCACAAGTATACTTTAAAACATTTGGGCCTGAAAGGTATTTGATGAAGTGTGCAAGAGAGAAGACTGTAGGTGTGGACATGCGATGCATATGAAGAATGATAGTTGGGTGAAAAAGTGTCAAACAATGCATGTGAAAGGAGCTTGCAGTAGAAGAAGACATGGAAAGAAGTGGTAATGACTGGATTTTGTATGTTGAATCGTACAGGGCAAATAATGGAGTACTATGTAAAGTAGAGAGAGACGATGTGTGGAAACTGACTCATTCCACCCATGTATGGTCCTGTAACTCCCAAGTTGCAGGGGTACCGTATCAACATACAGCATTTCTAGGGTATTTTAAAAAAACTTAAACCTGGCGGAGCCCATCTCTTCTCCAGGTCTGAATAGAGCAAATTTCTTCCAGAGAAGGTTAGAGAGAGTGTGAGAAAGAGATATCGAGGAAGAATCAACCCCAGTACTATACTGATACTTTTTTATCAACCTTGATATATATTTAGATGGTTTGATCAAATAATTACTTTATGTATATGTACTATTGTTTGTATATGTACATGGTTTCATGGTTAGAGAATTGGATTCACAATCGTGAGGTTGTGAGTTTAATTACTAGACCAGGCGATGTTTTATGCCCTTGAGCAAGACACTTTAATTCACATTGCTCTTTTTGCCAGGAGTTGTAACCAGTAGATAAGTATCAGCAATGGGAAGATCAATGGAAACGTTGTTTACTTGGTCAGATTGAATGAGTTCCATTCTACTCTGTAAGCGAGTAAGGTCTGGGATCTTTTCGATCGAATTCTTGTATATGTATTAAATCGAATTCAGATTCTAAAATGTTCAGATTCCAATAGTTCTCTTTCAGCAGCCAGCTTTGAAAATGAGGATAAGCTCCAACATACTGGTAATAGTTATTGATTTAGAGAAAAAACAACAAAATGGATTTAATGTTAATATGTTTCAAATTATTATCTTTATTTTGTTTTTCTTATATTTTGTCGGCTTGTCGTTGATTCTTGATATCAAATTCAGGAATAGAAGCATTTAAGTTTTACCCTTAACACTGCGTATTGATTTAGCAGAAAATATCTAAAAATGGCTTTATTAATTCAACTGCTTATAGCATCTTTACTAGTGAACATATCTTTGTGAAAATTTTCAGTAAACTAAAGACATTAATTTTCAATGTGATTCAGTCATTGTACTTTTGTACTTTTTGTGGTTTCTTGTGTTAGTGGACATTAAGAGTTAATAGTAAAAAGCCATTTTGAATGTAACCCAGGTTTTAAAACATGTAGAGATTTGTTTATTTTTTGGCATGTTAGAAACCGATAAAATACTTCAGCTCTTTCTAGATTTTATATCTAATTAAAGAATAAAATAAATTACCTCTACTGTTGTTACGCATTAATATTATAGTGGTTGCTATACAATATTTGAAACAATATTTTAGTGCAGCTTGAATCATTCTCTTATCAATAATGTCCTAGTTTTTTTTTTTTATATTCTATGAGATCAAAGTCCAATAGAAGGAGTGACTTTATGAACATATTTCGAATATATCAGTTGTTTCTAGTTAGTGGAGTGTGAAATTATAAAGTGATGAACAGTTTTAGAAAGGAATGTATTTCACTTGATTTATATTTAAAAGATAAAATATTAAGGTGAGCTTTTGAATTATTCATATTTTGGAATCTACTTTATATATATATATATATATATATATATATATATATATATAGTAATGTAGTACGTGTCAACTATTTTGTGTAAATTAATGTCAGATGATCAATGATAGCAAATAATAATATTTTCTTTATCAGTTCCTGTATGGGCAAGACATGGTCATCCGACCTGGCATTGCCCACAACAGGACAACCCGTCTAACCCATGCTGAGGTGGAAGAATGGACATAAAACGGTGATGATGATGTCACATTCACATAGAAATATAAAAAAATCAATAATTTTGATAATGTGTTCTTTAATGATATATTCAAGAGTGAAATGGGGTACATAAGGTTGTAGTGGATGTTTTCTTTCAATTCTGGAGTTCACCGACACTTCTGGGTCTGTGATGCACTTGTTAACTATGGTTCTCCCATCTTTTTTAAATATTGTTTTGAGTCCTTATTTCTTTCTTTCATTCTACTTTCCTGGTTGATCTGGTTGTTGTTGTTTAGCTCTGTGTCATTTATCTCTGACTGAGAAGGCCAATCATAAAAGTTTTTTGATTATTTATATTTTATTAATTAGCAGAAAAACCACCCTTTGGATGGTTTTCTGCTGGCATGTGTTGTGTGCATATTGTTATTATACGCAATATACATGCATGTAGATATGATACGTCAAATAAAATCGTAATTGACAATATGCACTGTCTTCTGTAATCAGTAAAGTAATCCATGATGCATTTAAAAAAGATGATATTATATATAAACTGCATTACGTTGTATTGACATTTGAAAATTTTAAAAGAAGTGACTCTTCAAATAAGCAATCATGAAACTTTTTTTTTTTTTTTTTTTTTTAAATGGAGACATAAGAGGTAGATTTTTATTGTGTTGTATCAGATGAAAGAATGGTATTTAATTAATGTATTGGTACACGATGGGGCCCACCCACAGCCCAGGCGGACAGAATGGAGAAGGCGTTTCCCCTGAGGACGGCAAGGGAGACGCGCTGGAAAAGCCACTCCAACTCGCGGGGCTCACACCTGCGGCTGGCCAACTCAGCGCCTATGGTGGTGAGTAAGGAGGTAGCCCTGGGGCCGAAAGAATATTTATGTTTAATCAGCAGCTACGAAATTTAGTACATAAATTATGTAATATTCATTCATTATTTATTCAAAGTAATCTAACTTATTTTACTAATGGGATAAAAAAATATATTCAGGACACAGTCCCACACTCCTCCCTTTATTATATTAAGATTCAATGAGTAGACACTCCAGGTGATTGAATGACTGGAATATTCCATGTTGTAACTAATAGTTCTATTTACATATACTTAACACCCCATAATGAGTTAGCAAAAATTATCTAAGAATGGCGTTGTTAATTCAAATGTTTATAGTATAATTGCAAATGAGCAGATTGTTGTGAAAATGTGTATTAACCGTTGTTAATAATAATAATGAATAATAATAATAAAAATATTGTGTACAGTGCTCAGGTGCACTACAACTCATCAAAAAGTGTATGTATAGTACATAGGGTAATGTACAAACGTCAGGAAAATGAACAGTGCATGAGTCATGATATACACATGTGTGCATGTGTATGGAAGGGGTATATCAGGTGTAGTTTTGGCGAATTTCGGGAAGCATGAGGGTTTTAAAGGATGCAGTGTCTCGGCAGCTAACGACTGACGCAGGCAGTTTGTTCCATGCTTCAGCAACTCTAAGCGTGAAAAAATGTTTCCGAAAGTCATGGGAGCTGTGCTGTTTTCTGATTTTGTAGGCATGTCCACGTATGTTAGACACATAGAGATCAAAAAGGTGCTCAGGGTTGTTGTTGGCGAGATGGTTAATAACTTTGTGGGTGTTTACCAAGTCCATTGCCAGATGTCGGAGCTTCAATGAATCCATTCCCAGGGAAGCAAGGCGTTCAGAGTATGGTAGGTGTCTGATGGAGGGTATGCGCTTGGTTGCACATCTCTGTACAGTTTCCAGGAGGTCAATATTCTGAGCAAGATAGGGGTTTCAGACTGATGATGCAAATTCCAAGTGTGGTCGTATCATAGCTGTATACAACTTTAAATAGATGGCTGGAGAGCGGCTAACAAAGGTCTTGCTGAGTGATGCCAAGACACCGTCGGCCTTCTTGACAATCTTAGAGACATGCTTTGTCCAACGCAAATCGCTGCTAACAGTAATGCCCAGGTCATGTTCACAAGGGGACTTCTTGATATCAGTGTTGTGGAGGGAGTATGTGGACGCTGGATTTTTCCTCCCAAAATGCATGGTGGTACACTTGTCCCCAGCCATCTTCAGTTGCCAGTCTGTGATCCATTGCTGCATTGTGTCCAGGTCTGATTGTAGGAAAGAGTTGTAGATTTCAGGATCAGTCCTTTTGATTTCAAGGTACAGCTTAATGTCATCTGCATATTTCAGTGCCGTGGCATTCTTTAAGTTGGCATCTATGTCATTAATATGTGCCACAAACAAAAGGGGACCAAGAACAGATCCCTGTGGTACACCAGATGACATCTCATATGGTGAAGAATGCTGTCCTAGAACCGTGACTACCTCTTTTCGGCTGAGAATGAAGGATTTCAACCAGTTAAAAAGATCATCCCTCACACCCATTGCAGAGAGTTTCGCCATAAGTCTTTTGTGTGGCACAGAATTAAAAGCCTTAGTGAAGTCATGGTAAACAACATCCACCCATGAGCCACTGTCAGTGATCCAGGTAATGTCTTCAAGGAACTCGATAAGCTGGTCACAGAGGCTGGAGTTGGGGATAAATCCAAACTGCGAGGTCCGGATGAGGCTGTGAGAGCTCCAGAAGTTCCAAAGTGTTTCTCTGACACAGGATTCCATCAGTTGGCAATACAGCTAGTAAGACTGACTGGACGATAGTTGACAGGTGACGTGCGGTCGCCTTTTTTGAACAGGGGAATGACACAGTTTTCCACTGCTCCGGAGTAGCACCATTGTTGAGACAGTATTGAAAGAAGAAAGAAAGCTGGTGCAAAAGGAAGTACCCGCCATGTTTGAAAAGCAAGTATGTAACACCATCAAGACCAGGGGAGGCATAGTTGCGCTTATTCTTAAGGTGACGTCACAACATTGCACGTGTAAATTCCATAGTTGTTATGGAATTTGATGTTAGAGATGGTGGAGATGGTACATTCGGGTTTTCAACAGTAAAAATACTTGCATAGCACTCAGCAATGAGTTCTGCGCATTCTTTGGGATCGTCAGTGATCTGGCTTGTGTGGGGATTGCGGAGAGGACCAACTGGAGAGTGAGGTCTCTGCTTTGAATGAACATATTTCCAGAACATCTTACTGTCAGGATTGGTTGCTATGCACTGTTCAAATTCAAGTACTGCCTTTTTTGTCACTTGCTTGAGATTGTTGGAAGATTTATTCCGCTTTTTTCTGTTGGCATCTGATTTATGCAGTTTATATTCCCGTTTAGCGTTCCGACGTTCTTTCCTGGCAAGTCGGACCGCTGAAGTTTCCCAAATTGCACTTTTGGGGTGGGTTTTTTTTCTGCTTACGTGGCACCGATGCTGCACACGCTATCCATATTGAGTCCAGGATGCTCTGGAGTATAGTGTTCACATCTCCAGAGTTATAGAACTCATGCCAGTTTGGGCCTGTTGGTAAACCGTTAGGTTGCTTAATTTTAAAATTAAGCAACCTAACGGTTAATACAAACCCTAGAAAAGATAATTTGTAGATAAAAAATGCATAAGATAATATACCTACAATAACAACATGGCCAGTAATTCGGTGGGATTTACATTTAACAAACAAACACCTATTGACTATAAACGACTCAAAATAATCCCATGGTTAGTAGCTGTGAATTACAAACAACACATACACATACATACGAACTACAACACAAAAACACTTGAATGAAAATCACATATCCAACTCTATCACATACTTTGCATTACACCTTACATAACAAATACCTGCATTATCACCACATGCCTCTCTAACAAATTGCACACTATCTTAAATATTTATAACAATTATAACATGCTTTAACACCCCACACAAAATACGTTTATTTCAACTGCATTATAACTCTTTCCTCATACATGCCTTATTGACTGTATTGACTCCTACATTGTACACCTATTGTCCTTGCTTGTAACTTTTTTACCTGTATTTTTTTGTTTGTGCTTTTCACTTATTCCTATTACACTTTCAACCAGTGCTGCCTGTAATTGTGTTATTTCAAGCAGAACATCTTTTTAACTCCTGACTCTCCACATGATGCATTTGACACTAAAAACAATTATGTACCCTAAATGTTCTAAATGACTAGGATTTTAGTTACATGTTTCAACACTCCCTATACTCCGATGATTCCAGACTTCCCTCTGGAAGAAACAATTGTCAGCAAATAAATGTTCTAAACTAAAATTTGATCGTTTTAACACTTTGTGTATATATATATATATATATATATATATATACATATAAATGTGTGTACATGTAAAATATAGCATCCAGTAGATAGCTAACTTCATACATCAGAGGCATAACTGTAACTATAACTATTGACTACCCTTCCAAACACCCTAACAATAAATAGACTACCAGAATTAAACATGGAACTCTGGTTAAACACTATGAACGAGAGGGCCAAAATTCTCCACTCACATTGTGCTAACCCCATGGCATCCAAATACCTTATACTCAAAAACTCAGCAATGTCCAATAGTGTTAAGTTTAATATTCTGATCGCAGGCTTGGCAAGAGTGATGAAGAATCTGTCCCACATGTGCAACAAAGCTGAAATGGAAAGACACATCCAACACTTCATCAATCACATGCAGTTCTCTGGCTACAACCAAAGAGACAGAATCATAGTATACAAAGGAGTCACGGAAAAATATAAGACCCTCATAGAAATGGACATGAAAGGAATTTTCCTATTGTACAGGAGCAAATCATGGAATAGCTTAGATAGGACTAAACATAAGATAGGTAAAGCCACTTCATGGTACAGCAACCAGAGATACCAGAGTGTCATGTCCCTGGAGGGAAATTAGCTAACCAATGTAGAAAGGCCCTAAGAAAGACCCATCTAAAGATTAAAGTGGTAGAAAAGCCAGGAACTACCATAAAATCTCTGATCAGCAAAACATACCCCTTTAAGGAAACCTACTGTACGAATAAGAAATGTGTTATATATAGAATGAATCCTCAAATAAATTGTAAAACTAGAAATGTAGTCTATAGCATAAGATGTACAGAGGGTACTTGCAGAAACATGACAACGACATACATAGGTAAACACATAAATAAATAAATAAAAACACACACACACACACCCGGATGTAACGCATATATGTGAATGTATATGTACGTGTGTGTGTGTATATGTATGTATGTATATATATGTGTATGTATACGTGTATGTATGTGTATATATATATATATATGTGTGTGTGTGTATATATATATATTATATACATGTGTATGTGTATGTATATATGTATGTGTATGTATGCGTAAGCACATACTTATGCACTGGCCTAAATCTTAACTATACTTTAATTTTCTCATCATTATTTACTTTTACTATTTTAATAACCTCTGTCATTTTTGTGTAATCATTTTATTTACATTATTCTCAAACTCTGGAGCTGGAAATCATTCTGTTATATTAAATAGAATATTAGTCTACCGACTCCTTTTATACAATAAATGTGTTTTTGTATAAATTCTTCTCACTCCACATAATAATGTAATTATCCTCGCCTTTTTTTCCATTCACTGCCAGAGAACATCTTCACGAACCAAAGTATCGTCTTCCTGTTTTCTTTTGGTTGTAACGTTTTTCGAAATATTTACTTCTGCGTCCACAGATTGATTTTTTTTAGTTTCAGAAGATCCCGTTAAGGGTGAAAGCAGCGATTCTTTGCTTAAAATTTAATCTGTTCTTAAAATAAATATATATAAAAGTTATGCATGTATATATACATATATATATACATTCAAATCTGATCTGTTTCACACAGACATTTGCAATAGTTCTGAAATTCATTTAAAATATTTTATTGAACATTTTCAATAGTATTGTATCATATTTGGATGAATTAAAACTTTGGATACCCAACCAAGTGAAACCACCCTGGGTCCTGTAATACTAGGCTGTTTTGTTTATTTTAAAATGGTTATATTTATTGAAAAAAATTTCCTTCATAATTTTATGTAAAATCTTTCATCAAGCTATGCTCCAAATGCGAACTTAATAGTGAGAAAGTTAGTTACATCATTAAATCAATCAAAATTCTTGAATATTTTCAAAATTATTTGAAAATCGTAGGTAGTGTCTTACATTAGAAAGATGTTGATGAAAGGGTTAAGAATTTGTGTCATAGAACACATGTTTGTTTGATCAATGATTGATGTGATTATTAGTTGGTGATGTGTAATTGATGTGAAGAAAGCAATTTCACCAACGCATTGGTATAGAGCAGTGATTCCCAAAGTGGGCACTCACCCCACAGAGGAGCAATTTTAATATTCAAGGGGGGCAATTTGAAAATGATGTTAATGAGAGCAAACTTCAGGTGTTACTTTTACACCAAAGCAACTTTGGAACAAATTATGGTCAGAAACTCCTGTCTCACCTCCACCACATGTTACTGTACATCTGGCATCACCCATATGCCAATTGGTAGTTGATTATCGCTGTTTTAATATCAAAGTGGGGCATACAAATGTTTGAGTTGTTGAGGTGGGGCACAAACGGTTGGGAACTACTGATATAGACCAACAAGGAAACAAGACTGTTAATTATATATATTTATTTCATGGAATTCAACAAATCCCTGTGACAAAACAAAATTACTCAACAGGAATATACAAAACTGTGAAATGACATTAAGTGTTATCATCAACATGATCATCATCGTTTAACATCCATTTTCAATGCTTGCATGGGTTAGACAGGTTGTCTGATTGTGAGTCAAGTCGGGTCCAGAGACACGTCTTGCTCATGAATCTGTATTCTGGTTTGCTTTCTACAGCTGGATGCTCCTTCTAATACCAACCACATTATAGTGTGGACCGGGTGCTTTTTGTCATGTCACCAACTCAACCATCTTACAATGTGAACAGGGGGTGCTTTTTCTCATGTCACCATCACAATCACCTAACGGGATGGAGTGGCTGCTTTTGTTGTTATGGCATCGGAGGATTCACCGAGAAGGACAGTATTAACAAGATTTATTAGAAACAGACAGATTGTGTGAATATAGAGATGTGATTAAGTAGAGATATCTGGCTTGACCTCTGGTATATTCACTAACCTGCTGGCATGACCCAGCAGTCAGTCTTAATGTTGTCAACTCTGAGAGAACCAGAGCTGTCTGATTTGCCTTTATATAGCCCTAGGTGTTGTCATAGTTATTTTCATTGTAATTGACAAATATGGCATTTGATATGAAAATATGCCAACACACCTCATTTTCATACTGCATCAATAAAAGGATAATTTTGCTATATATATATACATATATGTGTGTGTGTGTGTGTGTGTTTCAATGTCATCACTTTAACGCCCTTTTTTTTTTCATGCATAAGTTGGATGATGATTAAATATATTTATATTCGTATACAGACTCTCACACACACATTTATGTACATCATCATCATCATCATCATCGTTTAACGTCTATCTTCCACACTAGCATGGGTTAGACAAGGAATTGTCCCACTTAAGGCAAGATTGATCAGGTGACCATGTCTCACTCGTATAGGACTGTATCTGGCAGGGTTTCTATGGCTGGATACCCTTCCGAACACCAACCACATTTACAGTGTGGATTGGGAGGCTTTTTACCGTGTCTCCTACACGACTACTTTACAGTGTGGACTGGGAGCCTTTTTACTGTGTCTCCTACACAACCACTTTACAGTGTGGACTGGGAACCTTTTTACCGTGTCTCCTACACAACCACTTTACAGTGTGGACTGGGAGGCTTTTTACCGTGTCTCCTACACGACTACTTTACAGTGTGGACTAGGAGCCTTTTTACCGTGTCTCCTACACGACCACTTTACAGTGTGGACTGGGAGCCTTTTTACCGTGTCTCCAACACGACTACTTTACAGTGTGGACTAGGAGCCTTTTTACCGTGTCTCCTACACGACCACTTTACAGTGTGGACTGGGAGGCTTTTTACCGTGTCTCCTACACGACCACTTTACAGTGTGGACTGGGAGGCTTTTTACCGTGTCTCCTACACAACTACTTTACAGTATGGACTGGAAGCCTTTTTACCGTGTCTCCTACACGACCACTTTAGAGTCTGGACTGGGAGGCTTTTTTCCGTGTTTCCTACACGACCACTTTACAGTGTGGATTGGGAGCCTTTTTACCGTGTCTCCTACACGACCACTTTACAGTGTGGACTGTGTGTTTTTCACAGACACAAATGCATGCACATCTGTTATATGAAAGCAGTTGTACATGTGTAAAATGTCTAGTTTAAAAAAATTATGCTCTTACATGTCTATGGAAAGAAGATGGTAAGAGTGTGTGTGAAAGAGAGAACTAAAAGAGCAATTCATTTAATGAAAAATACTGTTTATCCTGAAACTTTAAATGAGTAAAATATTCCATTTTGTTAGTTTCAGTCATTTGTTAAATTTATTTGATTTATTTTGTTATATTGTATATATTTTTTATGTGTATATATGTATTTATAAATAAACCATTTAAAAAGACGTAGTTATATTTAATACTTGGTGGTTGTTTCAAGTGAAAGGTGCCCAGCAGTAGAAACCATGCCAAATTGAAATGTATGAGCAAGACTCATTCATTTGATCTGTCTAGCCACAGATATCTAACCTATGAAAGCATGGAAAATAGACATAAAACCATGATGTTGATTATAATAAATATATACATATTTTAATCTATAAATATTTTATGATATATATGTTGTATATACAATATGACATTTATTCTTTTGCTCTTTTACTGGTTTCATGGAGTGTAACCATGCTGGAGCATTGCCTTAAAGAGTTTAATTGATCATATTTTACCCCAATATTTATTCACCTAAATAAGCTCACAATGACATGCCATTAGGTTAAATTCTTGTCCTCATAGATGCTCTAATGCTGTGCTGAGGGACAGCAGGGTTAGGGAGGGAGGGAGAGAGAGATGTGGGGGAATCAAAGGAGACAAAAGGAGAAGATTTTTTCAACATTTATTGCACATGTGTATGTCTTGTTAACCCTTTCGTGATTGTATCTCTAAAAAAATGCACTCTATTTCATATAATTAATTCTAAGAGATATACTAAAATTACTTATTATTTCATGATCAAGATAGAAACTTAACATATGATTATTATATGTGGATTGGCAGTATCGGTAGAGTCAGATACCATGCTTTGCAGCATAGAGTTACGGTCCTTTACGGTCTGAGTTCAAATCCCGCTGAGGTTAACTTTTCATCCTTACGGGGTCGATAAAATAAAGCACCAGTAACGTACTGGGATCTATTTAATCGACTTCCCCTCCCCCCAAATTACTGGCCTTGTGCCTATACTAGAAATCATTATATAATATTATGTAAGTTGATTTTTTATTTAAATAGCAATCCATTAAAATGGGTGATTGTGTTTCCTAGAACCAGGGTCAGTTTTGGCTTGGTTGGTATCAAAAGGGTTAACTCTTCATTTACTGTCCATCTCGTTCTCTGATGCCCTTACATCTCTGTATCACGTACCCATTCTTCACCCACTTTCTGTCTATTCACCCTCTTTCCACCTACCCTATTTTTACTTTCACCACCCACACTCTACACATCCCTTCACTCTCTTTCCACCCACACGTTCTCTACCTACCCTCTCTACAGTGGAATCAAACATGTCACCACATGGTTAACCATGGAGCTATGCCTGTGCTCATAGAATATTTTTATGTGAGTTTGTGACATATCAGATACTAGGACGTTTAGTCTCACTGACGAATTAATAAAGAATGGTGGTCTGTGATGATATGTGGTTGAACAGAGTAGTTCATCCCATACCAGTGGGAACCTCGCCCCAAAGGTTAAGAGGACTCTTTAGTTGTGTCAAAGACATGACAACATCCCTAGTGCTGGTGATGCACAAGAAACATACCCAGTACACTCTGTAAAGTAGTTGTTGATAGGAGAGGATACCCAGCCGTAGAAAACTTGCCAAACCAAGTGTTGGGAGGACTCTTCAGTTGTCTCAAAAGCCTGCCAACCTCCATACTGCTGGTGATCTACACAATAAATGCACCCAATATACTCTGTAAAGTGGCTGGTGATAGGAATGACATCCAGCCATAAAAACCCTGCCAAACAAAGGGTCAGGAAAACTCTTCAGCTGTGTCAAAGATAAAATAACCCCCCCCCCCTCCTCCCCTGCCGGTGATGGTGCCATGGACTCGGTAGAGAGCAGGAACATATGTAAGCACATGGTAGAGTGTAGGAATGCATGAAATGCAGACCCTCGGCCCATGTGAAAGGTCTTTAGGTCCACTCTGTGGCAACCTTTGACAGCAAAGGAAATCAGATATTAAATATTAAATTATGATGATAATATCAGCATTGAAAAACAACCCTTGAAATATGTTTGTGTGAATAGTTAAGAAGTTTGTTTTGCAATAAGGTCCCAGGTTTAATCACACATGTCACCTTAAGAAAGTGTCAGCTTCCTTGTAGTAAAATTGGGGAGAAGGACTGTATCAGTGATTGTGAAGGCCAGCCTTGTCATTTGTCTATTGATTTTGCTTAATCATTATGTTAAGAAAACTAATATCTCTGGCATACTCTAACATAATTCAATGGGTGGTTACATTGATGAAACAAGTAGAACAGTTAGTCATGCTGAAGAATCTATTTACTTTTTACATTTAATATAAGATTAGAGCTGTGAATAACATCACTATTACAACTATTTTTATCATCATCATTATCATCACCCCCACCACTACTACCACCAGTGCTGCCACCGCCACCACCACCACCACTATTATCATATACAAATTTGTACCTCTGATAAACTTCTACTGCTGACTGCTACTGCAAGCAGCAGTCTGCTGGAATAGAGTTGTCTCATTGATTGGGTCTTTTAGCATTCATGTGTGAGAGACGGCAGCAGCCAGAACTGTAGAAGCACTATATCTTGTTCTTTTTATTTCTCCCCTGCTCTGTCCGTTCAGTAGAACTAGTGATAGATATGGTGTTTTTAATCTGCTTCGAAGTAATCATGGATATAACTGAAAAGCCTTTCAATTGACAATAAAAATGAATAGCTTTCATAAAGTTGTCATAGAAGCTATCAAGGCACAAAAAGGGTAGGTAGTTTCTTTAAGAAAATCTAGAAATATTGTGCTATTTTATAGTGAAATAAGCTGTGAAGCATGTTGACCGATAGCTATCAAAATAGAAATGTTTTATTATGTTAAAATGACAATATTTAAAATTTAACATAGATTATTATATTGCTTTATTTATATTGCTTGTCTCTTTACTTCTTAAGATATATAATGAAGTATGATATAATGCATACGTTTGTAACCCATGCCCCATATAAATGTGTGTATGTGTTTGCATGTGTATATACGCATATATAGGTGTTATATATATATACACACACATATGTACACACATACATATACACATACATACATACTTATATACATACATACATAGACACACACATACATACGCACACACACATACATACATACACCCATACTTATATACATACACAGACACAATCACACACATACATACATATATACAAACATATATACACACATACATACATAGACACAAACACACATACATACATACATACACACACACATACATACATACACACTCATACATACACATTCATACATACACACATACACACACACATACATACATTCACACTTACACACACACATACACATGTACATACATACATACATACATATATATATACACACACACACATACACTCATGCATACATGCATTCATTCATACATACATTGATACATATATACATACAGACAGACAGAGAGTAGAGATTACTTCGAAAATCGACCCTTATAGTCCTAAATGTTTACATATGTAATTTGCTATGTATGTATATTAATTTATCTTTTATCGATTTTTAGTTCTGAAGATTTGACTGAACAGGAAACTGAGGTGAGCTTTCTTATAATCTTTCTTTAATACTTTATAACTGTAATTCAGTTTATTTAATTCAATTATATAAATTCAATATTCTATATTTATTGATTTTTGTTCAATTTATTGTCAAGTTTTTAAAAATGTCTTTATAAACTAGAAACTAGAAACAGCAGTTACTTATTCTATGGGTGGAATAAATAAAATAAAATGCGTTATTCAATGTGGTATTAGAGTTTTCTAAATTGTTGATTATCTTCTCTACATACCATACTTTAAATCACATAAGCTTCCTAAAGAAATCATATTGTTATTTTTAAGTTTGACCTAAATTTAAAAGATGTGTTCTGTTGTAAGAATTACAGTCACACTTACTTAGAAATGTGGATATTATTATAAAGCCTAGTTTAATTTGAACAAAAGTCATCTATTACATCTATTAATTACTGTGTGTGCGCACACACACACACACACATATACTCACATACACACACGTGTTTGTATGAATATATATATATATAGACTACGACTGTCATACACAATCAAGTATGATTTGGTGGTATGCTGGTAGGTATGTGCCATGCTTTCACTCAGGGTTTTAGCACTCATGAGCAGTTTTATATAATTGTAAGCAAACACAGAGCCTTTCTTGATCCTCCCTTCCTTGATCCAGCAGAATATTAGGGGTGTGACAGCTGGAGGGAGAGAGAGCTGCTACTTCCTTTATTGATGTCAAATGGATTAAAGGCAATGTGTATCTCAGAAGAATTGGAACCCAGAGTACAGAGAACTGGAACAAATATCTAAAGCTCTAATGACTCTGTCAAATCGACTACACTGTGTGTATGTGCGTGCGTGTGTGTGTGTAAAAATATTTACATAATAGGCACAGGCATTACTGTGTGGTTAAGGAGTTTGCTTTGCAATCACAAGGTTTCGGGTTCAATCCCAAAGCATGGTGCCCTGGGCAATTGTCTGCTATAACTTCTGGTTGATCACTATTTTGTGAGGGAAATTTGTTAGACGGAGAATATGCAGAAATGCATTATATGCATACATATATGTGTGTGTGTGAGCGCGTCATATTATATTATATCATGTTATGTTATGTTATATTATTATATATCATGTTATGTTATATTATTATATATTATGTGGTGGATTGGCAGTATCGGTAGAGGATCGGACGCCATGCTTTGCAGCAAAGAGTTACTGCCCTTTATGGTCTGAGTTCAAATCCCGCCAAGGTTAACTTTGCCTTTAATCCTTACAGGGTTGATAAAATAAAGTACCAGTAATACACTGGGATAATTGCTGGCCTTGTGCCAAAAGTAGAAACAATTATTATATATTATGTTATGTTATATTATATTATATATTATATTAGTATATGTTATATTATATTAGTATATGTTATATTATATTATATTATTATATAATATATTATTGAATATTATATTATACTATTGTACCAGGAAGAGGCACCACTGATGCCCTCTTCCTTGGGAGGCAGTTACAGGAAAAGTACCTAGCTAAAAGTAAGCCACTCTACCTGGCATTCGTCGATCTCGAGAAAGCCTTTGACAGAGTTCCACGTGCTATAATCTGGTGGGCTCTTAGAAAACAAGGACTAGATGAATGGCTTGTGAAAGCTGTACAAGCCATGTATAGGGGAGCAGTCAGCAAAGTTAGGATTAGCAATGAGTATAGCGAGGAATTTAGCGTACAGGTTGGTGTCCACCAGGGCTCTGTTCTTAGCCCTCTCCTGTTCATCGTAGTCCTGCAGGCAATAACAGAAGAGTTTAAGACCGGATGCCCATGGGAACTCCTGTATGCTGATGACCTCGCACTTATAGCTGAATCTATGGTAGAACTAGAGAAGAAATTCCAAACTTGGAAGCAGGGACTAGAAAGAAAGGGTTTCAAAGTCAACATGACAAAGAATAAGGTCCTTGTAAGTAGACGAGAAAACAGACCCCAGATCCCCTCAGGGAAATGGCCTTGCTCAGTATGTAGGAAAGGTGTAGGTGGGAACTCCATTCTCTGCCCCAAATACAAACAATGGGTACACAAGAGATGTAGCGGGATCTCAGGAAGCTTAATTAAGAATGTAGGCTTCACATGTAGCAGCTGTGCTGGGACAGCAAGCAGCAAACAGCCACAGGAAACAAGTACCACCAATCTCTGGGAGGGCTCTGTAGAAACAGTAGACAGCTTCTGCTACCTAGGTGACCGAATTAGCAGCGGAGGTGGGTGTTCAGAAAGTACAATAACTAGGGTAAGAACGGGATGGAAGAAGTTTAGGGAACTACTACCACTGCTAGCTGCAAAAGGGTTCTCCCTCAAAATGAAAGGCAGACTGCGTGTATCCGAACAGCAATGTTACATGGTAGTGAGACCTGGGCGCTGAAGGTGGAAGACTGACATAGATTAGAAAGAAACAAAGCCTGCATGCTCCGATGGATGTGTAATAGTAATATACGCGAACGGCAAAGCATAAATGAATTGAGAGAGAAACTGAGCATAAGAGGAATCAAATGCTGTGTGCAGGAGAGGTGGTTATGTTGGTATGGACATGTGATGCGTATGAAGGATGACAGTTGCATAAAAAAGTGCAGTGCACTAGAAGTCAATGGAAACCGCGGAGTGGGGAGACCTAAGAAGACCTGGGATGAGGTGATAAAAGCCGACCTTACCCAATTACACCTCTCAAAGGCGATGTCACACGACCGTGACCTCTGGCGTCACGCAGTAATACAGAGTACACGACCTCCCATGGGTACAAGCTGAAGCATATAGACAATATGCCCCCACACCCTCCCACTGCAAAGTGGTCGTGGAGGTGCCACGGCAAAAAAGCACCCAGCCCACACTGTAAAGTGGACGTGTAGGCGCCACGGAAAAAAGCACCCAGCACTCACTGTAAATGAGGTAGGTGTTAGGAAGGGCATCAAGCCAAAATCAGTTCCTGTATGAGCAAGGCATGATCAGCCGACCAGACACTGCCCTCAACAGGACAACCTGTCTAACCCATGCTAGCATGGAAGAACGGACGTAAAACAGTGATGATGATGATGGTGATGACTATATTATCATATATCATATCATCATCATCATCATCATCATCATCATCATCATTTTATGTCCGCTTTTCCCTGTTTGCAAGGGTGGGACGGGTCCTCTTCAGCATAGCATCTCTCCATTCATCACGGTCCTTCCGCATCTCCTCTGTGAGCTTCAGTGATCTGAGGTCAACTCTCACCACCTCCGCCCATGATCTTCGTGGTCTTCCTCTACTGCGTCTTCCTTCTACTGGGATTTCTTAGCACTTCTTTACCCAGCGGTCATCTTCCATGCACATCACATGTCCATACCAACGCAGTCTTCTCTCCCGCACACTACAACTTATCCCTCTTAAACACAGCTTCTCTCTCAACACATCCATGCTTGGTCGTTCACGTACATTGACATTGCACATCCAGCGGAGCATGCTTGCTTCATTTCTCTCCAGCCGTCGCATATCCTCCGCAATTGCTGCCCATGTTTCACTACCATGCAGCATCGGGCATCTCACACAGGCATCATATAACCAGCCTTTCGTTCGTAGGGAGAAACCCTTCTTTGTCAACAGAGGAAGCAGCTCCCTAAACTTCTTCCAACCCATCCTTATTATATTATATTCCCGCCGAGGTTAACTTTGCCTTTCATCCTTACGGGGTCGATAAAATAAAGTACCAGTAATACACTGTGTAATTGCTGGCCTTGTGCCAGAAGTAGAAACAATTATATTTTATTTTATTTTCTGTGTTTAAACATCTAGAATGATATGAAAATATATTTTGACTGATAGGATAAAAAATTTTTTATATTTATCAGATATGTTGCATTTATGGAAATTGCTTTCCATAAAGTTTTATCATAATTTAGTGAAATAGCTTTTATTTGTCTGGTTTATATTGACGTCAATATTTGCCGCCTTTAAGGACAATAAAATACCAGTCAATCTACTGGATCCGTTGAAAGTAGTTCCTTAGTATGGCTGCAGTCCAGTGACTGAAACCACTTAAAGAATCATCATCATCATCATCACCGTCCATTTTTCCATGCTAGGATGGGTTAGATGAGTTGTCCTGTTGTGAGGAATGCCAGGTCAAATGACTATGTCTTGCTCATTCAGAACTGGTTTCTACAGCTGGATGCCCTTCCTAACACCAGCCACGTTTACAGTGAGTACTGGGTGCTTTTTGCTATGACACATACACGATCACTTTACATTGTGGACTGATTGCTATTTATCGTGACACCTACATGACCACCTTACAGTGTGGGCTGGGCACTTTTTGCTATGTCACCATCACAACCTCTTTACAGTGTAGACAGGGTTCTTTTTGTTGTGTCACCATAATGACCACTTTACAGTGTAGACTGGGTGCTTTTTGTTGTGTCGCCATCACAACCACTTTACAGTGTGAACTGGAGGATAATTATAATAATAAATATAAGAATATGTGTTTATCAGTTTGTTAAGATTATGAATTTATCAAAACTGAAATTAAGCATGGATTATTTCATTTTATGAATAATGGATCACTAAGAATTTTATATGCTTTGAAAAGAATTACTTAATGCATCTGGTACAGTAATGTTATTAAAGTAATTAAATGATTACCATCATCATCATCATTTAACATTCATTGTTCCTGCTAGCAAGGGTTGGATGCATCTTCATAGACCAAGTCAGTATTCAAGTGGGACAACAAATATCTCAGATGGGCTTGGTGGTGGTGGTGGTGGAGAGGGACATCTCGCTTACATACAATTGCGTGCTCTACTGAATGCGGCACCTGCATTAAGAAGGATAAGCTGAAGGGTCCTCCCAACCCTTTGTTTAGCAGCTTTTCTCCAGCTGGATGTCCTTCTTACCACCAACCACTTTACAGGGTGTACTGAAGGATCACCAACACTAGGGATGTTGTCATGTATGTCTTTCACACAACTGAAAAGTCCTCATGACCCTTTGTTTGGCAAGCTTTCTACAGCTAAATGCCATTCCTATCACCAGCCACTTTACAATATGTACTGGTGTGTTTATCATGGAGATCAATACTAGTGAATTTGTCATTCTATTAACACAACTGAAAGTAGCTACTAAGGAGTGATGATGAAAGTAGCTACTAAGGAGTGACAGGGTATGGTGATGGTGAGGCAACTACTGGAGTGGGATTAGGGCACAGGTAATATTTTATGCTGGTAGGCTGGTCTTCTCCATTACAGCATGTTGCCAATTCTTGTGGTCGTTTGTCATTTCTGTTGTGAGCTTCAGATTTTTTAGGCTGGTCTTCACTACCTCACCCCAAGTCTTCCTAGGTTTGACTCTTACATGGGTCTCAACCACTGAGATTCTCTGCACTTATTTATACAGCTGTCATTTTCCATACACATCACATGTTCATACCAACACAGTTTTCTCTCTCTCTCTCTCTTGCACACAACATCCAATTCCTCAGTTCGTTTATGCTACATCATTCATGTATGTTAACATTACACATCCATCAGGGCATATTCACTTCATTTCTTTCTAGTCTTTGCAAGTTTTCTGCTATTAAAGCCCAGATTAGGTCACCTAGGTAACAAAAGCTATCAACAACTTCTAATGAGCCTCCCTGGCAACTAAGGGAATCTATTTCATATGTACTATTGTTTACTTTTCCTGTGCATCTGCTGCATACAAAGTCTATTTTCTTCTTTAACTTGGCTGTAATCCCACTATATCTCTTGTGCATCAATAGCTTACACTGTGTGCACCGATATATCATTCAAGGCCACTTCCCTCATGTTATCAGCTTCTTGTCCTTCTTATTTAAGAATTTAGTCTTTACTAAGTTTATTTTTAGATCGTTTGACTCTAGGTTTTTCTTGCATGCTTGGAATTTTGCCACTATCTCTCTAATGGTCATCATGCCAGCACATACTAATTACAAAATATATGGAATAGAATTTTTTTTAATGTATTCTTTTGTAAATATCATCATCTCAATTGTATGTCTGCTTTCCATGCTGGCATGGGTTGAATGAATCTTTATGGTTTTAGTCTAGACAGATTGGAGGATCATGTTCTAGTATGTTTCATTTTTTTTACTTGATTTCTCCGTCTGGATGCCTTTCTTAATACTAATCACTTTAGAGAGTGTGCTGTTTGCATTTTATTGTGACACCAGCACTAGTGAACTTGTCTTGACACAGTTGATGAGTCCTCTCTATCCTTTTTTTTAGCATGGTCTCTATGGCTATTATGTCCTCAGCTGAGCTAGAAGGTACATTTTATGATAGCATCAACATTAGTAGAGTGGCCTTGTCTCTCACAAGACTCAAGAGTAATGACCACCCTACAGATGTTTCCTTGTGTACTGCAAGACTCAAGTGTCCTTACTGCCATTCATTCTCTCTGTTCATTCAAAGTAATATAACTAAAAGGGTGAATAGAAGAGAGGGATTATGATGGGAGAAACAATGATTGTAATTAGAGGTTGACGGAGGGGAGAGTGTTGGAAGGAATAATAGAACAGAGACAATAATGGCAGGGAGTAAGAATATATTGGGAGAAACAGTGTAGACAGTTGAGTAATGGAAGGGAGTAAGAATATATTGGGAGAAACAGTGTAGACAGTTGAGTAATGGAAGGGAGTAAGAATATATTGGGAGAAACAGTGTAGACAGTTGAGTAATGGAAGGGAGTAAGAATATATTGGGAGAAACAGTGTAGACAGTTGAGTAATGGAAGGGAGTTAGTACTGGATAGAGTAATGGGAACTACATGTTTCCTGGTGAGAGAGACAGGGACGGTGTGAGAGAGCATGAGTGATAGATATCAATAAGAAATAGTGACATTGAAGAGAGCGGGTGATGGCTAGAGTACAAAAATGGTGATGTCAGATAAGATAATGAGGTAAAGAGATGTAGACTGATAAGGGTGGAAGAATGTGTACAGAAAGAACGAATGACATTACTCATTACATCAGTTGCATGGTCCAATAAATAGGAGAATGGATGAGCATCAGAGAGATGAGATGGTTAGATAGATCCAATGTCACTCCTACTTAGTAGTATGTTATAGTAAATATGAGAGAGGTGGGGGGATGGAGAGTAATATATGGAAGGGAATCAAAAAGGTGGCGTGGCAGTTTATGGAAGCTTGAGAGGGAGATATTGGGTAGGAAACCGAAATGTAGATATACTTCCCAGCCTCCATCACTACCACTATTTTAGCATTTATTTTGCCATGCTTGCACAGATGGGTAAATTTTCTTCAGTGCTACATCTTACCAATCATCATAGTCCTATGTCATCTCATTCTTTAGACTCAGTTTCCTGAGAATAATCCTCACCATTTCAGCCCATGTCTTGGGTTTACATTTTTGTACAGCTGTCATTCTCTTTACACAATACAGCTCATATCAGTGCAGTTTTCTGCTTTGTACACTACATTTTTCTCTCAGCTCATTTGTGCTTCATTGTTCATGTATAGTGCACATCCAGTGAGGCATGTTCACTTCATATTTTCTAGTCTTTGCTAATAGTTTGGATTCAATGCACACCTCTTTAAGTATAGTAACTAATGTTTTATGCTTTTTGATAAAACATAATCATATCATTAATAAAATAAATGCTAGTGATGTTGATCACATCGTTATGAAGCTTCACATTAGCAGAAAATAGGAATTTGGGATGTATATGCTTTTCCATCAATTGTTGCAGCATGTATAAAACAACATCATACTTTTTCAATCATCATCAAAATGATTTGATGTCTTGAATCCTGAGAGAACCTGACATGCTCCATAAAGGACATTTTTTGCAAAAGAAAAAGTACAGTTAGTTGAATCAATCACTATACATTACTGATTTTGAATCTATCCACCTTAGATTGATGGAGTTTTATTAAGATTTGAACATATATCAGTAATTTCAATTAAAAACCACGTAGTGGTTGTAATTGAAACTTGGCTAAATATAGGAATATTGAATTCTGTCTTGTTTTTTGATCTGCTAACTGTTCAATAAATAGCAATAAAATAAATGCCATACTAATTACTGGAGTTAGCATAAATTAAAACCATTGAAGGCAGTGCCCCAGCATGATCGCAGTCAAGGGACTGAAACTAGCAAAAGAATGAATTAATATTCTAGTGATCAGAATATCTGACATTTGATTTTTAATATCCAATTTAAAAGACATTGATGTTTCCAATTTTAAGTGCTTTACCATAGCAGATTCAATTTTGCAGCCAATTATAACCCTAAGCTTCATGTCACAATAACTGACTATATTTGTTGGTTTTGAATTTATGATATACAAAATGGTATCAGGAAATTCACAGACTAAGCCTAAAAAGATGTACACCTGACCATCAACAAATAATGTATTTTGTGTATTATAGGTAAAATTTCGTTTTAACGAATACCATTATAACGAATGGTTCAGTATAATGACATTTTTTTCAATCCCCAAGGTAGTAACAATCAAACACTCGATTTGTTCTGGTCGATCTTGTTATAAAGAATTTTTCGTTACAATGAACTTTTTTTATACCTGTGAATTTCATTATAACGGAATTTCACTGTATTTGGGCACCTTTTCTTTGGGAATGTATATATCAATCCCAGTATATCTTTTATATCTCAAAAGCACTGCTTAAGTTATCTTTCAGATAGCCATCCAATACTGTCTGCAATTCCAATTTTACTATCTCAAAGCGGTTCGCCTTAAATTTTAATTTCCTTTTGAGAAATACAGCATGTTTATTAAATAATTAAGAAACTGTTGATATGCAAAGTGACAACATTTTTTGAAGAAAATCAATAGTTTGTCATCTCTAATTTGATTTCACTAAGAACTAGATAGAAATCAGTGAGGCATTAACAGCAAGATTATAGAGGAGGAGTGTGGGTAGTAGATAGAGTGACATGAGAACCTTAATAACAACCAGAGCAACAGTACAACAGGAAGAAATAAGGGATCTTCTTTTTCTTCTTCTCCTTCTCCTCCTCCTTCTTCTTCTTCTTCTTCTTCTTAGGAAGGTCATGGGGACAGAGTCCTCAAACACTCCTTCCAGTGGGTCCTGTCAAAAGAAATTGTTTCCAAATTATCCAAGCTCATGGATGCTATCCAACCATCTTACTCAAGGTCTACTCCTGGGTCTCCTGTCAGTTGGTTTTGCTCATAAAATCTGTCCAGCAATTCTAACATCATGTCCATTGTGTTGGAGCTGTGATCTCTCAATTTGGAGAAGTAGTGGCTCTACCTGTAGTGACTCTCTGATCTCCGAGCTATGCACTCTATCCTCAATTCAGGTGTACTCATTTCATTAACAATCTACATCATACCCCAGGAAGAGTTTTATTTACATTCTTCAATGGCTTTTCATTTTGAAAACTACATCCTTAAAAAAGAATCTTGCTTTAGCTGTCTAGTTGGTTATACTCAAACATTAAATTGATTCAAATAGTTTCTCTTTCTGTTAACTCCTTCAATTATATTCAAATTCCTAATCTGTTGTTACATGTTCATACCATCTCATTCGTTTGAGATGTTTGGTGGAGCTGGACTGCTGACAGTGAAGTTCTTGTCATCATTAGTGGCTTACATTATCAAGGTGTCAGGTGATATCTGTAAGGGTGCCTGGTTTTTTCAATACCTTAGCCTCACCACCACCCACAGTAATACTGTGAATGTGTTGGCTTCCCTCAAAAATCCCCGTTGACCCTTGAGGTCTGTGGCTGATTGTCACACTTGGTGGTCAATTGATGGTCTTTTTGTGTTTCTTTTTTTCTCTTACTTTGATCATATATTTTTGTGCATTATATTTGTGAGATTCCTAGCAATAATTAATTGTATTTATTATCGGTGGATTGGCAGTATCGGTAGAGGTTCGGACGCCATGCTTTGACGCATAGAGTTACGGCCCTTGCCATTCAGAGTTCAAATCCCGCCGAGGTTAACTTTGCCATTCATCCTTACGGGGTCGATAAAATAAAGTACCAGTAATGTACTGGGTAATTTCTGGCCTTGTGCCAATAGTAGAAACAATTATGTTTATATTTCATTCTGTAAAAATTAGAAACAATTTATAATGTTATTTAATTTATATGAATAAAATAAAATTAATCTCATTTCTTTTTAAAATATCTTACCACCCTATTCATATTCACCTTATACACAATTTCCTCAATATTACATGTTATTGGATCCATTTTAGTATTAAAAAACTCAACTATACTAATGCCAACTGCTTAAGTGTAACATTCTTTACTCTTTAGAATAGTAATTTTGCTTAGGAAAAAAAACCATTATTTTTCAGTGCTTTGATATATCAAAATTATTTTCCAGATTTTGGAGTTATCTATGTATTATCTAAGATTAAAAGATAGCAAGAAGAAAATATTTTAAATCTTTTTTTTTTCATTTCTTTCACTTTAGTTTGCTGATTTCTACAAAATCCTACAAAAAGAAATGTGTTCAGTGTAGTAAGAAAGTAGCTGTACAACGAATAACAATTTGTTAAAAATTGACTTTCCCCTCCACCAAAATTGCTGGCCTTGTGCCTAAATCAGAAACTATTATATATCTGTACCAATACAGTTTTCTCCTTTGCACATAATATCTGATTTCTCTTATACACAGTTTTTTCTATCAACTTCTCAGTGCTCCATCATTTATATCAGGCATGGTCAACCTTTTTTGAGAAGCGGGCCATATGAGATATGGCTCATCATCAGGTGAGCCGCAAGCGCCAATTTACATTCGTGCCCACATTTAAAAAAAAGGCGGTAACTCAGGTTGTTTTGATTTGTTTCTTCAGAATTCGTACACGTTGTTTTCCTCAATCGTAAAAATGATAGAAAGATAAATTACGACTGAAAAGTTTGGGTAAAAAAGTCAGAAAGATTTCACTTAGCTGACTTAAGCGGGCCATTCAGAAAGCTTAGCGGGCCGCAGGTTGCCCATGACTGATTTATACACTCTAACTTTACATAAATGCTGGCTGGTTCTGTAATGTTACAGTAACAGAAAAACGGAAAGGAACATTTATCTTCAATGCGTGATTTAAAATTGATGTTCCAAACCCATATCCCTATTTTTTCTATATTTACTAAAATAAATTTTTATTTTTATTTTGTTTGTTTTTATGATACTTAATTTCTATTTCTCTTAAGATTTTGAAAGAAAATCTTAAAAAGTTATTCCTTTGAATTGTAATACTTTAATTTTTTTTAATAGTAAAATAAAACTATTTAACTTTACTTTTAATCTTTTTTTTTTATTTTCAGAACAAATTTCTTAGTTTGTTATTAGCTTTTAAAACAGATAAACAAACACTTAATCAACGCTTACAAATACAAAAGAATTCCAGGGATTTAGCTGAAGAAAATGTAGAAAAAGAACTAAGGTGCTTAAGAGAAGCATCTGAGGTATGTTGATGTTTCTTCTTCTTCTTCTTCTTCTTCTTCTTCTTCTTCTTCTTCTTCTTCTTCTTCTTCTTCTTCTTCTCCTTCTCCTTCTCCTTCTTTTTCTATTTTTTTTTCTTCAGTTGATTGCTATTTGGCTCTTGTATGTATTCATTCCCTAATTTCATTAAGAAACATCTAAATTCAATGTTCAATGAGATATCAATGAAAACAAAACCTTGTCTAACACCTTTCTACAATCTCAATTCTTCCTTAAAAACATTATTGATCCCGATATTATTTCTAATCCCATGAACTATTTATCTCACCTGGTTGTCATTTTTTTCCCTATAGTTTTGTTTCCATTGTTTTATAATAAACTATTTAAAGGTTAGTCTGAATATGTCACTAAAAAGAGTCCAACTGTATTGTTGTCTCCATATTAACTCTTACCATCTTACAACAATTTCAGAGAAAATCCCTAAAAACAGTTTGTTAATTCAAATGTTTATAGTATCTTTACTAGTGCATAGATCTTTGTGAAAGTTTATAATGTCAGACTAATGGTTTTTCTATTTAATGTGATGTAGTCAATTATACTAAAAAATAATGCTTCATATACACTGTTGTTTATTTATTACATAAATATTTATTACATATGACAAAAGTGAGCGCCCAGTCGACACTGTAAAGTCGTTGTGTAGGTGTCTTGACAAAAAGCACCCAGGCCATGATGTAAAGTGGTTGTGTAGGCGACACAGCAAAAAGCACCCACCACACACTGTAAATGTGGTTGGCATTAGGAAGGGCATCCAGATGCCAAAATCTGTTCGGTGTGAGCGAATTACGGTCCCCCGACCTGATTCCTCACAAAGGGACAGCCCGTCCTACCCATGCTAGCGTGGAAGATGAAAATTAAACGACAATGATGATGATAATAAATACTGATATATCTTACATTAGAAATTTCAGTACTGTTTTGTACTTTTGCAGAATGATATATTGCTGCATTTTCCTGCAGTAAAGGACTTAAAAAGTTAAATACTCTCTGGTCTCGAATAATCATCCCCCTCCACATATTAATTTTTTGGATTTTTTCCAACCCCCTACTCTTTTTTCCAACCCCATCTCTTATCAAAGTTTGCTAATTTCCAGCGGAATTTTAATTCAAGTGGTGGCATTCCTGTTATAATTAATTTTCTGTTGACATTAAAAAACATCATACATGGCAAAAAAAACAAAACATTACAAAAAATCCCATATGTTATAAAATAAATAGAATGTGTTCGAGTCTCAATATGTAAACTAAATTACTAATTCGGTTATTTTTAAAAATTCAACAGACAACCTAGAAAAATTACTAATTCTCTCTTCCCTATTATTTGGGACCTGATAGTAGCCAAATTTTAATTAGATGAAACCAAATTTTAAATTTCTGACTGTTAAATAATGTGTTTAAGTTTTCTAAATATTGTCACTGATACTGCCAATCCACCGCCATATTTTTAAAAATCGTGGCGTAGCCAATCCATCAGCGTTTTATGGCCTAAGGAGTAAAATTGTGTGAGAAACTTGATACAACATAGAGGATCTCCTATGTTAACAAAACTAAGCCAAAGCTACTACTAAGCAGTATATAACATTGAGTCAATTACCTGACAGAATGGTGGCCTATTTTTTATCAATGCTCTGGGTGGAACAAGTAGAATCTTCTTGATAAACCTATTGTCTAAAATTTAACAAGACCAAAAATAGCTTTAGTGGTTGCTCCATTTAGAATTGCTACCATACTTTTACCTGGAGGTCAGACAACTCATTGTGCTTTCAAATTGAATGTAGGCCTGTTTCAATGAAATGTCCATGTATCATATAAAGAAGGACTCAGGAGCTGCCCAAGTATTGCAAAGATGTGTGGCAATTTTGGGGGATAAATGCACAATGGCACACAGACATGCATTGGAGACCTCTGACAGTACACTGTAAGATATCTGGATCAGCACAACAATCACTGTCATTTTATCAGGGGTCTTCCCACAAACTTTACCTGTGATTTCAAGTTGAAGCTTGCCTAAAATCGTCAACCTTATGGCCACATATCACCAAACTCAATTTAAGAACCAGCATGCAGGCGCAACTTCACGGTGTCAACATTTATGCAGAGTTTACTTGAAAGCTTTTGAAATCTCGTCAAGGCGAAGGATGTTTTGATCCTTCATCATTTTGTACTGTTGTGGAAAGCGTTGATAGCTTAATTAATCAAGTGTTCCCTAATTTCAAAATTCACCATTCCAACGAGGAGTGACTGTGTGAAAGAGCAACCCTTGAAATACCAACATTATTTTTGTTTCCACCAATGCCATTGTTGAAAGTATGCTAACAATATTTTAACCCTTGTTGCCTGAAATATCATCCATGACTTCCATTCCATTAACACTTTAGCATTCCCATTACTCTATTATATTTTCACAGTAAAGGCTTTACCTCACATAATATCGAATCTATGAGATTTTGATATTATTTATTTTGAAAACAATACATTAACATCAGTATGAGCAGCCAGTTTGAACAGAAAGATGTGAGAGATCTCTGGCTAGATATGGCTGGTTTAAATGCTAAAGAGTTAAAGCTGTAAAACTATAAAAATATCTTTGCTGAATCTTTACACCATTAGGATCTGACATGCTCTTCATAACTAGCCAATGAGCATCTTATTAGAATGCATAAACAGATGAAGCTTGTATAGACTTTGAATAAAATCAATGAAAGATATAGCTTCTAGAAAACATTCAACTGTACAATTACCAAAAGAATGAAAATTGTGTTGAACACCAGATGTAGTCTTTGCAAGCTTTTGCTTTTGTTTATATACTTTAATACAGTTGATAATTCAAAAGGCTTAGAACTGGAAGTACATCAGATTTCAGAATGATTGTACATTTGCATCTATAAATATGCCGGCTTGGAGATAGGATATAAGTCTGAACATATTATTGATTTGCATATCATAATACAGCTTATACTGTGAAGATAGTATGTATAATTTTGGGACTAGTCCAGTTTCGCACAACATGTATGTAACAGATTCATTATAAGAACATTTTATTATCATCATCATAACCATTTTTGACGTTTGCTGATACACCTTTTTTCCCATTCAACGGGTTTGGGTTGGACTGTTTTCTGTAGTTAAAAATATGGTGAAAGCAGAAATTCATTGCTTAAACTTTTAATCTGTACTAATAATAAATATTTGCTCTACAGGTTTATATATATATACAACACTTATCGAGTCCTCTTTGGATTTTGGTCTCTGTATTTATTATTACTTGTAAAGTGATCGTATAGGAGACACGGTAAAAAAGCTCCCAGTCCACACTGTAAAAGTGGTTGGTATTAGGAAGGGCATCCAGCCATAGAAAACCTGCCAGAGACACTTTCGTACAAGCGAGACATGGTCCCCCGATCAATCCTGCATCAAATGGAACAAAACCGTCTAACCCATGCTAACGTGGAAGATGGACATTAGACGACGATGATGATAATATACATATATATATATATATATATATTTCATTTCATTTCATTTTACGTCCGCTTTTTCCCTGCTTGCAAGGGGGGGACGGGAACTGATTCTGGCTTGATTTCTACAGCTGGATGCCCTTCCTAACACCAACCTCATTTACAGTGAGTGCTGGGTACTTTTTTCCATGGCACCTCCACGACCACTTTGCAGTGGAATGATATGGACCCCAGTCCCTATCATCTCATTTCTACAGCTGAGTAAACTGGAGCAATGTGAAATAAAGTGTCTTGCTCAAGGAAACAACACATCACCCGGTCTGAGAATTGAACTCACAACCTTTCGATTGCAAGGCCAATGCTCTAACCACTAAGCCATGTGCCTCCTTATATTATATATAGATTTCATCAACGTGATCGTTATCAACAACATTTTCTTTTAAAATATATCTGTGCAAAGTTTCATTTTTTTTTAATATGAATTATTAAGAAAGTCCAGGATTAGCTTATTTTAATAATATCCAATATCCTCAATTTAGTGAACCTTGTAGCAATAACATGTATCATTGTCTCATCAAGTGCATGTGTGCGTTGATGAACTGGCTGGCTGTTCCTGGTTAGGGCGATCTACTGCCAGAACAGAACTGACACCAGTTCTATAGACC
Source organism: Eledone cirrhosa (assembly GCA_964016885.1). Lineage (NCBI taxonomy): Eukaryota > Metazoa > Mollusca > Cephalopoda > Octopoda > Eledonidae > Eledone > Eledone cirrhosa. The sequence goes on from OZ024745.1 coordinate 117,509,307, forward strand.
AGTTGTCATTCTACCCCTCTACGATTATTCTATCTCAAGTTGACTAGGCAAATACACTTGGATGTGCACATAGATGTACACATAGATATAAACACTCCCTAATCCAGATATCTATACACACAATCACTCCTTGTGAAAGGAATGAACTGTGAATTGTAAACATTTTCAACACTGTCTCCGTATACAGGGAAACATAGAAATTATTATCATGCCTGTATTTCAGATGTTATTATGTCCTTAGCAGAGAATAACTACCTCTTTGATTCCATGAACAGAGAAATATTGCTATATATATGTCACAACAAAAAGCACCTAATACACACTGTAAATGTGGTTGGCATTAGGAAGGGTATCTAACCATAGAAACCAAGCCAAAATCAGTTCTGTATGAGCAAGACATGGTCATCTGACCTGGCTTGTCTCACAACAGGACAACTCGTCTAACCCATGCTAGTGTTGAAAAATGGACGTTAAAGGGTGATGATGATGATGTTATTTCAGATTCAAGAAAATTTGAAATGCAACCATAAGACAAATCTATGTTTTTCTGTGTATAGAAAAATAGTTGAAAGTTCACTCTTTTTACAGCTAAAGCTTCTAAAAAGTGTTAGTTATATCTGCCTTAAGTTGACCATAAACCTTCAAATATATGCTGTTTTCTTGCATAACTATTTATATATTTCATTTGTATTCTCTATAATTAAATAATTATGTAATTAGTGTGTAAGCCGATCTGATTAATTTATACTTTTTAAAGATAGCTAGTCATTACTAAAGTGCTGAATTCTATTGTTTTAAATGTTATTCTTGAAGCTGTTTTCCTCATTAGGTTACCATTATCTGGTTATGCTTTTTTTTTTTTTTTTTTTACATATATAAAATGTCATAGTATAAGGAAACGTAGTTAGTATTCGTGATGTATACATATATATCATACTGAAAACACTTTTTGCTTTGTACAGTTTGCTTATCAGCAATATCCAGAAACATCCTGTTCTGATTTTAAGCTTGAAGTAACTAGTCTTAAAGTAAAATATTGTATTTAATTTTGGTGCAGTTTATTTTTTTCTTTGGACTTACGGTTTTTTAAATATTTTTATATTAACACTGAGATGCTAGAAGATTTGAATGACATTATTGACACACACTTGTCTGTTTTGCTTGCTTAGATCTTATATTATTTAAAAATAATTTATATGTAAATTCACATTGTAAATACACATAATAAACAAAAATATAGAATGCATTTCTTTATGCTAGAATATAGAAATAGATTTCTGTTACTAATTCAAATTCAGTAATCTCATAAAACCAAATTTCTGCTACTTTCTATATATGAAATTGCCTTATAATAAATCACCATCATCGTTTAACATCCATTTTCCACGTTAACATGGGTAGGGCGAACTGTCCTTTTGTGAGAGATCAGGTCGGAGGACCATGTTTCGCTTACACAGAACTGATTTTATATGGCTGGATGTCCTTCCTAACGCCAACCACATTACAGTGTGGACTGGGGGCTTTTTGTCGTGACACCTACATGACCACTTTGCAGTGTGGACTGGGGGCTTTTTGTTGTGACACCTACATGACCACTTTGTAGTGTGGACTGGGTGTTTTTTGTCGTGACAACTTCACGACCACTTTATAGTGTGGGCTGGGCACTTTTGTCATGGCTCCAGAGGGACCATTTTATGGTGTGGGTTGAGGACATAGGTATAGGAGTGGGGTGATAACAGCAAGGGAGGTGTATGGTAGGGGAAGGTGTTGCCTACTAGATATAAGCCTCAGCTCGAGCATATGGGATGGCAGGTTGTCTGTAATACTGCTTAGCGCCAGAGATCATGGTCTTGTGTTATCGTCTTAGCGAGGTGTTATTGGGCAAAGTCAACTTTTATTATCTCATCCCAAGTCTTCCTAGGCCTGCCCACTCTATGGCTACTGTCAACTTTGAGTGTTCTGCACCTTTTTATACAGCTGTCGTCCTTCATATGCATCACATGACCATACCATGCTGAAATATAAAGGTCTTGTAAAAATTATTTAGTTTGAAAATCCTCACCAATATAATATGAATAATGTTTTCCCTACTTTATGTAGGGATAATCTTATATCTTATTAATGAGGACTGTTTTTTTTATTTCTCTTTGCCTACTTGCTGTCACTGGCTATTTTTGCCGGGATTTATCTCACTTCTTGCTTGATTTACTTCCTTCTCTCACCATGTATCATATCAACAATAGCTATTTTCGCCAGGACTTGCTCTCCCTTCTTCTCTCACTTTCCTTCTTACTCTACTAGAGTTTCAACCAAAGCTAACCCATTTCATTTCATTCTGTCACTGTCTAAACCAACAAGTATGTAGCCCTCCAACGCCATTTCTACGCCCGTCTATAATTTATTATTTATATAAACAAGGTTAACTTTGCCTTTCATCCTTACGGGGTCAATAAAATAAAGTACCAGTAATGCACTGGATAATTGCTGGCCTTGTGCCAAAAGTAGAAACAATTATTTATACAAACAACAGCTCTATCCTCTCATATATATATATATTTCATGCTTTCTATCCTTTTCCATGTATTTATCTGATGCTGCCTATAAATGCCGAACCATTCACTACACTATTTCAGTATCATATCAACAATGGCTACAGGAATCAAGTGTCACAAGATGTGTATGGTTAGTTAAATGTGCAGTGTTAAGCTATAAAATATATCAACACTTTTGATACCAAACCAACTGAAACTGCTCTGGTTTTTATGATACAAAACACATTTTAAAATATTCATAGTTTATATTAAAAACTTCAGGATGATCACAGTTGGAAAACCAGGAAGTTTTTAATACATTTTAAGGTGCAGTTGCTCTCATTATAGATAGATGTGTGTGTGTATCCTTTGCTGAGTTTTCTTCAAAGTTTTTTATTTTGTCTTGATAGAAAAGTATATATTTAACAAATGGAAACATCTAAAACAGCAGAATAGATATTTATAATAAACTATGTTAGAGAAGGCATGTGGCGTAGTGGTTAGAGAGTTGAATTCATAATGAGGTGAGTTCAATTCCTGGATGAGGTGATGTGTTATGTCCTTGAGCAAGACAGTTTATTTCACGTTGTTGATGAGTTCTATTCCACAAAGTAAGTGAATGTGGTCTGAATCTGACAACTCTGCCAATTTTCTGTCAAGTGCATCATCATTCATAGTCATCTCAGCACAATATTTGCTGATTCTGAAATGATTAACTCATTAGCATTTACATTACTTTATGTTTACATAATATCGAATCTATGAGATTTTGATATTATTTATTTTGAAAAGAATACCTTAACGTCAGTATGAGTGGCTGGTTTTAGCCGGTTTGAACAGAAAGAGTTGAGAGAAAAGTGGCAGGCAAAGAACACTATACTGGAACATACCCCAATACTCACATGCACGCATGCACACACATATAAAACATTCACACACACACACGCACGCACGCACGCACGCACGCACGCACGCACGCACGAGTAATTGTCATCTGGTGAGTGTTTGAATGAAGTTATGTTTCCACTCTTCGTTTTTTTTATGAATGAAATATAGATATATGAAAATATATATTCCTTTTTTCAAATTCCTTTCTTTCTTTTTTCTTAAATTGCTTCTTTCTTTATAGTGTTTGAGCGTGAGAAGTATTATGAACTGTTTTAGATAAATGCAGGTGTAGTGAATACATTTATTTTTAAAATGTATTTCCATATGTTTATTTGTTAATTTTTATTTATTTGCCTATTGCCACCTATAGTTACAAACATACTACTTACTACTACTACTACTAAATTCATCCACTTCTTTGGGGTGACATTGGATGACAGTATCGGTAGAGGGTCTGACGCCATGCTTTGCAGAAAAGAGTTACGGCCCTTGCCATTCTGAGTTCAAATCCCGCCGAGGTTAACTTTGCCTTTCATCCTTATGGGGTCGATAAAATAAAGTACCAGTAATGCACTTGGATAATTGCTGGCCTTGTGCCAAAAGTAGAAACAATTATAAAACCTTTCCATTTTACATAATCAAGCATTAACTGCCTCAGTTCTTCACCAGATAATTCTGAATCTTCCTCAAAGACTCTCTTTAATGTCTTGAGAAGTCTTCCGCATTTGCGTTTCACATTAACTGGCTCCCATAGTAAAAGTTTTGTAGCCGGTTTGTTGCCTGTCATGAGTGACATAATCTACAAGTTAAAGACACCTGACCCAGATGGTATGGTTAATAGGCAGGAGGTTGCTGTATAGAATTAGGTATCACAGGAGAGTAGAAGGGGGATAAGCAGTTTGACCATGCAAAAATCCACTTTTTGCTGAATTATTTTCATGTCAAAATACTTTTTTTTTCGGTGGACAATTATGTATCATGGCAGATCCCCTCAATCAACTTCGCATTTCCATACATTTACAACATTTGTCCCGTTTTTGTTTTTGACAGCTGAACAATAGCGCTAATTCTAGTTCAATGCACTGGTGCACTATAACTCAATTTGTGTTGAAAATAATGTAGTCACAATGAGGATTTTTTTTTGCTTTAATTTGATATAAAAATCAAAGGTGATAGATAGTTCAGATTATCGTTATGAAATATAAAAGGGAAAATTTTATACCATAAGAAAAAGACAAATTTCTCAAAAATTCAATACAGACATTGTTGATTCTGGCCACGGGATGACAAAGTCAATAAAAAGAGGAATACTTTGGATGTTTGTAACACATATTGACGCTATTTGTTGAAATGGTGTATTCACGAACGGCAAGAGCTGAGACAGAACACAGATTCAAGACTTAACATATCTAGTTTGAGCCAGAATTTCAAGAAATGGATGAACTAATTGCTAAATAAACATATTTTTACAAAATTATGCACTAAATTGAGCTACATAAGTCTTCTAGAGCCCAACATTAGTAAACAGTCCTGTTATAAAGTGTTAGTGATATTTATCAATAAAATTATTCAATTTTATTTAATTATTAATGAAATTTTCTCAGAATTGCATGTAGACCTAGATTAAAAAAATAAACAAAATGGGAAAACTATTTCCTTGCATTAATAACATCTGTAAGGAAACTATTCAGAAGGAGAGAAATAAAAAATAACAAAAAAAATCAACTCTACTTGTGAAAATGTAAACAGTGGTAGAAATTATCCAACTATTCAAAATCAGAAAAAAACAAAACCTCTCATTGGGCTTCAATAGTCTGCAAAATAATATTCATTGCACAATATAATTTTTATTGACAAAATTTGACCAATATTTCTTAAAAGAAAACAAAGATTCTGACCAAAATTATTATGAAATCATATTGAGAATGTTGTTTATTCTCTCTTGCTGTTTTAACAGGTGGATAATCTAACTATTGTTTTTATGGTTATGTTAGATTGTCACACCTGATCTAATGAGTTCACAGCAGACCATGTTTGTACTATCCTGTTATTTATATCATTTGACCAGTTGGTGTATGTACCAAGGTATTTGATATCTACTTGAGAACAGTATTACTTAATGATTTGATGTTTGTTGCTTGATCTGAGTTGATGGTCATGTATTTGGTTTTGTTGTCATTTAGAAAGAGTCCCATAGCTTGAGTAGAAAATTCTAGCTTGTGTAACAAATCCTCTGCCTTACTTAGTGAATCTGCTAATAAGACAATGTCATCAACAAATTCCATATCAGCCTATAGCGATTATTTGTATGGTCGTGTTGGTGTGTTGATGTTATTGTGGTGTTGATTTGTTTCTTGCGAGCATGCTCACTTGTAGATTGCTGTGTGGTGTGGTCACTGTTGTGTGACCAGAGGTTGCATGTGTGCAGTTAAGTAAGTGTTCAATAAGGTGATATGATAGTTCCTTGATCACGCAGAAAATGAATATATATAAATGAACCACGATGACACCAAACCGATATATTATTAATTTATTGAAAATAGCATACACCGGAGTTATACTAAAAATACACGGGAATTATGTACGTTATTTGTTTGTTTGTAAAAGTAGGATTAAATTATATTTACCAAGAAAACTTCATGAACTTCACTGGCTTGGTTAAGAGAGAGACCAATAGATAGAGATTAAATGAAAGAGAGAGAGAGTAAGAGTCTGTAAGACCAGGAGAGAGAGAAAGTAGGAGTCTCTAGACCCCAAGAGATCTGTAGAAAGCAAATGTTTTACATCATTACTCTATCAGGAACTGCTCCGAACTGCTTTTTTCTTGGTCAAAGACAGGCTATTTATATCTGTCGCTCCCTCTATCCCCTGCCTTGAGAACCACAGGGGTGACCTCAAGAGATCGCCAATGCACAGACATGTTTACGTCAAAAAGTGACCATTGAATGTCACCCAGGGGTCAAGGTGTGGACAGATTTCGCTACAAACCTACACTTCAAAATCATCAATAGCAACACGTAGAGCATAATAAAGTACGATGATAAATAAATATATGACGTGATCACCTTGAAGTACATCTGTAACTACCTGAAGGAAGTCAGTTTCTTCTTCCGCTGTCAGTACCGTAGCAAGATTATTTTTTCTACATGATCCTGATTCCATTAATGAGTTGAGAAATACCATCGGCAAGTAGAACTTCAAATATATGTTCATGGTTAATGCTATCAAAAACTTTTCAAAAGTTTGTAAAGTTCAATACAGCTGCTTTTTGATAATTTCTTACTTGTTCGATCAGATGTCGGTGGGCCATAATCTGTGATGATGTAAAATCTATATGATTTAAATATATTTTGGTTTGGGCGTAGGATTTTTTGATTTCCAGTTGAAGCCCGTTCAAGATAAGGCGATTATAAATTTTGACAGCCACCTGTGTCAGACTTATTCCACGATAATTGTCAGGTGGATAATAAACACAACCACAAGGATATGGTCTGAACATGGAAGAGCCGAACCCCCCCACTGTCATCGCCTCCATCTCTCTGTATGGGGAGCAAATGGGGTCCCACGTGCTGGCCTCCCCACAGCCCCGCGAACAGAATGGAGAAGGTGTTTCCCCAGAGGATGGTAAGGGAAATGCACTGGGAGATGTGTCTGGTTTACAAACATTTACTCCCCAAATGCCCATCATATAACAAGTAACATTCTAGTTACACTATAAAACATTAGAATTTTTTAAATATGTACAATACAAAATTGATAAATAAGCAGAAATGTATTATATAGAAGAAAACAAAGCTCAGTGCAAATGGATACAAAGACATCATCTTAACCCTTTCGGTAGAGGGTTGGACACCATGCTTTCTAGCATAGTTACGTCCCTTTACAGTCTGAGTTCAAATCCCACCGAGGTTAACTTTGCCTTTCATCCTTACGGGGTCGATAAAATAAAGTACCAGTAATGTACTGGGTAATTGCTGGCCTTGTGCCTAAAGTAGAAACAATTATAATCTATATCTTTCCATTCTGACATAGGTTACAGTAACTGTCCTTAAAATGTGTTAGTTTCTTTATTATTCTACATTATCTTGTCTGTAGATCAGTATTCACATATCTAGTTTACCACTCCTTTTTTTTCATTTAACAGGTACACTCTATCATGATGATTCCATTTGTTATCATAATATGCATAAATCTTTATTTTTAAATGTTAAAATTCTCATTGAATTTCAGTCTTTGTTGCAACTTTCAAATGATTCCCAACTTCGAGATGCCGTGAAAAATATCCAACATTATATAGATGTCTTGGAACAAGCTGTTGCTCGGATTTCTGGACGAGCAGAAGTTTTTGGTGCTGTTCAACAGGTTAGTGCTAAAATTCTTATAGCTAAATAGTTTATGCTTGAACTCCTGAAACCTTCTCAAGTAAGCATGAATGAAGCCTTATTTATACTTTTAGAGATAGAGATATCGGAATTTGTGACATTTTCATTTTTCCTAAGATTAGAAACATATAAAGTGAATATGAAATACTGGTTGTATTGGAGGATTGAGATTCAATGCCTGATTGTTACTGTGGGGGACGTGGTTGTTGTTGGAGTGCTGTTTAGTTATTTTAAGTAATACCCAAGAACAGATGCTTAGCATGTGTCAGGGAGTCCTTGGCAAAGTTTTATTTGATCCATACCTGCTCAATTAGATTTAACGAAAAACAAACACAATATCACAGAGAAGTAAGGAAAACAGCAAAGCTTGTTCAGTAGAGGTGAGATACAGCATATTGAAGAGAGGAAGAGAGGGGGAGGGGGTCAGCAAACAACATTATATGGCTTTGACTAGCTAATGTGGGAGATTTGACTGCATAATGGAGATTAATGAATTAATGAGTACTATTAATAAATGGTAGCCAATTGGCAGTCATTAGAATGCCAGATAGAATGTTTTGTGATATTCATTCTGACTTTCTGCTCTCTCAGTTCAAATCACACCAAATTCAGTTTTGCCTTTCATCCATTCAAGGTCTAAAAAAGTACCAATCTAGTACTTGGGTCAATTCGTCTTCTATATCTCTTTTCTTTCTCACTTCCTTTCTCTGAAACAAATCTGCTATACTCAGGCCTGGAGAAGGGTTGGGTCTGTCAGGTTTAAAAGAATGTTTAAAAAAATGCTGTATGTTAATATGGCACCCCTACGACTCCTTCGGGAGTTACAGTTCCATACCATACTATACCATTAATAATAAATAATAATTATTATTAGTGGTTAAACAAAATCAAGGAGAAAATGTTCCTTAGCTGGACATGGGGTCGTTTATTCTGTTGTTAACTTAAGACACTGAACGGCAGCTATGCAGTTGTATCACTAACAATTTGACACAATCATACACCATCATCTCATAGCTCTTTGTTTTATTGATTTTTTTTCTTTTTATAATTCTTGTATTTAGGAAGAACGTATGAGTCGCGCCATGGAAATAATGATGTCACATGTAGAGAATTTGAAAAGAATTCGGGAAAGAGAACATTTAGAGTTAGAAGAAGCAAAGTAAGTTCCTTTTTGTATTTCCATCATTCAAATCTTGGAAGAAATTTCATATTGTATCATTGTATCATATTCCAACTTTTTTTAAATATTTTATTTACTTCATTAATCAACAAGCTTTAATCAAATTGATTGCTTCAAAAGTAATATTTGCATAATAATAAAACTAATATTTTTATTTCAAAACTTATTTGTCTGAAAGGTCTTTTAGTATCGTAGGTCTTAGGCTCCCTTTGGTCACGAATGACCATGGTTTTGCACCTGGAAAGTTCCCCTCCAAAGTACAAGCCTAGGCAAGGTGTGTTTGTGGAAGACCAGTAGTTACCCATGCATACCAGTTTCCCCTTTCCACACCACTGATGTTGTCAAAGGGAAAGGCAATGGTTGATACAGCTTGGCACCAGTGACGTTGCAACTCATTTCTGCAACTGAATGAACTGGAACAATGTGAAATATAGTGTTTTGCTCAAAAACATAATTCCCTGCCCAGTCTGAGATTTGAACTTACAATCCTAAGATTGTGAGCTCAATGCTCTAACCACAGTATAAATAATAAAATGTTGGATATCTTCATCAAAAGTTCAAGCTATCTCAGGCATATTGTTTTATGCCTCTAAGTAAAATGGTCACTGTACTTGCTTCAGTTAGCTTAACTAAATATAAATACTTCTCTAAGTGAAACAAGTTAAAGAATCAAGGTATAGATCTTTTGTATAAGCAGGGTTCTAAAAACTCTCAATTGGCATCCATTTCTTATTTCACTTAAACATAGGACAATTTTAAAATAGTGTAATGTTTAACAAAGATATCTCTTAAATTACATCTATCCTAGAAGAATTCATGAGTAGTTACGATTTTCCGGTTAGTATTCGACAATTCTATCTCATTTCAGTGTCTCATGTTCAGAGTTAAAATATGTCTGTCTATATATAGTTGCTATTGTAGCATTTATAGATAAGCTAAATTTTCAAACTTATTTAAGAATAAAAAAAAAAAAGTAGTGGTGGTAGATAAGATATAACAGTAATTTCAATAATGTTCTTTTGTTTTCTGAATAATGTCATTCTGTTATAAAATAAGTTTTAGTATTCATTGAAAAGGCGGCAAATTGGCAGGGTCATTATAATGGTAGACAGAATGCTTTGTGGTATTCATTTCCGCCCTCTGCTCTCTGAGTTCAAATCCGACTGAGGTCAACTTCGCCTTTCCTCCTTTCAAGGTTGATAAAAAAAAAAGTACCAGCCTAGTACCGGGATTGATTCTTCCTCTATATTTCTTTCTCACTTTCATTCTCTCACCCTCTCTATCCTTCTCTGGGAAAAATATGCTGTATTCAAACCTGGAGAGGGATGGGCTCCAACAGGTTTAAAAATTGCTCTAGAAATGCTGTATCTCAAAAAGGCACCCTATGACTCCCTCAGGAGTTATGGGTCTAAGATAAGATAGATATATTCTTGAAAATAGACCTCATGATGAAACACTTTCTGTGAAAGTGATATATAGTTTAGATCTAATTATATTATATCATGTCTTTCAGAGACAGGGCTGGATTTAGACCTTGGCTGGGAGCCCCTCATACACAGAAAATTATAATACTCACCAAACCCCCAATTTTACATATCAAAGTCAGCTGGTGCAAGTAATTGGAATTGAAAAGTTATACATATCATCATCATCATCATTTTACGTCCGCTTTTCTCTGCTTGCAAGGGTGGGACGGGTCTTATTCAGCACAGCATCTCTCCACTTGTCACGTTCCTTCATCATCTCCACCATGAGCTTCAGTGACCCGAGGCCCGCTCTCACCACCTCCGACTATGCCCCTCGTGGTCCACCTCCACCACGTCTTCCCTCAACTGGCACCTCCCGGCACCTCCTCACCCATCGGTCATCCACCATGCGCACCACATGTACACACAACCTCAGTCTCCTCTCACGCACACCACACTTCATCCCTCCCAGACACAGTTTCTCTCTCAACACATTCATGCTGGGTCGATCACGCACATTGACACTGCACATCCAACGGAGCATGCTTGCCTCACTCCTCTCCAGCCACTGCATATCCTCCCCAGTTACTGCCCATGTCTCACTACCATGCAGCATCGCGCTCCTGACACAGGCATCATATAACCTGCCTTTCGTATGCAGGGAGAAACTCTTCTTCGTCAGCAGAGGAAGCAGCTCCCTAAACCTCCCCAACCCATCTCCACCCTAGACACTATGGCCTCGGAACCCCCCCCCCCCATCCACGCCAATCCGATCTCCTAGGTACTGGAAGTTATCCACCACCTCTATAGCACCCGCCTGCACCTGAAAAATGTGTCTATCAATGCAACTTCTACTGTCCAATTTCCCTGCACATCTACTGCACACGCACCTCTCCCCACCTGTTAGTTTGCCTGCCATCCCACTACATCTCCCGTGCACCCCATAGAATCTATGCCAGCCCCCTTTCCACATATCAAACATGGCCATTTCCCCGACGGAACTAGAGCCCTGTCCTCCCCTCCACTCATCAACACTTTTGACCCAGCTAGGTTCACTCTCAGTCCTCTTGCTTCCAACCGCTGTTTCCATAGCCAGAATCTATTCTCTAGCTCCTCTACTGATTCTGCAATAAGAACCAGATCGTCAGCATAGAGAAGTTCCCATGGACAGCCAGTCTTAAACTCCTATGCTATGGCTTGGAGGACTATAATGAACAAGAGCGGGCTGAGGACAGAACCCTGATGCACTCCTACTTGTATCTGGAACTCCTCACCATGCACCCCAGTGCAACCATCCCAGAGCCGTCCAACATGACCACCGAAGCCCCCTGCCAGCACAACGATGTCTCCGCGGTTGTTTGTATTAAATACAGGTATTAAATTAAAATAATCTAACCATCCTCATTTTATGTCCACTTTCCACACTGGTATGTGTTGGTTGTGTTGTCACAGTCCGAGACCAGACATATTGGAGTGACCTCATCTTGCTCATACATTACATATTTGATATGGTTTCTATGACTGGATGTCCTTCCTAACATAACCACTTTAGAGTATTTACTGGAGGCATTGTTTTTGTGATACCAGCACAACCACTTTACACAGCGACATCAAATACTTTTTATTAGAATATTGTTCTGCTAACAACCTGATGTCTCTAAAGCCGAGGAACTTTGATTTTTAGTTAAAAATATAGTTCTTGTTGTCAAAGGGATAAAACTAGAAAACCCAGCAGAGGGCATAAATAAATTGCTATGGCCATTGCTGATGGAGTCCCCCCAATCCATTAAATCTGGCCCAGTTTACAGAGACTATTGCCAAAGAATATAATTCATCATCATCATCATCGTTTAACATCTATCTTCCATGCTAGCATTTTGTTCAAAAACAGAATCGTTTATTACAGTTTTCCAACAGGCCAATCACTGGTTCACTGCATTTTCAGTGGTGAGAGATTGTCTGTTCAACATGTGCAGAACAAATCTCACAAGGGACTTCATTCAAAAGCAGCAGTTAATCAGTTTTTTCATCGATCTTTACATTTATCACTAGTGTACCTCACTGAAAAATACATTTCATTAGATTCTGTTTGTAAAACAATGGGTTATGTACTAATATAAAATAGCTTCTCTTCTCAAAAGTTAAATGAATAATCATCTTAACTGACTACATGGTGATCATGTCAACCATAATAGAGCCCACTACAAATTCTTATATGATACCAGAGAATATTTTGTTTCAACATGCTTCATTCTGATTGGTCTATACCACGTATTCAGTTAAGCAATAGGTGTTCCTTAATCAGATTCACACCACATATGCCAGGACAGCCCATCATCCCCATTGATAGAAACTGAAAGACAGTCCAGCATGTAACTGTGGGGACCCTGAACAGACTGCTGCATCTTGTTTAGGATTGCCCCCTCTGATCTTTCCCCAGCAGTCTGGAGGCAATCTATAATACTACAAATGACATCAGGCTCACCAATCTCTCTCTCTCTCTCTCTCTCTCTGTATATATCATACGACAAGAAGTTGAGGTGATAGCTAGTAGAATATATTGAAACATGGTTACAGCTGAAACAATGAGAAGAGAGAAGTTTCTGGAAATATTTAAATATTAACATTTTCTTTCACCATTAAGGTTAAAGTGCAGTTTTACCCATGGTAAAAACAATATTATGAAGATTTAGATTTTAGATCTTTGTCATTTCTCATATTTGCTGTTATAATTTATTTTGTATTATTTTCTTTTGTTTTTGTTTTTTTTTCAGAACACTTATTGATAATAAAATCTTAAATCCAGAGGCTGGAGGTTTGTAAATTTATTTTAATTTAAAATTGTATCATCAACTTAGCTTTTACATATTACATTTGAAAAGAAAAACAACAAAATTATAGTATTAGGGTCCAACCCATGCCAGCATAGAAAAGCAGGCATAAAAATGTTGATGATGATGATGATAACTAGTTTTTTATGGAGTCCTTTTTTCAAGATTTAGGGATGTATTTTGTTGTTGTTGTTGTTGTTCTTCTTCTTCTTCTTCTTCTTCTTCTTCTTCTTTGCCTTCTTCTTCTTCTTCTTGAGATGGTTCTGGGGTCCTGTCAGAAGCAACCGTCACCAACTGATCTGACTGGATCCCCAAGCGAGACCAGCCAAGTTCATAGATGTTATCCAACCATCTTGCTCAGGGTCTACCCCTGGGTCTCAAGCTGGTTGGTTTTGCCCGTAAAATCTGATTCTTTCCTGAGACATTCTAACCACATGCCCATAGTATCGGAACTGTGATCTCTCAATTTGGAGAAGTAGCGGCTCTACTTGGAGCAACTCTCTGATCTTCAAACTATGCACTTTACACCTAAGACCCTTCAGTGGAACCCCATTTGTATTAAGCTCATCTTTTGTATTTTTATTACACAACATTTCAGATAGCATATTCTCAAATTATCTTCAGATGTCATATATTTATATATATATATATGAGTGTGTATATATATGTAAAAGGTAAACAGAAATAACAACACAATCGGTACAGTATATGGAAGGGATATATTAGGTTGATGCTTGATATAGCAGGAAGGGGGTCTTAACGTTTCGGACACTAGTCCTTCATCAGAAGAAAGAATGAGAAATGAGATAGATTGAGGGGACGGGTGGGTTGGAATTAGAAAAAATGTCTTTAGATAAAAATAACAGGTCCATTCATGTTGACATCTCTTATATATATCAGATAGGATGTGGAAAAAAACCAGCTAGACCATAACCCACCAGAGTACTCGATACTTGGGGTAGTAGAGTGGGTAATATGGGGTCCTGAATCTTTTCATATATATATATATATATTTGGGCTAAGATGGATCTTATGAATTTTTATTATAATAAGAAATTCCAAATAGGACAGATTTATATAAATTTTAATATATTTTCAACCCATTCCAACAAAAAAAAGCAGCCTTTTAACCCTTTAGCATTTAAATCAGCCATATCCAACCAGAACTCTCTCATCTTTTTCTCTTCAAACCGGCTGTAACTGGCTGCTCATACTTACATGAAGGTATTGTTCTCAAAATAAATAACATTGAAATCTCGTAAATACGATGTTATGTGAAATAATTATGTAAGATAAAGCCTTTACTGTGAAAATACAATAGTATATATAGAATAATGTAAATGTTAAAGGGTTAAACTGAGTTTGCTATAGGTATATTTGTTAAGTCTTCACTTGTTGCTGTAGGGAATGTCTCATTTCTTCATTTTTATTGCTTCTTTGTTTTACAGTAGAACTATTATTCTACAGTAGATTATGATACATACTATGTTTCTTCTAAGGCAGTAAATTGGCAGAGTTGTTAGAATGTCAGATAGAAAGGTTTTTTGGGATCCGTTCTGGCACTCTGCTCGCTAAGTTCAAATACCACTGAGGTCAACTTTGCCTTTCATCCTTTCTAGGTTAATAAAAAAAAAGTATCAGTCAAGTACTGGGGTCGATTTTTCCTCTATATCCCTTTCTTGCTTCCTCTCTCTCACCTTCTTTCCTTCTCTGGAAGAGATCTGCTGTACAAGTATGTCAATATGGCACCCGTTTGACTCCCTCAGGAGTTACCACACATATATTTCTTCTGCAATTCCTGGCTTGTTTCTTACTATTGTTCTTTATTACTTTGCTTCAACAATGATCTCATCTCATGTTTGTAAACTCTTCCATTATGGCAGTTGATTTGACAAAATCATTAAAATGTTAGATATTTGTTAAGTCATGGAAGGGTCCATAGAAATGGTAGGTAGTTTCTGCTATCTAGGTGACTTAATTAGCAGCAGAGGAGGGTGCTCTGAGAGCATAATAGCTGGAATAAGGATAGGCTGGAAGAAGTTTAGAGAGCTACTCCCACTGTTGACAACAAAAGGTTTCCTCCTAAATACAAAAGGACGACTGTATGACGCCTGTATGCGAAGTGCAATGCTGCATGGTAATGAAACATGGACAGTAACTGCATAAGACATGCGTAGACTGGAAAGAAATGAAGCAGCCATGGTTCATTGAATGTGCAATGTAAATATGAGAGAAAGGCAGAGCTTGGATGAGCTGAGGGAGAAACTGGGTTTAAGAGGAATCTGAGGTGGTGTGCAGGAGAGAAGACTGCATTGGTATGAACATGTGATGCGCATGGATGATGATTAATGGGTGAAGAAATGCTAGTGAAATGAAGCCACAATAGAAATAGGCTAAGAAAGACCTGGGTAGAAGTGGTGAGAGCTGATCTCAAATCGATGAGACTCACAGGGAAGATGACAAAGAAACCTGACAAGTGGAAAGATGCAAGCTTGGAAAAATGGACGTAAAAACAATGATGATGATGGGCTCTGTTTTGATTTCAAATTCCCCAAGTAGTAGTGGTCGTAGTGGTTGTGGTAGTAGTAGTAGTAAGAGTGGTGGTAGTAGTAGTGGGGGTGGGGCAGAAGTGGTGGTAGTAAGAGTAGTGATAGTAGTAGTAGTAATGGGGGCGATGGTGGTAATATGCTCATTCATAAATGCATAGTATATTAAATATATCTTCTTTATTTGCCCATTTTAGATTGATTTTAATTCTACCTTCGTTCATGAAACATCTTTAAAGTTTAGTACTGCACCTGAACACTGGACCTTGTAGCAAAAGATTTTCTAATTAGAATAGGCCAATATAGACAGTCTTTTACTGATGTCAATGTTGGAATCTCTTGTTGTGTATCTTTGCCAAACTCTTGCTGTAAGGCAGAATCATTGAATTTCATCTCTCTCTCTCTCTCTCTCTCTCTCTCTCTCTCTCTCTCTCTCTCTCTCTCCTCTCTCTCTCTCTCTCTCTCTCTCTCTCTCTCTCTCAAGAATATGTTTCAGATAATGTGCAGGATATTTGATACAAATAGTTTTCATTTCCCATCAATATCTTAGGTATCTGTTAATTCTTTCCTGTGAATGTAGAATTTAGTTGCTTGTTGGTAGAATTCAATAGTTGACCAGAACAGTCTGAGTTCAAATCATGCCATGGTTAGATTTGCTTTTCATCCTTACAAGGTCGATAAAATAAAGTACCAGTAACACACTGGTGTCGATTTATTCAACTTTCCTCTCCCTCAAAATTGTTGGCCTTGTGCCTAAATCAGAAACCATTATTGTAATAATAGGTAATTTCAGAAATACAACTTATTTTAATTAAGACAGAATGAATGCAAAAATTTCATTTCAGTCACAATTTTAGCTACAATATAACTTGATTTATCAGGAATTTTTATTTTTCCTTTTCTTAAAAATCGTTTTGTATATTTATTTCCATAGTGCCATTGGGTACAACTTATTGTGTACACAGTTTAATTTTTGTATATTGTTCCTTATATACATTTGTGTTTTTAGTGTATTATTTTAAATTACTTATTGAGAGGAGGAAGGGTGAGGTGGTGGTATTTAATTGGGTGGCAAATTAAGTTTACAACACGAGAACAGTAACAGGTTTTTTGACAGGCTTCCACACAATTTCTGTTTCTTAAACTTCATTCAGAAAGCCGATAGAAAAAATAGGTACATATACTTGCCTTTGATAACCTCCTTAGTAGTCCAAGACAAACTATAATATAGGTGCAAAAGATTATTGTAACTCTAAAATCATTAAACATGCACAAATTAATCCATTTTCACTCATCTTAGGTGCAAAGGAAATAGTTCCTATTTCGTTCTAAGCCTAGAGCAGCCTGTGAAAAATGTCTTTGTAACTGTCATTCGTTGAAGGCAGTGTCCTACAAAATAAAAAGGAAACTGGAAGAGTTAATTCCCTTGGATTTCTAAAAGCAATTACACAATATAATTGAATATAAGCCAAGGAATATGTTATAAAAAATCGATGGTATTGAAGATTTTCACTAACTTCAAATTCTACATTAATAAAGTTTAGATTTTTACCCATTTCTCAGACATAGTGGGGTCGACTTATATTTGAGTATATACAGTAAATTTAATTTTTTACTATTAATCATTGAAACATTTAAAAAAAAGGATTTCTTAAATAAATTGATCAGAACAAAGATATAATAGATTATGATAATAACAATAACACATCGATATTTAAAACCCCTTATGTTAAACTGACTGCTGGTTTAAAACCCCTTATGTTAAACTGACTGCTAGTTTAAAACCCCTAATGTTAAACTGACTGCTAGTTTAAAACCCCTAATGTTAAACTGACTGCTGGTTTAAAACCCCTTATGTTAAACTGACTGCTGGTTTAAAACCCCCTTATGTTAAACTGACTACTGGTTTTAAAAGTATGTTAATCAATTCAATCATTACATTAAACAAATAAGTGAAGTTACAAACAACTAGATTGACAAATGAATAAATAAATATCTTTTTTGAAGATTTGAGGCCTGTAGCCAGAGGTGTAAACAAAGCAGTTGACTTAAGAAGCATTGGGAAACAGTTTTAGTTGCCTCTTATGACACACATCATCATCATCATCATTATACAGCCACTTTTCCCTGCTTGCAAGGGTGGGATGGATCCTATTCAGCACAGCATCTCTCCATTCGTCTAGGTCCTTCATCATCTCCTCTGTGAGCTCCAGCGATCTGAGGTTAGCTCTCACCACCTTCGCCCATGATTTTCGTGGTCTTCCTCTACTGGGATTTCTTGACACTTCTTTACCCAATGGTCATCCTCCATGCACATCACATGTCCATACCATCGCAGTCTTCTCTCCCGCACACTACAACTTATCCCTCTTATACACAGTTTCTCTCTTAACTCGTCTATGCTTGGGTGTTCACGTACATTGACATTGCACATCCAACGGAGCACGCTTGCTTGATTTCTCTCCAGCCGTCACATACCCTCCGCAGTTGCTGCCCGTGTCTCACTACCATGCAGCATCGCGCATCTAACACAGGCAGCATCGCACACCTAACACAGGCATCATATAACCAGCATTTCATTCGTAGGGAGAAACCCTTCTTTGTCAACAAAGGAAGCAGCTCACTAAACTTCTTCCAACTGGTCTTTATTCTAGATACTATGGCCTCGGAGTACCCTCCTCCCTTGCTTATCTGATCACCTAGGTATTAGAAGCTATCAACCACCTCTAAAGATCCTACCTTCATTTGAAAAATGTGTCTATCACTGCCACTTCTACTGTCAAATTTCCCTGAACATCTGCTACATATGAAGTTTTCCCTACCTGTTAGTTTGCCTGCTATCTCACTACATCTCTTGTGTACCCAAGATCTGCATTGTGTACATTTTATAGAATTTATGCCAACTCCTTTTCTACATATCGAACATGGCCATTTCCCTGATGGAATCAGAGTTTTGTCCTTTTTCCTACTTATCAACACTTTAGTCTTAGCTAGGTTCACTTTCAGTCACCTTGATTCCAACTGCTGTTTCCATAGCCAGAATTTATTTTCTAGCTCCTCTACTGATTCTGCTATAAGTACCAGATCATCAGCACATAGAAGTTCCCATGGGCAGCCAGTCTTAAACTCCTCTGTTATGGCTTGGAGAACTATAATGAACAAGAGTGGGATGAGGACCGAACCCTGATGCACACCATTCCTACTCTCACTTTACTGACAGCACCTCTGTACATAGCGTTCACTGTCCTCACAAGCCATTCCTCTACACCTAGTTTCCTTAGCGACCACCAGATAACAGATCGGGGTACTCTATTAAAGTCCTTTTCTAGGTCAACAAAAGCTAAGTATAGTGGCAAGAAACTCTCTTGTAGTTGTCTCACTAAGTAGAGGGCATCTGTTGTACTTTACCCAGGCACAAAACCAAACTACATCTCATCTAATTTGACACTTTCTCTAATTAGTTACGCTAGTATTCTTTCTGTCACTTCATAATCTGATCCATCAGTTTTATATGTGTATATATATATATATGTGAAGGCGTGTGGCTGAGTGGTTAGAGAATTGGATTCACAATCTTGAGGTTGTGAGTTCGATTCCTGGACCGGGCGATGCGTTATGTCCTTGAGCAAGACACTTTATTTCACGTTGCTCCTTCTACCTGGAGTTGCGACCGATAGATAGTAATAGCAATTGGAAAGACCAACGGAAACATTGTTTCCTAGGTCCGATTTGACGAAAGTCGATCAATCCAAAAATAATATATATATATGTAATATATATATATATATATATATATATAATATATATATATATATGTGTGTGTGTGTATATATATATATATATACATATATAGTGCAGTTAAATTTCATAATAAATAGCCAAGTAGGTAGAGCTCTCTATCCGAAGGATGAGTTATGTTATATAAATATTGTATTAAATAAACAATACCTTATCCGAATACACGTTTCACTGGGAGAATCTAAATAGACCCTCTCAGTTCATCAGTTCAAGAGGGTCCATTTAGATCATACCAGTGAAACTTGTGTATTTGACTAATGTATTGTTTATGTAATAAATTATATATATATATGTGTGTGTGTGTGTGTGTGTGTGTGTGTGTGTGTGTGTGTCTGATGGTAGCTAAGATGCTTCCATAGGCGGTATGCCGGTTGAGCACTCTATGTTCTTACAGAATATTTATATTTATATATGTTTAATACAACTATAAATATGGAGGGTTGTACTAAGAACTAGCCGGTTACCGTTTTGACATTCCCTATGCTCTGATGATTACAGACTTCCCTCTGGAAGAAACAATTGTCAGCAAATAAATGTTCTAAACTAAAATCTGAGTGTTTTAACACTTTGTATATATATATACGAGGGTAATCCCAAAAGTAAGGTCTCCAAAGCGATGGGGACACAGAGAAACTGTTTGTACGGCTGTTGGCAACACTGTTGTGATTGTGCTTCCTTCACTCCCAAACAAGCATGCGTGCACTTCGCTGGGATGCTCAATCTTGGCTTGGCAACCGTTGAGAATGGAGCTCCCGTTGAACGCTACCGCCAAGTGCAAATTTCACGCAGTTATTATATAGAGGGCAATCCCAAAAGTAAGGTCTCCTTCCGAGGAAAACATGCGTAAAGATCGGCGGATCACTCTGGATGCTCTCTGTATTTTGGTTCCTGAGGTTTCCTGAAGCACCATCCACAGGATTTTAACGGAAAAGTTGCAATATCGGAAGGAGACCTTACTTTTGGAATTGCCCTCGTATATATATATATATATAAATGATGTTACATGTCTAGAACTGTTTCATTCATATGAAATCATCTAGTCCTGTAGAAATCATTTCTATATAAAATAAATATGCCTATACTCTACTAACATATTGAGTAACTTTGTTGGCTGCTGTCACATCTCAATACCCATCAGGAATCCACCCATAATTATATATATCATCATCCCCATTTAATGTCCATTTTTCCATGCTAGCATGGTTTGGATGAGTTGTCCCTTGCTCACACAGAACTGATTTTAGCTTTGTTACTATGGCTGGATGCTCTTCCTATTACCAACCACACTTACAGTGTGTACTGGGTGCTTTTTGTTGTGACATCTACCTGACCACTTAACAGTATGGGCTGGGTACTTTTTGTCATGTCCCCAAAACATCTTTACAGTGTGGACTGGGGGCTGGAGATTTGAGAGGTAGATCTAAGGTGAAGTGTTAGGACATGGAAGGGGGAAAGAGGGGAAGGTAGTGCATGTTAGATGTATGCTTCAATACGTGCACATGTGATGGTGGGTCTTCTGTATTATACATTTATTTTTCCGTTTTGTCTCAATGCAGAGTTTTAATAGATTATATAGAATTATAAATCTCTGAAAGAATAGTTAAATTATTAACCTTGTGCATTTAGAAATTATATAAATTATGACCAGACATAATCCCGTTTCATGTATATATATATATGCTATTTAAAATCTCATTATATATTTTCCATTTGTGAAATGATGTATTTTGATTTGTAAAAAATTATAGGGGATTCTTCAACGCTGTCGCGTCGAGCCACGTCACTTTCCAACGTTCCTTTAAAGGTAGGTATTTATCTAAGAATTTCCTTTTCAGCAAGACAAACTACTGTCACCATTGCTAAATTTTGATGAATTACATCAAATGCTATTGAGGTTTGCTGTACTTATATTAGATAAAAACTATATCAAAATAACCCTTCTCGCTCACTATGCTATATACACTCTCTCTAAATCTGATAACTTCTACAGTCATTTCAACCTGTCACAGCAAACTGTTTTGTCAGTGTTATAGAGCTCATCTCTATCCTAAGTCCTCTACATGTATCCACCTCCAACTTATGAAAACACAAAGCAGTGTGTTCCATCACTACAGATGGCAACCATTCTTATCCCCTTAATTACCTACCTATTGCCTGCCACTCTTTCATCATTTCTAAGTAGATGGTGCAATTGTGAAAAACTTTATCAACTTTAATCTCTTTTCTTCCTAAGTGACTACTAATACAGTTTCCATATATATATTTACATACATATATATATAACTATATATATATATATATATATATACACACACACACAAATTCACATGCATACATAATCACTGTTTAACATCCATTTTTCTACACAAGCATGGGTTAGATGAGTTGTCCCATTGTGAGACAAGTCTGACCAGCTG